>JAWZYT010001232.1:1002500-1247500 GCA_034508575.1 Petrolisthes manimaculis | reverse complement strand
TGTTTGAGATACCCATATATGGATGATTATTATTGACTGGTTGTTATGGTGTAAATGGATTGATTAGTTGAAGATGGGATGATGATGATTTAAAAAGATTGATTAGTTGACAATGAGATGATGTAAATAAAGTGATTAGTTGAAGCCAAAACAAGAACCTCCTATAATTATATACCTATAACAAGGAAAAGAAAGTTATATCATTTCTATAGAGAGAGGTATGTACAGTTGCCAAAAAAGGTATTGCGACAACTATTGATACAACATTAAATATACTAATGTCCATAGTTGGTTGTAGGGATTATAAGTATGTATTACAGAAGGATATGTATATTTCCTTCTGCTATACATGCTATATTATAAGTATGTATTACAGAAGGATATGTATATTTCCTTCTGTTATACATGCTTATAGTCCCTACAAAGAGTTGTGGATATTTCTAGGGTTAAAGTTCTATCAAGATTTGTCGCAATACCTTTTTTTGGCCAACTGTACCTGGGTGGGTGGGGAGCCATCAACTAAGGTGCTACAGTAATTCTTTTTCTTATTTTAATGGAGTGCCATGATTCCTCCAAAATATCCTAGAAAACGGAACCAGAAGAGCAAAAGTAATGGTGTTCTGTTGTTGCTTGGAATAGTTTGGAGGATTCGGTTGCTCCAGAATAATTAACAACACAAAACTCTCCCCTTAATTAAGGACCCAGATTTTGGAAGTTAGTGAATTCTTCAAACATTGCCACGAAACACACGCACACACACACACACACACACACACACACACCTATAATTATGAAAGGAGTTTATTTCATGGCATAGTCAGGAGGAATCAGAAGCCACCAAGTCACTTATACAAACAAGTTCACAGGGTCCTTAATTCATGTGAGATTCTCTTATTGGCAAATTGGAAAGTCTTTAATTCCTCCAAACTATACCACGAAACAGATTCACCAATAGTACCATTGAAGACGTCTGTTTTCTGGCATATATAGTTTGGAGGAATCAGTAGCCTTCCAATTTACCAACAAGAGTCTAGCCACTTCATTAAGGGACCCTGTGATGTAGTAAGAAAATTGGAGATAAAATGAGTCCTCCAAATATTGCCATGAAACACACACACCTATATAGAAGGAGATCATCATCATCATCATCATCATCATCATCATCATCATCATCATCATCATCATCATCATCATCATCATCATTATTATTATTATTATTATTATTATTATTATTATTATTATTAAGGTGGAAGTTTTGTTTTGGTAAATCTGGAGCGACTGAATCCTCCAAACTATTGCAAGCAACAACAACAGAACACCATTATTTTTGCTCTATAGGTCCTGTTGTTTCCTAGCATATATATTTGGAGAATCAAGGCACTCTAATGTATGTACAGTTGGACACATGAATGGGTGGTACAGCCAAGTGAAAGATGGTCCATTTCTGCCAATATCAAGTTCTTTACTAGTGCCAAATAGGAGACATCAGGGCAGAAGTCAGTATTGAGGATGGTGTGTGTGTGTGTGTGTGTGTGTTTTCCTTATTAGTGCCAAATAGGAGACATCAGGGGCAGAAGTCTGTATTGAGGATGGTGTGTGTGTGTGTTCCTTATTAGTGCCAAATAGGAGACATCAGAGGCAGAAGTCAGTATTGAGGATGGTAATAAAATCAAGTACCTGATAATAGACACTGATTACTTAAATGAGACAAGTATCTTTCACCACCTGGGCTGTACCACCCATTCATGTGTCCAACTGTACTACCAGAAACGAATTATACCTACCTACCACATCTTAGTCACTAACTATGGTCTGTGTGTCTCGGTGTGTGGAGTATATAGAATAACCTTTGGATTGCATGCATACAGTAGGTGGTGTTGATGTTCGACCAATCGCTCCAGATTATTTTCTTGGTTACCTGTCGTGGAGATAAGATGGGTAGTTATGAAAATCTCTCTCTCTCTCTCTCTCTCTCTCTCTCTCTCTCTCTCTCTCTCTCTCTCTCTCTTTATATATATATATATATATATATGTATATATATATATATATATATATATATATATATATATATATATATATATATATATATATATATATATATATATATATATATATATATATTAGACGAATCAAGGCACTCCAATGTACCAAAAAAGAAAAACTTACCCCTCTTAAGTATAAGATAACAATCCACTCCTTACATTGTCTAGTCAGCCCCCTTCCCCCCCTCACCCTCACCCTCGGCCCACATCAAACTATAAGGTCAATGAGATCATGTATGCGATCCCCCTACCCCCCCCCCTCCAAAAAAACAAACGAAATAATTAAGTGAACAGTGGATATATTTTTAGTACACTGACATTAGTGCCTTGTTTCCTCCAAAGAAACAGGACCACATGAACAGATAAAAATAATAATAAATAAATACTTTCATTATTTTATCTCCTCTTCCTTCCTTCATTCCTTTATATCCACTTTATTCCTTTCATTACTTTATCTCCTCTTTCTTCCTTTCAATCCTTTGTCTCTCCCCCCCCCCCCCTCTCTCTCTCTCTCTCTCTCTCTCTCTGGTTGCCAGGAATAATAGTTTTTTGGAGGAATTAGTTGCTCCAGATTTACTACCGACAATGTACTATCAAAGGCAAGACTCGTGTTGCTGTCTCGTCCAATGATTTAATAGAGAGAGAGAGAGAGAGAGAGAGAGAGAGAGAGAGAGAGAGAGAGAGAGAGAGAGAGAGAGAGAGAGAGAGAGAGATAGTAAAGGTATACAAGGTGTCCCGTAAGTATGTGCCGAAAATGAGGGGATGTATTCCTGTCACCTAGATGAAGGAACATTACTAAATGACCATATTGGCAATTGTCAATAGTTTTCGACTTGTACCACCTTAAAGGTTTGCCAGGAATGTGTTTAAGGGGGTGCGGGAATAAGGGGATAGGGTTGGGGGGAGGTCAGGGGGATATTGGGGGGTGCAGGAGTAGGGGGACAAGCTTGGGGTGGTGCGGGAATAGGCTACAGACTTTCTACCCAACCCAAGCCTGTCCCCCTATTCCCGCACCCCCCCAGTCTCCTTCCAAGTCTGTCCCCTTCTCCTGCACCCCCTTAAATCTAGGGATTATATAGCCACCATCCACAGTTTCTACCACACCCATGCAGACATGTGGACTTCTGCTTGTGGGGACACATTAAAAGTGAATTGTATGCTATAGACATCCCAAACTGAAAGGAATTGTGGTGATGTATGTGTGGAGGCCAGCGTGGCACGTGTACAGTCACGAGCACTAATAAGTATACAGGTTTGGTTGATGCTTCGAACAGTTCAATTTCACCAACAAAGTCATTCCAATGGAGATCTTATTTTGCATTTATTTACTGTCTTCAGGTATTCGAAGCACACCTGTATACTTATTAGTGCTCGTGACTGTACCAAACTACTAGGGTCAAGGAACGTGTGTGTGACAATCCACAGCTTTTGGCACATTCCTAACTAACCTCTCAACTTGGCTTTATGGTCGATAAGTGAGTTCACAGTCATGTCTCTGTAATATAATGGTACACTCCTTTGATTTAAACACATTCCTGGCAGACCTTTTAGGTGTTATAACTCGAAAACTATTGAGAATTGCCAATTTGGTCATTTTGTTATGTTCCTTCATCTAGATGTCAGGAATACATCCCCTGATTTTCGGCACTTACTTACGGGACACCCTGTAATATTATAAGGACTGATTGAGCTAATTGACTGACACATGATGTAGCCAAGACAATGAGAGAGAGAGAGAGAGAGAGAGAGAGAGAGAGAGAGAGAGAGAGAGAGACTGAGATAGTAAAGGTATTATATAAGTACTTATTGATTAAGAATGATTAGTGTTCAATCCATCTATCATCACCGCTAAATACACACACACACACACACACACACACGCAGCAGTTCTACGAATAGTTTATAAGCTCAAATTTGTCTTTTAGAAGTTCTATACACGAGTTCTTTTAATTAAGTTTTTTAACGTTATGAAAAGTTTTAGGCCCAGAAAGTTTTTAAAAGTTATTGATTTTTTGTTTTTTTATGGTGTGAGTTTTTTAAAAGTTATGGAAAGTTTTTAAAAGTTCTTAAACAATATTCTTTGGTGTGAGTTTTTTGAAAAGTTATGGATACACAAGAAAACAGAAATATAACAAGAAGCAATGAACAGGAGAACAGTGAAGAACAAAAAGGTGAACACTATATGAAACAAGAGACAGGAAACGAAGAACAAGATGACGAACACGTAGAACAAATAACAACAACACTAATAAATGGAGAACAGAGTGAAGAACAAAGTGAAGAACAAAGAAGTGAAAATAAAGATAATAATATAGAACAAATGACAGGAAACGAAGAACAAGATGACGAACACGTAGAACAACAACAACAACAAATGAACACCACCAGAAGAACACTGAAGAACAAAACGAAAAGAACTTCTTAAGTGTGTACAGTATGTATGTGTGTATGTAGGAGTGTGTGTGTGTGTGTGTGTGTTTGTGTACAAGTGTGCATTGCAGGTGTTCAGAATTTTTCCCGGCCCTCGATTCTCTACCTACCACCTACCTTCATAATTTGCCATATTACTACATTATTCTCCTTTATTTCATCCCTAAGCATATCTATATATTTAGTATTGTCATGTGTTTTCCTTAATGAAGTAAGTAATTCCACTATTACCATACATTTTGTAACATTCATTCCCCTATGTGTTATCCATCCATTGCCCCAAAGTTGTAAGGAATAGACAGTGCTGGCAACTCGTCAGAAAATAAATCGGCATCCTTTATAATCTCCCGGACCTCACTGGCTTTCACTCCTGGCTGAAACCTAAAGCACATTTGTACAGCTCCGGACTGATCAATGGTCCACACTTCTTCCACCCTTGCCTTGGTGTGGGCCTCAACGGATATGGTATCACTGACAGGTGGAGGGGGGAGGGGAGAAATGTGGGCGGAGTTATATAGGGGGGGGGGGGGAGAAATGTGGGCGGAGTTATATAGGGGGGGGGGGGGGTAGCGTTACCAATGTTGAGCCATCCAGAAATTTGAATCCCGAACCACTTGTGATCATGGATGTGAACCACTCACTTGAAGGTGGTAGGAGAGGAGGGGTTGGGTTGGGGAGAGGGGGGTAAAGCTTCACCAGTGATCGAGATGGAGAGAATTATTGGATCAAGTAGCTAAATGTTTTCTTCTGTAATCTAAATCCAACTCTGATGCTACATTCCATGGGATATTCTTTATTATTTGAAATGAATCCAGATTTTACCTAATATAATTAACACGACACCAGTTTTTTATGACTAATATATCAAGCGATGCACCACCTACCCAGTGTTAAGTTACATTTCAAGTAAATCCTTTATTTTTGTCCTGTATCATTCATGACATTTTCTAAGAAACGTTTATTGTGTAACTGGTTACCAAAGGATAATAGTTATAGTGTAATATGTTAATTACCCAATAACTACTCCATCTGTTCTTCTTCACCCCGTCCTCCCTTATTCAATTCACTGTTTCCTCTCCCTCCATCCCACCATTCCTTTACTCTCCATCTTACCACCACCACCATCATTCTGTGTGTTGCTGCATAATCTGTTAATGCGCAAACACGACCAGAATAGAAATAATAGTGATATCTGGTATGCAAATACAATCCGTTATATATGACGAATATATTTATTACCTTTATTTATTTATCTGAGGTCAACATCTAGGCCAGCCATTCAGATGCCAGTGTTAGTGAACCAATCACAACATTTAGAAGATATTGTGTCACAACTATTGTTATTACTAATTAAAATAGGGAAACATTGAAATCAGACATTTATTGGTTATTGTTTACATGACTTTGTCAGTTTAGGTGAAATCTCCACAAGTTCTCGTCACGAAGCATTCAAACCCATAATCCAACTGGGTCTGTAGGCACCACACTGTAATTATAATAACCACAATTATAATAACTGTTAACTTATTATAACCTGAAGTTTATACTTCAACCTCACGTTTGCATTAAGCATGTGTAATGTTTGTTTTGTTTTCTTATTATTATTATAAGCACCTATATAAGTATTGCTTTAGACCCTTAGCCACGATGATATAACAGTGTATACACTATTTATATACACTTCTATGAACATATTAAGGCTTGAAATACTGTAGATTACATATTTCATTTCATTACTCATCAATTGACAGTCTCCAGTCGCTCGGGCATTGAGGCACCATGCCTCCTCACTGTATAATATATATGGTTTTCCCCGAAAAATCTCCCACTGTGTTCTGGTGTGACGTAGCAAATCTGCTGTGGTTCACTGTCGTTCTGGCTCCCACGTGTTAACGATAGAACCTCATATATTTTCTATAGGGTTCATATCGCAGTCTTAAATAGACAAATCTATCACCTGCAAATAATCATGAGCAGTAAACCATTTTTGAACTTTCCTCGCCATATGGATAGGGCATCGGTCGTGTATAGGACAGATAAGGGTGAGTAGTTGAAAAGAAATTAAAAACATTTAGAATATGTGCTTCATTATATTGCATTTGATCGATCTATTAAACAAAGACACTGTCTGTTGTTCACCTCCGTAGAGAGATACTGATTATAATTATTATCCTTTGGATATTAAGCAACAAATAACGGAGCCGAGACAATTAATTTTCTGTCTTCAGCTTTAACTGTATTCTTTTCACCCCTCATGCTGGTAGTCCCCCTCTTTATCACCTTTTCTCGCCGTAAAATAAACTTAATACCTATATCATTCAAGTAACTGGCAACCTCACACAACCTCCTCTCCCCTGTCTTTTTTCTCTCTCTCTCTCTCTCTCTCTCTCTCTCTCTCTCTCTCTCTCTCTCTCATCCTTCCTTGCCTTCTGTAGTATTCTTTATCATTTGTTTCTCATAATTTTAACCCTCTCATTCGTTCTTTCAAAGTTTAATGACATAGGCCTCTTTCCCTTATCACCCATAGTCCTTCAAATTTATGTAAGCGAAAGGATATGATAATAGTTATGTAGAACAAAGGTGTTGGCAGATACGCATTCTTGCCTGCATAATCCCACCCACAGCATTTCGCCTTCTTAAATCAGAAGGAATATTGGTTTCATGCATTGCCATTTGCCAGTATGTTGCTAGTCTGAATTATGGCCATTTGTTATCAAAATATATATGTAGATATATTAAACTTACTTTTACTTACATCCAGCATTACTGTGCAGAACATGTGACACAATATGGACCACAAGGACAGTAATGGTAGTCAACGTAATTCTCATGTATCTCTCTATATGCTACTGAAAACAATGTTTTATGCTCAACTACAAAATTATGTTCTCAGAATGATATTGATAACCAAATATAATGAAAACAATAAAAACAAATTAACATTTATTGCACAACAAAGGATGCTACTGTTTCAATGGAGTAACCAACCCACACTATATATGACGGTGTGCAATCTTTCAACATGTTTTCCATACGGTGTTGGCTACATAGGACAAGCTAATCCCACAGGGTTTCAAATTACATAAGCTTACAATATCCATGCATATTACAATACCAGCTATGTCTTAACACGGTCGACTTGGATGTCATATCGTAGAGTTTAATTAAGGAAATATCAGGGATGACGACGGTGATAATTATCGCAAGCCAGTGAAATGAAAAGATGAATTTTCTCTACTTGAAGATAGTACTAATGAATAGTAATAATTCTAGACCCAGCTTATTGACAATAATTTTATACATATGCACGTCAGCGTTATTGCGTTCCAGAACATTTCGGTAGGTTATGAGTTGAATTGATAAATGGGTATTCTCTTGATCCTGGGTAGAGATATCCTTATCGTCTATATTACAAGATAAATATGATTTCGTAAAGATAATCTATCCACATAGAGTAAATCTTGGTGTGACGAAAGGTAATTTTGTTAAGCGAACTAATTTCTAACCACAGTAGGCTATACATTTAAGGGAACACTATATCTTCTTGTAAAATTGAAGTTCCATGAATACTCCAGACTATGCCAGAAAGCAGACGACCTTGGTGTTTCTTATGAGGGATCAGTTTCGTGGCAAAGTTTGGAGGATGCATAGAGCTCCAATTTAGCAGAGAGCATTTAATTTTCTGTCTTCAGCTTTAACTGTATTCTTTTCACCCCTCATGCTGGTAGTCCCCCTCTTTATCACCTTTTCTCGCCGTAAAATAAACTTAATACCTATATCATTCAAGTAACTGGCAACCTCACACAACCTCCTCTCCCCTGTCTTTTCTCTCTCACTCTCTCTCTCTCTCTCTCTCTCTCTCTCTCTCTCTCTCTCTCTCTCTCTCTCTCTCATCCTTCCTTGCCTTCTGTAGTATTCTTTATCTTTTCTTTATCATAATTTTAACCCTCTCATACGTTATTTCAAAGTTTAATGACATAGGCCTTTCTCCCTTATCACCCATAGTCCTTCAAATTTATGCAAGCAAAAGGATATGATAATAGTTATGTAGAATATATATATATATATATATATATATATATATATATATATATATATATATATATATATATATATATATATATATATATATATATATATATATATATATATATATATATATATATATATATGACGGTGTGCAATCTTCCAACATGTTTTCCATTGTGACCTGGTGTGACTGATGCCCCGAGGTGACTGATACCTCTGTGTTCATGGTAGGAACCCTAACCGCTGCGTATAGTGTCACGTGACACAAGTTTATCTTCTAACCACTTTATTTTGTGTTTTCTTCGCTACAGTTAAAACTATATAGTTCACATATTTGACAAAATAATACTCATGTCAGTACGCCACCGTCTCAGTTGACGGAGAGGAACTATGTGATTCGGTACTTTCAGATTCATTCATTTCAACACTTGACACAATATGGAACTGTTGGTCTGTCCTGAGTAACAATGTTTACTGTCATCCATATAAAAGACAACTGAACCACTGTCGTTTCTCGTTGATGTATAAATATATTATGTATTTATGGTGTAGTAGTCATTATGGTTTTATTCTTACCTCATCAATCCATGTCTGAGTTTCGGGAAGTGGGGGCAAGAGATGGGAAGTTAAGAGGATGCTGTCTGCTAAATTGGAGCTCTATGCATCCTCCAAACTTTGCCACGAAACTGATCCCTCATAAGAAACACCAAGGTCGTCTGCTTTCTGGCATAGTCTGGAGTATTCATGGAACTTCAATTTTACAAGAAGATATAGTGTTCCCTTAAATGTATAGCCTACTGTGGTTAGAAATTAGTTCGCTTAACAAAATCACCTTTCGTCACACCAAGATTTACTCTATGTGGATAGATTATCTTTACGAAATCATATTTATCTTGTAATATAGACGATAAGGATATCTCTACCCAGGATCAAGAGAATACCTATTTATCAATTCAACTCATAACCTACCGAAATGTTCTGGAACGCAATAACGCTGACGTGCATATGTATAAAATTATTGTCAATAAGCTGGGTCTAGAATTATTACTATTCATTAGTACTATCTTCAAGTAGAGAAAATTCATCTTTTCATCTCACTGGCTTGCGATAATTATCACCGTCGTCATCCCTGATATTTCCTTAATTAAACTCTACGATATGACATCCAAGTCGACCGTGTTAAGACATATATAGCTGGTATTGTAATATGCATCAATATTGTAAGCTTATGTAATTTGAAATCCTGTGGGATTAGCTTGTCCTATGTAGCCAACACCGTATGGAAAACATGTTGAAAGATTGCACACCGTCATATATAGTGTGGGCTGGTTACTCCATTGAAACAGTAGCATCCTTTGTTGCGCAATAAATGTTAATTTGTTTTTATTGTTTTCATTATATTTGGTTATCAATAACATTCTGAGAACATAATTCTGTAGTTGAGCATAAAACATTGTTTTCAGTAGCATATAGAGAGATACATGAGAATTACGTTGACTACCATTACTGTCCTTGTGGTCCATATTGTGTCACATGTTCTGCACAGTAATGCTGGATGTAAGTAAAAGTAAGTTTAATATATCTACATATATATTTTGATAACAAATGGCCATAATTCAGACTAGCAACATACTGGCAAATGGCAATGCATGAAACCAATATTCCTTCTGATTTAAGAAGGCGAAATGCTGTGGGTGGGATTATGCAGGCAAGAATGCGTATCTGCCAACACCTTTGTTCTACATAACTATTATCATATCCTTTCGCTTACATAAATTTGAAGGACTATGGGTGATAAGGGAGAAAGGCCTATGTCATTAAACTTTGAAAGAACGAATGAGAGGGTTAAAAATATGAGAAAAAAAGATAAAGAATATTACAGAAGGCAAGGAAGAGAGAGAGAGAGAGAGAGAGAGAGAGAGATAGAGAGAAGACAGGGGAGAGGAGGTTGTGTGAGGTTGCCAGTTACTTGAAAGATATAGGTATTAAGTTTATTTTACGGCGAGAAAAGGTGATAAAGAGGGGGACTACCAGCATGAGGGGTGAAAAGAATACAGTTAAAGCTGAAGACAGAAAATTAATTGTCTCGGCTCCGTTATTTGTTGCTTAATATCCAAAGGATAATAATTATAATCAGTATCTCTCTACGGAGGTGAACAACAGACAGTGTCTTTGTTTAATAGATCGATCAAATGCAATATAATGAAGCACATATTCTAAATGTTTTTCATTTCTTTTCAACTACTCACCCTTATCTGTCCTATACACGACCGATGCCCTATCCATATGGCGAGGAAAGTTCAAAAATGGTTTACTGCTCATGATTATTTGCAGGTGATAGATTTGTCTATTTAAGACTGCGATATGAACCCTATAGAAAATGTATGAGGTTCTATCGTTAACACGTGGGAGCCAGAACGACAGTGAACCACAGCAGATTTGCTACGTCACACCAGAACACAGTGGGAGATTTTTCGGGGAAAACCATATATATTATACAGTGAGGAGGCATGGTGCCTCAATGCCCGAGCGACTGCAGGCTGTCATTGAGAAGGAGGGTGGTTGAACACGATACTAGCAACAAATTGATGAGTAATGAAATGAAATATGTAATCTACAGTATTTCAAGCCTTAATATCTTCATAGAAGTGTATATAAATAGTGTATATGCTGTATATCATCGTGGCTAAGGGTCTAAAGCAATATATAGATCGGTGCTTATAATAATAATAAGAAAACAAAACAAACATTACACATGCTTAATGCAAACATGAGGTTGAAGTATAAACTTCAGGTTATAATAAGTTAACAGTTATTATAATTGTGGTTATTATAATTACAGTGTGGTGCCTACAGACCCAGTTGGATTATGGGTTTGAATGCTTCGTGACGAGGACTTGTGGAGCTTTCACCTAAACTGACAAAGTCATGTAAACAATAACCAATAAATGTCTGATTTCAATGTTTCCCTATTTTAATTAGTAATAACAATAGTTGTGACACAATATCTTCTAAATGTTGTGATTGGTTCACTAACACTGGCATCTGAATGGCTGGCCTAGATGTTGACCTCAGATAAATAAATAAAGGTAATAAATATATTCGTCATATATAACGGATTGTATTTGCATACCAGATATCACTATTATTTCTATTCTGGTCTTGTTTGCGCATTAACAGATTATGCAGCAACACACAGAATGATGGTGGTGGTGGTAAAATGGAGAGTAAAGGAATGGCTTGATGGAGGGAGAGGAAACAGTGAATTGAATAAGGGAGGACGGGGTGAGGAAGAGCAGATGGAGTAGTAATTGGGTAATTAACATATTACACTATAACTATTATCCTTTGGTAACCAGTTACACAATAAACGTTTCTTAGAAAATGTCATGAATGATACAGGATAAAAATAAAGGATTTACTTGAAATGTAACTTAACACTGGGTAGGTGGTGCATCGCTTGATATATTAGTCATCAAAAACTGGTGTCGTGTTAATTATATTAGGTAAAATCTGGATTCATTTCAAATAATAAAGAATATCCCATGGAATGCAGCATCAGAGTTGGATTTAGATTACAGAAGAAAACAGTTAGCTACTTGATCCAATAATTCTCTCCATCTCGATCACTGGTGAAGCTTTACCCCCCTCTCCCTAACCCAACCCCTCCTCTCCTATCACCTTCAAGTGAGTGGTTCACATCCATGATCACAAGTGGTTCGGGATTCAAATTTCTGGATGGCTCAACATTGGTAACGCTACCCCCCCTATATAACTCCGCCCACATTTCTCCCCTCCCCCCTCCACCTGTCAGTGATACCATATCCGTTGAGGCCCACACCAAGGCAAGGGTGGAAGAAGTGTGGACCATTGATCAGTCCGGAGCTGTACATTGAGTGACAAATATGATGGCAATAATAAAACAGTAATAAAATATAGCAGAAATAATGAAATAAAGATAGTATCAATAATAGTATCATAGTATCAATAATAAAACAATAAAAGTAAAATACAGAGGCAATATAAATAATAATATTGCAGTAGCAGTAGCAGTAATTAGACAATAATAATGATAAAAATAATAATAATAATAATAATAATAATAATAATAATAATAATAATAATAATAATAATAATATTATTGCAGTAGCAGTAATGAGACAATAATAATGATAATAATAATAATAATAATAATAATAATAATAATAATAATAATAATAATAATAATATTGCAGTAGCAATAATAATAATAATAATAATAATAATAATAATAATAATAATAATAATAATAATAATAATAATAATAATAATAATAATAATATTGCACTAGACAATAATAATAATAATAATAATAATATTGCAGTAGCAGTAATGAGACAATAATAATAATAATAATAATAATAATAATATTGCACTAGACAATAATAATAATAATAATAATAATATTGCAGTAGCAGTAATGAGACAATAATAATGATAATAATAATAATAATAATAATATTGCACTAGACAATAATAATAATAATAATAATAATAATAATATTGCTGTAGCAGTAATGAGACAATAATAATAATAATAATAATAATAATAATAATAATAATAATAATAATAATATTGCACTAGACAATAATAATAATAATAATAATAATATTGCAGTAGCAGTAATGAGACAATAATAATAATAATAATAATAATAATAATAATAATAATAATAATAATAATAATAATAATAATAATAATAATAATAATAATAATAATAATAATAATAATAATAATAATAATAATAATAATAATAATATTGCACTAGCAGTAATAATAATAATAATAATAATAATAATAATAATAATAATAATAATAATAATAATAATATTGCACTAGCAGTAATGAGACAATGATAGTAAAATATAACTGTAATAATGAAATAATAGTAATATTTAGCAGCAATAGTGAAATAATAAGAGAGAGAAAGAGAGCGCAGGATTACACACACACAGAGTGATGTTACAGGACAATTGCGTGAAGTGGATCAGAAATTCTTCAATGTGTGGTAATCCCTGAAGCAATATCCAATACATAGTCCAATGTTGCACTCATTGCATATTATGACTACTCGAGTGCGTTTCTTTTGACGTCGGGTTGTGTGCTTGCATACATAGCAGTCTCTTGGTTTTCTCTTTCCATTCACTATCTCAGTATTTACTGGGTAATGGCGACTATATGCGTCTATAATGCGATCTGGCATGGGGTTAGGGTGTCGACCTTTGAGGTTGGTAGTAGGTTCTCCAAAGTCCTCCAAAAGCTGGTACGCAACATTGTACACAAACTCGCGTAGCTTTGGCTTCTTAGAGGGGTCAATATTCTTTTTGTCAAGCCAGAGATTGTAAGCATTGAGCATTGTGATATCTATCAAGTGGAAGAAGAACTTGTGGTACCACTTGACAGACTTTCTTAAACACTCAACACCACTTATTTGACTGTCAGACTTGTCTACAAGGCGCATATTTTTAGTATAATCTACCACAACATCAGGCTTCATGATGTTTTTTTTTGTTCTGTAGTGTATCTTTCCGGTTGGAACTAGTTCACCCTTGTGGATAGTTGAAAGGAGATGGAATGGCCGCCTATCGTTCCACTTGTATGCGCCAATTTTGCCAGACTTTTCACTTTGAATGAACAGTTCCTTCTTGCGTCGCTTCCTACTTCTCTCGTGGTGGGCACGACCTTCCTCTTCAGATTCTGGTGTATCACTAGAACTCGGGTTTTCAACTCGAGTTTTTTTTCCATTGAATTTCGGCATGAACTTCCTATTCGCCCGTACAGTTCCACATGATCCCGTTTTGTTGTCATACAGGAATTGGCACAGAGCAGGGCTTGTATACCAGTTGTCGGTGTACAATATATGACCCCTACCCAGGTAGTCTGCCATCATTTTCTTGACGATAGCACCAGACATACTTATAGGATCTTTCTTGTCCACCACTGGTATATCTATATTTGTACCTGTGTAATCAATCATGTCAAGCACAAATCCTGTATCACAGTCACATAACATAAATAGTTTCAAGCCGAAGCGATGTCTTTTAGAGGGTATATATTGTTTGAAAACTAGCCGCCCTTTGTATAGCATTAGTGACTCATCTATGACCAGCTTTTGAAATGAATAAAAATATTTCTTGAACCGTGAAATGATCATCAATAATATACCTCTCACTTTCCATATACGGTCTTCTTTGTTAGGATTTTCATTGTCTGAAAAGTGAAGAAAGCTTAGCAGTAATAAAAATCTATCACGAGGCATATACTTGCTAAACAAAGGTGTGCTGATGAGGGCATCGTTGCGCCAGTAATGACAAAGAACGTGTTTTTTGCAAAGAGGCATAATCATCATCAATGCCAGAAATACAAACAGCTCCCTGACAATTGTATCTACCCAATTTCTTATTCTGGAAAAAGGGGAAATGAAATCCATTTGCTGAGTCACCCAACTGTTGTATCTGTTCGTATTCTCAGCTATATATGACATCACTTCCTCATCGATGAAGGCACGAAAGAAGGCACTCTCTCTTGCCTCGTCGTTGCAGGGCCAGTCCCTTGTTGTACCACTTCTGTCTGGCCGAAAATCGTGCTGGTCTGGTACAAAATCTGACCCCTCTGACCAGTCAAAAGAAAACACTTCACGGAGATTTACAGATGTTCCGTCGTTCTCATTTCCTTCGTCCTCGTCACTGCTTGAACTAAGTGAATTGTTACCTAAGCACACTTCGTCACTGGCGTCAGATTCACTCCCACCAGATTCGCTCCCACCATCCTCCATAAACAAAAGCAGTATAATTTTTGATGGTGTTAGGTTACGCTGACGTGGATGTGATCGTGGTGGGGATGAATGATGAGAAGTACTAGGACCGGGAACAGTCAGAGTGGGCACAGATTCAGTGGTGGTGATGGATGATGGAGGAATGGTAGATAAGCGGCCTCTTATTTTCCCATTCGTATATCTTGGTGTTACAGGGGAGTCAAGCTGGGCATCCTTTTCTTCATACGCTAGCTGTCCTTGTGTGCTTGTGGATTGCTTAGGCAGAGTAATGGTGGTAGAGGAGGGGTGAAGCTGCTGATAAAATATCGAAGAAAGGGAACGTGCAACAGGTGTATGCATTTTCTGTGCATCTCCCTTCATTTTCTTTCTTACTGTAGGGATGACCTCATCTTCTGTTTCACTACTGCTGGAGTAAGTAAGGAAGGGCCTCTGAAGTGACTTCGGCATCCGTCTTCCGATAACTATTCTCCCCGTGTGTGGCTGGCTAGATTCCAATAAATCACTACTTCCTCCTTCCATGGTGTCTGTGGATCGACTGACTAAGACACTAAGTTGATAAAAATTTGACACATGAAAGGGGTTGACGGATATCGCCATGACCTTAATTGAATCAACTGGGTTGGCAGGTAGCTGGCTGTATAGTGGCTTGTCGCACTCGCTCACTAATGCCTGGATGGTGGCTTGTAGCAAACAACGGGTTAAGAGGGATAGTACACTCGTGATACATAATCCCTGACCAGAGACGAACGACAGGCACCACACACACATACCCTGCATTCGAACTCAGCCTCTATATGTGCACTGGGTGGGGAAATGAACAATACCAGGCGATTCGAAGCCTTCTGCTCCTCACACTCTGGTCAGAAATTATGTATTACGAGTGTACAGCCATGGCTGATAGTGCTTGACCAGGGTCCAAGGAGTGTTGGTGAACAACTGAACAGAGTTCGAACAAGTGAATTCTCCAAACTATTCTCAACATTGAGAGAGGTTTATAAGACTCCCTTTTTCTAACTCTGTTCAGTTGCTCTCCAACACTCCTTGGACCCTGGTCCACCACTAACAGCCATGGCTGTACATGAGGAATCTCTAAGGCCAGGCAAGGGGTCCAGTTCCTAGTCAATCCGAGCCTTTGGTGGGGTCATTGGTAGAGAGCGGGGTCCCCAACCCCCCTGTGTCGTAGACTGACTCGTGATGAGGACGCCACTTCCCTACTCCCCTAATTCATTAATAAGCACAAACAATTAACACCAATAGTCTAGGCTACTCACCCACCGAACCATTTGACCAACAAGTTACAACTTATCAGCCTCGTATGACTTCATATTGGAAGGACTCATACTGTCCTTATAAACCAACATGTTCACTAGTACACACTCGGTCGGCTCTCACAATAAAACTGAGGTTAACTAACTGAACTGAGCCTGGCTGAAGGTCTCCCATAAAGTAAACATTAGACACGAAATATACTGCTTCGAACATTAGGTCTATATGATTATGATCTAGAAATAAACTGTTCAAAGAAATAGTGAACCAACTCATATGAAACTTTACATAAATCATTATTGGCCATTATAATTATTATTATTATGATGATGAACACATTAGTTATTAAGATGACGATGGTAATGATATTAGTAATTGTGATGACGATGGTGATAATGATGATACTTATAATGATAGGGATTATAATGCTTCTGATGATGATATTAGTGATTGTGATGACGATGGTGATAATGATGATAATGACTTTTGTTTCGCAGAATGTGGAGCGCCAAGATGAGGGGGAAGCTGGTCATCGTAACCTTCGCAGTCTCTATAGGGGGCCTTGTAGCGGTTCACGCAGCAAACTGCTGAAGTATCGTGAGTGGTAGTTTGGCTCGTCGGCAGTTCACCAAGACCCCGAGGGTTCATCGTGCACCAACCAATGAGGGAAGGACACGTCATCAACATGGCTGACCCTACGTCATCACCAGAGCTATATAAGCACCGGCAGCCGTCCACCAAGGCATAGGGTGCCGAGTCATCCTCCCGGTAATGCCTTGCTGCGGCAACCGCACCCGGGGGGCCATGGCGTTAGGCCCCTGGTAGAGGGACCGAGTCATCCGTCCGGGAACCCCTGCGCCCCAGGGGGCACTGGCGTTAGGCCAAGGGACACCAGGCCCGCTGTTTGTATTCCCGGGGAGCCGAGTCATCCTCCCGGTGGTGCCTTTTTGCGCCTGCAGCCGGGGGGCCATGGCGATAGGCCCCTGGAAGGGCCAAGTTATCCGCCTAGGGGACGCACGGCCCCGGAGGGCACTGGCGTTAGGTCCCTCAGAGCAAGACTCCACGACCTCGTAGAGTGTGTCGGTATAGACTTATCAACAATCGATTCCCTGGTTATAGTAAATATTGCACCTTGGGTAATACCCCCTTTTAGTTGTGTGGAATCCTGGTTACCAGGGGTTAAATCCCAGGTGCCGGAGGTGGAGGTACACCAGAGGTTTCGTGAGATAATTGTCAAACATCTTTCTTATTTCCAACTGTATACCGACGGGTCCAAGACGGATGAATGTGTGGGTGCGGGTGTATGGTCGCATGAATGTCAGTTAAGATTCAGACTGCCGAATCATACATCTATTTTTCTTGCTGAATTATTTGCTATTGATAAAGCTTTGGATTTTGCCCTATCGACGACCCACGATAGGATAGTCATATTTACTGATTCATTAAGTTCACTTAAAGCTATTAAATCTTTGAATACAACTAACAATGAAATACAGGGTAATATCATTAGTAAGCTATTTAGTGCCAATAAATTGATCAAGTTAATATGGGTACCATCACATTATGGTATCTATGGTAATGAACAAGCTGATAAATTAGCGGGGTCAACTGTTGATCTGGACCTTAGCATAGTCCGTACGGATCTCAGGTGTTTTGTCTCTCTCATAAAATCTAAAATTCGTCTCCTGTGGCAAAGGCAGTGGACCAGATTGGACATCAGAAATAAAGTCAAGCTTCTTATTGAACCCTGGGCTACGTCATCCTGGCGTAGTCGCAGGGATGAGGTGGTGGTGGCTCGTTTAAGGGTCAACGCCACCAGGCTAACACACTTAGAACCTTATATTAATAAGGATTATCCCCCTATTTGCCATCACTGTGACAGTGTAATGTCAATAAGTCATTTGCTTATTTTTTGTGATCGGTACAAAGATCAAAGAAGTAAAATTAAGAGATTATTCCAACTTAAAAATAAAGCATTTACCATCGAGAATGTTTTATCTGATGATAAGAATATTATAGACAAACTGCTCTGTTTTCTGAGGGAGACAAAACTTTATGACCTTATATAAATTGATAGAATAAAATGGATTATACTGGCTTAATGACCTTTGACTATATGTCGCTGGTTGATAGCCATAAATCCAACAAACCAAACCACCAAGGCATAGGGTGCCGAGTCATCCTCCCGGTAATGCCTTGCTGCGGCAACCGCACCCGGGGGGCCATGGCGTTAGGCCCCTGGTAGAGGGACCGAGTCATCCGTCCGGGAACCCCTGCGCCCCAGGGGGCACTGGCGTTAGGCCAAGGGACACCAGGCCCGCTGTTTGTATTCCCGGGGAGCCGAGTCATCCTCCCGGTGGTGCCTTTTTGCGCCCGCAGCCGGGGGGCCATGGCGATAGGCCCCTGGAAGGGCCAAGTTATCCGCCTAGGGGACGCACGGCCCCGGAGGGCACTGGCGTTAGGTCCCTCAGAGCAAGACTCCACGACCTCGTAGAGTGTGTCGGTATAGACTTATCAACAATCGATTCCCTGGTTATAGTAAATATTGCACCTTGGGTAATACCCCCTTTTATTTGTGTGGAATCCTGGTTACCAGGGGTTAAATCCCAGGTGCCGGAGGTGGAGGTACACCAGAGGTTTCGTGAGATAATTGTCAAACATCTTTCTTATTTCCAACTGTATACCGACGGGTCCAAGACGGATGAATGTGTGGGTGCGGGTGTATGGTCGCATGAATGTCAGTTAAGATTCAGACTGCCGAATCATACATCTATTTTTCTTGCTGAATTATTTGCTATAGATAAAGCTTTGGATTTTGCCCTATCGACGACCCACGATAGGATAGTCATATTTACTGATTCATTAAGTTCACTTAAAGCTATTAAATCTTTGAATACAACTAACAATGAAATACAGGGTAATATCATTAGTAAGCTATTTAGTGCCAATAAATTGATCAAGTTAATATGGGTACCATCACATTATGGTATCTATGGTAATGAACAAGCTGATAAATTAGCAGGGTCGACTGTTGATCTGGACCTTAGCATAGTCCGTACGGATCTCAGGTGTTTTGTCTCTCTCATAAAATCTAAAATTCATCTCCTGTGGCAAAGGCAGTGGACCAGACTAGACATCAGAAATAAATTCAAGACAGTTATTGAACCCTGGGCTACGTCGTCCTGGCGTAGTCGCAGGGATGAGGTGGTGTTGGCCCGACTCAGGCTCAACTCCACATGGACAACCCACCTAGAGGCATATATAAATAAAACTTTTCCACCTCAATGTATATTATGCGACTCTATTATGTCCATATCACATTTACTATTATTTTGTGATAAATATAGTAATGAAAGACGTAAGTTAAAACAATATTTCCAACTTAAAAGAATTGCTTTCACCATCATTAATTTACTATCTGATGACAAAAATATTATAAACAAACTGCTAAGTTTTCTGAGGGAGACAAAACTTTATGACCTTATATAAATTGACAGAATAAAATGGATTAGACTGGCTTAATGACCTTTGACTATATGTCGCTGGTTGATAGCCATAAATCCAACAAGTGAAGTGACCAAGGCATAGGGTGCCGAGTCATCCTCCCGGTAATGCCTTGCTGCGGCAACCGCACCCGGGGGGCCATGGCGTTAGGCCCCTGGTAGAGGGACCGAGTCATCCGTCCGGGAACCCCTGCGCCCCAGGGGGCACTGGCGTTAGGCCAAGGGACACCAGGCCCGCTGTTTGTATTCCCGGGGAGCCGAGTCATCCTCCCGGTGGTGCCTTTTTGCGCCCGCAGCCGGGGGGCCATGGCGATAGGCCCCTGGAAGGGCCAAGTTATCCGCCTAGGGGACGCACGGCCCCGGAGGGCACTGGCGTTAGGTCCCTCAGAGCAAGACTCCACGACCTCGTAGAGTGTGTCGGTATAGACTTATCAACAATCGATTCCCTGGTTATAGTAAATATTGCACCTTGGGTAATACCCCCTTTTATTTGTGTGGAATCCTGGTTACCAGGGGTTAAATCCCAGGTGCCGGAGGTGGAGGTACACCAGAGGTTTCGTGAGATAATTGTCAAACATCTTTCTTATTTCCAACTGTATACCGACGGGTCCAAGACGGATGAATGTGTGGGTGCGGGTGTATGGTCGCATGAATGTCAGTTAAGATTCAGACTGCCGAATCATACATCTATTTTTCTTGCTGAATTATTTGCTATAGATAAAGCTTTGGATTTTGCCCTATCGACGACCCACGATAGGATAGTCATATTTACTGATTCATTAAGTTCACTTAAAGCTATTAAATCTTTGAATACAACTAACAATGAAATACAGGGTAATATCATTAGTAAGCTATTTAGTGCCAATAAATTGATCAAGTTAATATGGGTACCATCACATTATGGTATCTATGGTAATGAACAAGCTGATAAATTAGCAGGGTCGACTGTTGATCTGGACCTTAGCATAGTCCGTACGGATCTCAGGTGTTTTGTCTCTCTCATAAAATCTAAAATTCATCTCCTGTGGCAAAGGCAGTGGACCAGATTAAACATCAGAAATAAAGTTAAGCTTTTGATTGAACCCTGGGCTACGTCATCCTGGCGTAGTCGCAGGGATGAAGTGGTGGTGGCTCGGTTAAGGGTCAACGCCACCAGGCTCACTCACTTAGAGCCCTATATAAACAAAGATTTTCCACCAATGTGTACACAATGTGACACAGTTATGTCACTGAATCATTTGCTTCTTTATTGTGACAAGTATGTCACCCAGAGAGTTAAAATAATAAGATATTTTCAACTTAAACATCTAGCTTCTACTTTTGAAAATATTCTATCCGATGATAAGAATATTATAGACAAACTGCTCTGTTTTCTGAGGGAGACAAAACTTTATGACCTTATATAAATTGATAGAATAAAATGGATTATACTGGCTTAATGACCTTTGACTATATGTCGCTGGTTGATAGCCATAAATCCAACAAACCAACCAACCAACCAAGGCATCATTATGCGTCCAGACTCTGTGTAGTTCAGACCTCGTCCTCGTTCTCTGCATAGCGCCAACAGTTTCCACGTATTGTCCGTTTAAGCTACCTTGGGTTCCGAGGCCTCTTGCCAGCAATACTCTGTTGTCTCTTTGCTTTTGTAAAGTAAAAAGTAACGTAATTTGCAGCGTTTTGCTGCACTGCTGTTGTGCACCTTCTGTGTTTTGTCTTTGCTTGAGGACATCATGTAGTGCATGCTAGCTAGTAGATAGTTGTTCCCTACACCAGACCCGCAGCACTCACTGCTTCAGGGGTAATCCCTGTGGTAGTGGGGCCCAGTAGTCTGGTGTGTCATTTGGGCACCTCTTTTTCTCGAACTACTCTTTTCTTCCATATTTTCCGCGACCTCTTGGGCCTACGGTTGTCTCATATTTCTGAGCAACGGTATTCGCTTGGGAGGTGGGTTCTGACTACACCACCCCTCGCATTAGGCAGGTTCGGTGGTGGGAAAGTTCCTTCCGCACTAGCTCCGATCCCCTAGCTGGTACTGGAGTACGCCGCCAGGCTACCACTAGGGAGGGTTGAGTAAGGTTACTTTTATTTTTCCCTAAATTATTGTCCTTATTTTAGGGGGTTGATACAATAGTTAAGGGAGTTAGGAGAGGGTGTGTGGAGAGGGCTCGGACCTAGTCCGATGTCCCGAATGGCTGATCCCTCGACTAGCCTTCCTCCTCCTCAAGGAGGGAGGCTGACGACCAATGACCATCCTAAGACCACGGCAGACAATATTGGAACCCCTACGGCTGACAGACAAAGGCGACCAGATATAGATATTCCTTCCCTGAATGCTCGTTACGTGAATGTACGTTGTGTTGATGAATCTCAATCTCTGAAGACTGTTAACCCATTTATCATCAAAAAGGTCCTTGATGGTCAGGTGGGTGGCAGTCTGGAATTTGCTAAGAAATTGCGAGATGGTAGTCTCCTGGTTAAAGTGCTCAACTCTTCCCAGGTTAAGGATTTACTTAAACTGACGCAGATTCATTCTTTCAAGGTGAAAACCACCATTCCAGTTGGGCCAAATACTTGTAAGGGCGTCATATTCCATAGGGATTTGGCTGACCTGGATGATGCAGACATACTTGACGGAATGAAGGACCAGGGCGTAGTGGAAGTGCAAAGTATGACCAGGATGAGAGAGAACAAGAGAGAGAAATTTGGCCTAGTTTTCATGACTTTTGCTGCTGCTCAGATACCGGATACAGTTAAAATTGGATACGAAATTGTTCACGTTAGACCTTATATTCAGAAACCCATGCGTTGTTTCAGGTGCCAAAAATTCGGACATACAGCATTGAGGTGTTTCACTAGAGATTCAGGTGAATTCATTTGTGGTAAATGTGCCGGAAGTCACGAGACTAATTTATGTTCAGAGACAGTGTTCAAGTGTGCCAATTGTGGCGGCCCCCACCAGGCAGGTGCAGGTATCTGCAGAAGTCTGATTGTGGAGACCGAAACAATGGCATACATGAAGGCTCATGATGTCAGTTATGGTGAGGCAAAGAGGAAGGTGGAGGGGGTTACCCAGGTTCCCACCGTATCCTATGCCGGAGCTGTAGCTGGCTCATCTAATGCTCCTGCAGTAAATGACCTCTTGGAACTTCTGAAGGCTAAAGAAAAAGAAAATCAAGCATTAAATGATAAAGTAAATAGTTTGGAAACTACTGTAATTGAATTGAAAGAATTAGTTGCACAACTTGTTGAATCAAACCAACAACAGAAACAGAAACCCCACAAGGCAAATGAAACCGCTAAGAATAAACAAGCTCAATCTCATGTTCTCGCTCAGGTGACTCCTACGAAGCATGTATCCGGGACTCAGACAGCTCGTCGTGCGTCGAGCTGCTCGAGGTCTGGATCTGTGACTCGTGGAGAGGCACAGGCGATGGAGACTATCATCTCCAAACCATCCCGTGGGAGGTCCCCGGGAAGTGCTGAGGAAGAGGAGGGTACTCCTTCCCAGCACAAAAAGGTTCGCCAGGACGAACACGGCCCTCCAAAACACCGTAAACCACGATAATCTTCGCGCTGACCATAGTACAATGGAACTGTCGAAGTCTTAGAAGTAGATTAAATGAACTTAAACTTTTGGCCTGTACTTACGCTGCCGATATTATTGCCCTTCAGGAAACTCATCTGGATAACCGGGTTGAAGACGAGGTTATCCAGCTTCGGAACTACGAGTTAATTAGGAAGGATCGAAACGGGAGGGGGGGAGGTGGGGTAGCTCTCTACATCCGCCGTTCCCTCCCTTTCACTGAGGTGCCATCTAATTTCCCTCTGGAGTCTGTCGCCTGCAGAGTGAAATTCGGTGGTACCTACCTGACTGTCTGTTCTGTCTACTGTCCTCCTGATACAGTAACTTATGATGATGTTTTTGATCTGCAGGACAGTCTGCCCTGTAGAAAATTAATTGTAGGTGATTTTAATGCACATCATACGTTATGGGGTTCCCTGCGGGATGACAGGAAGGGGGAACAGATGGCTAGGCTTATCAGTAATTCCGGTTTGATTCTTTTGAACGACGGTAGTCCGACGAGAGTTGATGATAATACCGGTAATTTTAGCGTCCTTGACCTATCTCTGGTCTCTCCATCAATTGCCACTTCTTGCCAGTGGCTACCTATTGATGACTCATTGGGAAGTGACCATTTTCCTATTTTGATTAAATATAACAGCGACACTGTTAAAGAGCCTTCAGCACCTAAATTTAACGTTAAAAAAGCAGACTGGGTGTCCTTCACAAAGAGTCTCAATATTGAAATTGTTGGAGAAACCATTGATGATAAAGTAAATAACATTAAAGATAGTATTCTCAAAGCCGCAACGGCAACAATTCCTAAGACTTCGATAGATAGCGCAAAGCATAGAGTTCCTTGGTGGACGCCAGATTGCCGCATGGCACTGTGTGAGAGAAATAGGGCTTACAGGCTTTTCAAAACTCATATCAGTGATGAGAATTTTCGCAAGTATAAACTTGCGAGAGCTAGGGCTCGTCGAACCATCAAACAAGCCAAACGAGACTCCTGGCGAAGCTTTGTCTCTACTATTAACTCAGAAACATCTATCTCTAAAGTCTGGTCCACTGTTAAAAAGTTAAATAAAAAGAAAATTTCACTTAAAATCACTAACATCACTCATAATAACGTCAATTTTGACGAGCCTAGAGACATTGCTAACGCCCTCGCCAGGCAGTTCTCTTTTGCTAGCAGCTCTGACAATTACCATCCAGCTTTCTTGCCTCTCAAGGAAGCATCAGAGCTGCAGCATATTAACTTTGCCACAGGAGATGAATTGGATTACAACTGTGATCTTACAATGCAAGAGCTTGTTCAAGCCCTAGGAGCCTGTAGTGGGACATCCCCGGGACCCGATGAGATTCGGTATGAGATGATTAAGCATCTTGATCATGATTCCATGATCAAGATGCTGCAAGTGTTTAATGAAATTTGGAGGGGTCATGCTTTTCCAAATTCATGGCACTTTGCACATATCATTCCCATACCGAAAGGAGGGGGGGACCCCAGATCGACTTCATCGTATCGCCCTATTGCTCTCACAAGTTGTTTATGCAAGGTCATGGAACGAATTGTTAATCGTAGGCTATTGCATTTTTTAAATTCCAGGAACTTGCTGGTTGACGAGCAGTGTGGCTTCCGCAAAGGTCGCCAGACGCTCGATCAATTAGTAAGCCTGGAATCTCACATTCAAGAGGCATTTGCCAAAAAACAGTTTTTAGTTGCAGTATTTTTAGACATAGAAAAAGCCTACGACATGACCTGGCGACATGGCCTCCTCAGGATACTACATGCGATGGGATTACGCGGTAATCTGCCCTTTTTTGTTAAGAATTTCATGTCTGACAGAACTTTCTCTGTCAAGCTTTTTTCGGATACAGTCACTTTCTCGGACACTTTTGTCCAGGCAAACGGGGTCCCCCAGGGAAGTGTTCTGTCTCCGACCTTATTTCTATGTATGATTAATGACATTCTACCAGCTCCTCCTCGAAATCTTAAATACTCACTGTATGCTGATGACTGTGCAATATGGCACTCCAGCCATGGTGCACAGTTTTCGGCAACTCGAATTCAATCGGCACTGGATTCGATCCATAATTGGGGCCTCCAGTGGGGTTTTAAGTTTTCAATTAGAAAAAGTGTAGGGGTTATTTTCACTCATAGGAAAAAACCAGTCGTCCGGTTGACCATGGGTGGAAACCCCCTACCTATTCAAAATTCAACTAGATTTCTTGGACTGATTTTTGACAGTCGACTGACATGGACTTGCCATGTCAGTCAGTTAAAAACTAAATGTTTAAAAGCACTCAATTTACTTAAATGCATTTCTGGTACGAAATGGGGAGCAGATAGGAAGTCTTTGTTAATGCTATATAAATCCCTGATCAGATCTAGAGTAGATTATGGGTCCATAGTGTATGGTTCGGCATCTGAGTCTGTGTTGAAAGGTTTGGATGTTGTGCAGAATGCTTGTTTGCGTGTGTGTCTTGGAGCCCTACGTTGCACTCGAATCGAGCGTCTAGAGGTGGAGTCACAAGTGCCTCCCCTCCGTCTAAGACGAGACCAACTCATGTTAACATACTTTGCTAAGAAAGCCAGGGTGCCGAGTCATCCTCCCGGTAATGCCTTGCTGCGGCAACCGCACCCGGGGGGCCATGGCGTTAGGCCCCTGGTAGAGGGACCGAGTCATCCGTCCGGGAACCCCTGCGCCCCAGGGGGCACTGGCGTTAGGCCAAGGGACACCAGGCCCGCTGTTTGTAATCCCGGGGAGCCGAGTCATCCTCCCGGTGGTGCCTTTTTGCGCCCGCAGCCGGGGGGCCATGGCGATAGGCCCCTGGAAGGGCCAAGTTATCCGCCTAGGGGACGCACGGCCCCGGAGGGCACTGGCGTTAGGTCCCTCAGAGCAAGACTCCACGACCTCGTAGAGTGTGTCGGTATAGACTTATCAACAATCGATTCCCTGGTTATAGTAAATATTGCACCTTGGGTAATACCCCCTTTTATTTGTGTGGAATCCTGGTTACCAGGGGTTAAATCCCAGGTGCCGGAGGTGGAGGTACACCAGAGGTTTCGTGAGATAATTGTCAAACATCTTTCTTATTTCCAACTGTATACCGACGGGTCCAAGACGGATGAATGTGTGGGTGCGGGTGTATGGTCGCATGAATGTCAGTTAAGATTCAGACTGCCGAATCATACATCTATTTTTCTTGCTGAATTATTTGCTATAGATAAAGCTTTGGATTTTGCCCTATCGACGACCCACGATAGGATAGTCATATTTACTGATTCATTAAGTGCACTTAAAGCTATTAAATCTTTGAATACAACTAATAATGAAATACAGGGTAATATCATTAGTAAGCTATTTAGTGCCAATAAATTGATCAAGTTAATATGGGTACCATCACATTATGGTATCTATGGTAATGAACAAGCTGATAAATTAGCAGGGTCAACTGTTGATCTGGACCTTAGCATAGTCCGTACGGATCTCAGGTGTTTTGTCTCTCTCATAAAATCTAAAATTCATCTCCTGTGGCAAAGGCAGTGGACCAGATTAGACATCAGGAATAAAGTCAAGCTTCTTATTGAACCCTGGGCTACGTCATCCTGGCGTAGTCGCAGGGACGAAGTGGTGTTGGCTCGGTTGAGGGTCAACGCCACCAGGCTCACTCACTTAGAGCCCTATATAAACAAAGATTTTCCACCAATGTGCACACAATGTGACACAGTTATGTCACTGAATCATTTGCTTCTTTATTGTGACAAGTATGTCAACCATAGAGTTAAAATAATAAGATATTTTCAACTTAAACATCTAGCTTTTACTTTTGAAAATATTCTATCCGATGATAAGAATATTATAGACAAACTGCTCTGTTTTCTGAGGGAGACAAAACTTTATGACCTTATATAAATTGATAGAATAAAATGGATTATACTGGCTTAATGACCTTTGACTATATGTCGCTGGTTGATAGCCATAAATCCAACAAACCAACCACCAAGGCGTCATTATGCGTCCAGACTCTGTGTAGTTCAGACCTCGTCCTCGTTCTCTGCATAGCGCCAACAGTTTCCACGTATTGTCCGTTTGAGCTACCTTGGGTTCCGAGGCCTCTTGCCAGCAATACTCTGTTGTCTCTTTGCTTTTGTAAAGTAAATAGTAACGTAATTTGCAGCGTTTTGCTGCACTGCTGTTGTGCACCTTCTGTGTTTTGTCTTTGCTTGAGGACATCATGTAGTGCATGCTAGCTAGTAGATAGTTGTTCCCTACACCAGACCCGCAGCACTCACTGCTTCAGGGGTAATCCCTGTGGTAGTGGGGCCCAGTAGTCTGGTGTGTCATTTGGGCACCTCTTTTTCTCGAACTACTCTTTTTCTTCCATATTTTCCGCGACCTCTTGGGTCTACGGTTGTCTCATATTTCTGAGCAACGGTATTCGCTTGGGAGGTGGGTTCTGACTACACCACCCCTCGCATTAGGCAGGTTCGGTGGTGGGAAAGTTCCTTCCGCACTAGCTCCGATCCCCTAGCTGGTACTGGAGTACGCCGCCAGGCTACCACTAGGGAGGGTTGAGTAAGGTTACTTTTATTTTTCCCTAAATTATTGTCCTTATTTTAGGGGGTTGATACAATAGTTAAGGGAGTTAGGAGAGGGTGAGTGGAGAGGGCTCGGACCTAGTCCGATGTCCCGAATGGCTGATCCCTCGACTAGCCTTCCTCCTCCTCAAGGAGGGAGGCTGACGACCAATGACCATCCTAAGACTAAGGCAGACAATATTGGAACCCCTACGGCTGACAGACCAAGGCGACAAGATATAGATATTCCTTCCCTGAATGCTCGTTATGTTAATGTACGTTGTGTTGATAATTCTCAATCTCTGAAGACTGTTAACCCATTTATCATCAAAAAGGTCCTTGATGGTCAGGTGGGTGGCAGTCTGGAATTTGCTAAGAAATTGCGAGATGGTAGTCTCCTGGTTAAAGTGCTCAACTCTTCCCAGGTTAAGGATTTACTTAAACTGACGCAGATTCATTCTTTCAAGGTGAAAACCACCATTCCAGTTGGGCCAAATACTTGTAAGGGCGTCATATTCCATTGGGATTTGGCTGACCTGGATGATGCAGACATACTTGACGGAATGAAGGACCAGGGCGTAGTGGAAGTACAAAGTATGACCAGGATGAGAGAGAACAAGAGAGAGAAATTTGGCCTAGTTTTCATGACTTTTGCTGCTGCTCAGATACCGGATACAGTTAAAATTGGATACGAAATTGTTCACGTTAGACCTTATATTCAGAAACCCATGCGTTGTTTCAGGTGCCAAAAATTCGGACATACAGCATTGAGGTGTTTCACTAGAGATTCAGGTGAATTCATTTGTGGTAAATGTGCCGGAAGTCACGAGACGAATTTATGTTCAGAGACAGTGTTCAAGTGTGCCAATTGTGGCGGCCCCCACCAGGCAGGTGCAGGTATCTGCAGAAGTCTGATTGTGGAGACCGAAACAATGGCATACATGAAGGCTCATGATGTCAGTTATGGTGAGGCAAAGAGGAAGGTGGAGGGGATTACCCAGGTTCCCACCGTATCCTACGCCGGAGCTGTAGCTGGCTCATCTAATGCTCCTGCTGTAAATGACCTCTTGGAACTTCTTAAGGCTAAAGAGAAAGAAAATCAAGCATTAAATGATAAAGTAAATAGTTTGGAAAGTACAGTAATTGAACTGAAAGAATTAGTTGCACAACTTGTTGAATCAAACCAACAACAGAAACAGAAACCCCACAAGGCAAACGAAACCGTAAAAAATAAACAATCTCAATCTCATGTTCTCGCTCAGGTGACTCCCACGAAGCATGTATCTGGGACTCAGACAGCTCGTCGTGCGTCGAGCTGCTCGAGGTCTGGATCTGTGACTCGTGGAGAGGCACAGGCAATGGAGACTATCATCTCCAAACCATCCCGTGGGAGGTCCCCGGGAAGTGCTGAGGAAGAGGAGGGTACTCCTTCCCAGCACAAAAAGGTTCGCCAGGACGAACACGGCCCTCCAAAACACCGTAAACCACGATAATCTTCGCGCTGACCATAGTACAATGGAACTGTCGAAGTCTTAGAAGTAGATTAAATGAACTTAAACTTTTGGCCTGTACTTACGCTGCCGATATTATTGCCCTTCAGGAAACTCATCTGGATAACCGGGTTGAAGACGAGGTTATCCAGCTTCGGAACTACGAGTTAATTAGGAAGGATCGAGACGGGAGGGGGGGAGGTGGGGTAGCTCTCTACATCCGCCGTTCCCTCCCTTTCACTGAGGTGCCATCTAATTTCCCTCTGGAGTCTGTCGCCTGCAGAGTGAAATTCGGTGGTACCTACCTGACTGTCTGTTCTGTCTACTGTCCTCCTGATACAGTAACTTATGATGATGTTTTTGATCTGCAGGACAGTCTGCCCTGTAGAAAATTAATTGTAGGTGATTTTAATGCACATCATACGTTATGGGGTTCCCTGCGGGATGACAGGAAGGGGGAACAGATGGCCAGGCTTATCAGTAATTCCGGTTTGGTTCTTCTGAACGACGGTAGTCCGACGAGAGTTGATGATAATACCGGTAATTTTAGTGTCCTTGACCTATCTCTGGTCTCCCCATCAATTGCCACTTCTTGCCAGTGGCTACCTATTGATGACTCATTGGGAAGTGACCATTTTCCTATTTTGATTAAATATAACAGCGACACTGTTAAAGAGCCTTCAGCTCCTAAATTTAACGTAAAAAAAGCAGACTGGGTGTCCTTCACAAAGAGTCTCAATATTGAAATTGTTGGGGAAACCATTGATGATAAAGTAAATAACATTAAAGATAATATTCTCAAAGCCGCAACGGCAACAATTCCTAAGACTTCGATAGATAGCGCAAAGCATAGAGTTCCTTGGTGGACGCCAGATTGCCGCATAGCACTGTGTGAGAGAAATAGGGCCTACAGGCTTTTCAAAACTCACATCAGTGATGAGAATTTTCGCAAGTATAAACTTGCGAGAGCTAGGGCTCGTAGAACCATCAAACAAGCCAAACGAGACTCCTGGCGAAGCTTTGTCTCTACTATTAACTCTGAAACATCTATATCTAAAGTCTGGTCCACTGTTAAAAAGTTAAATAAAAAGAAAATTTCACTTAAAATCACTAACATCAAACATAATAACGTCAATTTTGACGAGCCTAGAGACATTGCTAACGCCCTCGCCAGGCAGTTCTCTTTTGCTAGCAGCTCTGACAATTACCATCCAGCTTTCTTGCCTCTCAAGGAAGCATCAGAGCTGCAGCATATTAACTTTGCCACAGGAGATGAATTGGATTACAACTGTGATCTTACAATGCAAGAGCTTGTTCAAGCCCTAGGAGCCTGTAGTGGGACATCCCCGGGACCCGATGAGATTCGGTATGAGATGATTAAGCATCTTGATCATGATTCCATGATCAAGATGCTGCAGGTGTTTAATGAAATTTGGAGGGGTCATGCCTTTCCAAATTCATGGCACTTTGCACATATCATTCCCATACCGAAAGGAGGGGGGGACCCCAGATCGACTTCATCGTATCGCCCTATTGCTCTCACAAGTTGTTTATGCAAGGTCATGGAACGAATTGTTAATCGTAGGCTATTGCATTTTTTAAATTCCAGGAACTTGCTGGTTGACGAGCAGTGTGGCTTCCGCAAAGGTCGACAGACGCTCGATCAATTAGTAAGCCTGGAATCTCACATTCAAGAGGCATTTGCCAAAAAACAGTTTTTAGTTGCAGTATTTTTAGATATAGAAAAAGCCTACGACATGACCTGGCGACATGGCCTCCTCAGGATACTACATGCGATGGGATTACGCGGTAATCTGCCCTTTTTTGTTAAAAATTTCATGTCTGACAGAACTTTCTCTGTCAAGCTTTTTTCGGATACAGTCACTTTCTCGGACACTTTTGTCCAGGCAAACGGGGTCCCCCAGGGAAGTGTTCTGTCTCCGACCTTATTTCTATGTATGATTAATGACATTCTACCAGCTCCTCCTCGAAATCTTAAATACTCACTGTATGCTGATGACTGTGCAATATGGCACTCCAGCCATGGTGCACAGTTTTCGGCAACTCGAATTCAATCGGCACTGGATTCGATCCATAATTGGGGCCTCCAGTGGGGTTTTAAGTTTTCAATTAGAAAAAGTGTAGGGGTTATTTTCACTCATAGGAAAAAACCAGTCGTCCGGTTGACCATGGGTGGAAACCCCCTACCTATTCAAAATTCAACTAGATTTCTTGGACTGATTTTTGACAGTCGACTGACATGGACTTGCCATGTCAGTCAGTTAAAAACTAAATGTTTAAAAGCACTCAATTTACTTAAATGCATTTCTGGTACGAAATGGGGAGCAGATAGGAAGTCTTTGTTAATGCTATATAAATCCCTGATCAGATCTAGAGTAGATTATGGGTCCATAGTGTATGGTTCGGCATCTGAGTCTGTGTTGAAAGGTTTGGATGTTGTGCAGAATGCTTGTTTGCGTGTGTGTCTAGAGGTGGAGTCACAAGTGCCTCCCCTCCGTCTAAGACGAGACCAACTCATGTTAACATACTTTGCTAAGAAAGCCAGGGTGCCGAGTCATCCTCCCGGTAATGCCTTGCTGCGGCAACCGCACCCGGGGGGCCATGGCGTTAGGCCCCTGGTAGAGGGACCGAGTCATCCGTCCGGGAACCCCTGCGCCCCAGGGGGCACTGGCGTTAGGCCAAGGGACACCAGGCCCGCTGTTTGTAATCCCGGGGAGCCGAGTCATCCTCCCGGTGGTGCCTTTTTGCGCCCGCAGCCGGGGGGCCATGGCGATAGGCCCCTGGAAGGGCCAAGTTATCCGCCTAGGGGACGCACGGCCCCGGAGGGCACTGGCGTTAGGTCCCTCAGAGCAAGACTCCACGACCTCGTAGAGTGTGTCGGTATAGACTTATCAACAATCGATTCCCTGGTTATAGTAAATATTGCACCTTGGGTAATACCCCCTTTTATTTGTGTGGAATCCTGGTTACCAGGGGTTAAATCCCAGGTGCCGGAGGTGGAGGTACACCAGAGGTTTCGTGAGATAATTGTCAAACATCTTTCTTATTTCCAACTGTATACCGACGGGTCCAAGACGGATGAATGTGTGGGTGCGGGTGTATGGTCGCATGAATGTCAGTTAAGATTCAGACTGCCGAATCATACATCTATTTTTCTTGCTGAATTATTTGCTATAGATAAAGCTTTGGATTTTGCCCTATCGACGACCCACGATAGGATAGTCATATTTACTGATTCATTAAGTTCACTTAAAGCTATTAAATCTTTGAATACAACTAACAATGAAATACAGGGTAATATCATTAGTAAGCTATTTAGTGCCAATAAATTGATCAAGTTAATATGGGTACCATCACATTATGGTATCTATGGTAATGAACAAGCTGATAAATTAGCGGGGTCAACTGTTGATCTGGACCTTAGCATAGTCCGTACGGATCTCAGGTGTTTTGTCTCTCTCATAAAATCTAAAATTCATCTCCTGTGGCAGAGGCAGTGGACCAGATTAGACATCAGAAATAAAGTCAAGCTTCTTATTGAACCCTGGGCTACGTCATCCTGGCGTAGTCGCAGGGACGAAGTGGTGTTGGCTCGGTTAAGGGTCAACGCCACCAGGCTAACACACTTAGAGCCTTATATAAATAAAGAATTTCCCCCTATGTGCACACAATGTGACACAGTAATGTCAATAAATCATTTACTTCTTTATTGTGACAAGTATGTCAACCAAAGAATTAAAATTAAAAGATTTTTTCAACTTAAACATCTATCTTTTACTTTTGAAAATATTCTATCTGATGATAAGAATATTATAGACAAACTGCTCTGTTTTCTGAGGGAGACAAAACTTTATGACCTTATATAAATTGATAGAATAAAATGGATTATACTGGCTTAATGACCTTTGACTATATGTCGCTGGTTGATAGCCATAAATCCAACAAACCAACCACCAAGGCGTCATTATGCGTCCAGACTCTGTGCAGTCAAGACCTCGTCCTCGTTCTCTGCATAGCGCCAACAGTTTACACGTATTGTCCGTTTAAGCTACCTTGGGTTCCGAGGCCTCTTGCCAGCAATACTCTGTTGTCTCTTTGCTTTTGTAAAGTAAATAGTAACGTAATTTGCAGCGTTTTGCTGCACTGCTGTTGTGCACCTTCTGTGTTTTGTCTTTGCTTGAGGACATCATGTAGTGCATGCTAGCTAGTAGATAGTTGTTCCCTACACCAGACCCGCAGCACTCGCTGCCTCAGGGGTAATCCCTGTGGTAGTGGGGCCCAGTAGTCTGGTGTGTCATTTGGGCACCTCTTTTTCTCGAACTACTCTTTTCTTCCATATTTTCCGCGACCTCTTGGGCCTACGGTTGTCTCATATTTCTAAGCAACGGTATTCGCTTGGGAGGTGGGTTCTGACTACACCACCCCTCGCATTAGGCAGGTTCGGTGGTGGGAAAGTTCCTTCCGCACTAGCTCCGATCCCCTAGCTGGTACTGGAGTACGCCGCCAGGCTACCACTAGGGAGGGTTGAGTAAGGTTACTTTTATTTTTCCCTAAATTATTGTCCTTATTTTAGGGGGTTGATACAATAGTTAAGGGAGTTAGGAGAGGGTGAGTGGAGAGGGCTCGGACCTAGTCCGATGTCCCGAATGGCTGATCCCTCGACTAGCCTTCCTCCTCCTCAAGGAGGGAGGCTGACGACCAATGACCATCCTAAGACTAAGGCAGACAATATTGGAACCCCTACGGCTGACAGACCAAGGCGACATGATATAGATATTCCTTCCCTGAATGCTCGTTATGTTAATGTACGTTGTGTTGATGCTTCTCAATCTCTGAAGACTGTTAACCCATTTGTCATCAAAAAGGTCCTTGATGGTCAGGTGGGTGGCAGTCTTGAATTTGCTAAGAAATTGCGAGATGGTAGTCTCCTGGTTAAAGTGCTCAATTCTTCCCAGGTTAAGGATTTACTTAAACTGACGCAGATTCATGCTTTCAAGGTGAAAACCACCATTCCAGTTGGGCCAAATACTTGTAAGGGCGTCATATTCCATAGGGATTTGGCTGACCTGGATGATGCAGACATACTTGACGGAATGAAGGACCAGGGCGTAGTGGAAGTGCAAAGTATGACCAGGATGAGAGAGAACAAGAGAGAGAAATTTGGCCTAGTTTTCATGACTTTTGCTGCTGCTCAGATACCGGATACTGTTAAGATTGGATACGAAATTGTTCACGTTAGACCTTACATTCAAAAACCCATGCGTTGTTTCAGGTGCCAAAAATTCGGACATACAGCATTGAGGTGTTTCACTAGAGATTCAGGTGAATTCATTTGTGGTAAATGTGCCGGAAGTCACGAGACGAATCAATGTTCAGAGACAGTGTTCAAGTGTGCCAATTGTGGCGGCCCCCACCAGGCAGGTGCAGGTATCTGCAGAAGTCTGATTGTGGAGACCGAAACAATGGCATACATGAAGGCTCATGATGTCAGTTATGGTGAGGCAAAGAGGAAGGTGGAGGGGGTTACCCAGGTTCCCACCGTATCCTACGCCGGAGCTGTAGCTGGCTCATCTAATGCTCCTGCTGTAAATGACCTCTTGGAACTTCTTAAGGCTAAAGAGAAAGAAAACAAAGCATTAAATGATAAAGTAAATAGTTTGGAAACTACAGTAGTTGAACTAAAAGAATTAGTTGCACAACTTGTTGAATCAACCAAACAACAGAAACAGAAACCCCACAAGGCAAACGAAACCGCAAAGAATAAACAAGCTCAATCTCATGTTCTCGCTCAGGTGACTCCCACGAAGCATGTATCCGGGACTCAGACAGCTCGTCGTGCGTCGAGCTGCTCGAGGTCTGGATCTGTGACTCGTGGAGAGGCACAGGCAATGGAGACTATCATCTCCAAACCATCCCGTGGGAGGTCCCCGGGAAGTGCTGAGGAAGAGGAGGGTACTCCTTCCCAGCACAAAAAGGTTCGCCAGGACGAACACGGCCCTCCAAAACACCGTAAACCACGATAATCTTCGCGCTGACCATAGTACAATGGAACTGTCGAAGTCTTAGAAGTAGATTAAATGAACTTAAACTTTTGGCCTGTACTTACGCTGCCGATATTATTGCCCTTCAGGAAACTCATCTGGATAACCGGGTTGAAGACGAGGTTATCCAGCTTCGGAACTACGAGTTAATTAGGAAGGATCGAAACGGGAGGGGGGGAGGGGGGGTAGCTCTCTACATCCGCCGTTCCCTCCCTTTCACTGAGGTGCCATCTAATTTCCCTCTGGAGTCTGTCGCCTGCAGAGTGAAATTCGGTGGTACCTACCTGACTGTCTGTTCTGTCTACTGTCCTCCTGATACAGTAACTTATGATGATGTTTTTGATCTGCAGGACAGTCTGCCCTGTAGAAAATTAATTGTAGGTGATTTTAATGCACATCATACGTTATGGGGTTCCCTGCGGGATGACAGGAAGGGGGAACAGATGGCCAGGCTTATCAGTAATTCCGGTTTGGTTCTTTTGAACGACGGTAGTCCGACGAGAGTTGATGATAATACCGGTAATTTTAGCGTCCTTGACCTATCTCTGGTCTCCCCATCAATTGCCACTTCTTGCCAGTGGCTACCTATTGATGACTCATTGGGAAGTGACCATTTTCCTATTTTGATTAAATATAACAGCGACACTGTTAAAGAGCCTTCAGCTCCTAAATTTAACGTAAAAAAAGCAGACTGGGTGTCCTTCACAAAGAGTCTCAATATTGAAATTGTTGGGGAAACCATTGATGATAAAGTAAATAACATTAAAGATGGTATTCTCAAAGCCGCAACGGCAACAATTCCTAAGACTTCGATAGATAGCGCAAAGCATAGAGTTCCTTGGTGGACGCCAGATTGCCGCATAGCACTGTGTGAGAGAAATAGGGCTTACAGGCTTTTCAAAACTCATATCAGTGATGAGAATTTTCGCAAGTATAAACTTGCGAGAGCTAGGGCTCGTCGAACCATCAAACAAGCCAAACGAGACTCCTGGCGAAGCTTTGTCTCTACTATAAATTCTGAAACATCTATCTCTAAAGTCTGGTCCACTGTTAAAAAGTTAAATAAAAAGAAAATTTCAATTAAAATCACCAACATCAATCATAATAACGTCAATTTTGACGAGCCTAGAGACATTGCTAACGCCCTCGCCAGGCAGTTCTCTTTTGCTAGCAGCTCTGACAATTACCATCCAGCTTTCTTGCCTCTCAAGGAAGCATCAGAGCTGCAGCATATTAACTTTGCCACAGGAGATGAATTGGATTACAACTGTGATCTTACAATGCAAGAGCTTGTTCAAGCCCTAGGAGCCTGTAGTGGGACATCCCCAGGACCCGATGAGATTCGGTATGAGATGATAAAGCATCTTGATCATGATTCCATGATCAAGATGCTGCAGGTGTTTAATGAAATTTGGAGGGGTCATGCCTTTCCAAATTCATGGCACTTTGCACATATCATTCCCATACCGAAAGGAGGGGGGGACCCCAGATCGACTTCATCGTATCGCCCTATTGCTCTCACAAGTTGTTTATGCAAGGTCATGGAACGAATTGTTAATCGTAGGCTATTGCATTTTTTAAATTCCAGGAACTTGCTGGTTGACGAGCAGTGTGGCTTCCGCAAAGGTCGCCAGACGCTCGATCAATTAGTAAGCCTGGAATCTCACATTCAAGAGGCATTTGCCAAAAAACAGTTTTTAGTTGCAGTATTTTTAGACATAGAAAAAGCCTACGACATGACCTGGCGACATGGCCTCCTCAGGAAACTACATGCGATGGGATTACGCGGTAATCTGCCCTTTTTTGTTAAGAATTTCATGTCTGACAGAACTTTCTCTGTCAAGCTTTTTTCGGATACAGTCACTTTCTCGGACACTTTTGTCCAGGCAAACGGGGTCCCCCAGGGAAGTGTTCTGTCTCCGACCTTATTTCTATGTATGATTAATGACATTCTACCAGCTCCTCCTCGAAATCTTAAATACTCACTGTATGCTGATGACTGTGCAATATGGCACTCCAGCCATAGTGCACAGTTTTCGGCAACTCGAATTCAATCGGCACTGGATTCGATCCATAATTGGGGCCTCCAGTGGGGTTTTAAGTTTTCAATTAGAAAAAGTGTAGGGGTTATTTTCACTCATAGGAAAAAACCAGTCGTCCGGTTGACCATGGGTGGAAACCCCCTACCTATTCAAAATTCAACTAGATTTCTTGGACTGATTTTTGACAGTCGACTGACATGGACTTGCCATGTCAGTCAGTTAAAAACTAAATGTTTAAAAGCACTCAATTTACTTAAATGCATTTCTGGTACGAAATGGGGAGCAGATAGGAAGTCTTTGTTAATGCTAAATAAATCCCTGATCAGATCTAGAGTAGATTATGGGTCCATAGTGTATGGTTCGGCATCTGAGTCTGTGTTGAAAGGTTTGGATGTTGTGCAGAATGCGTGTTTGCGTGTGTGTCTTGGAGCCCTACGTTGCACTCGAATCGAGCGTCTAGAGGTGGAGTCACAAGTGCCTCCCCTCCGTCTAAGACGAGACCAACTCATGTTAACATACTTCGCTAAGAAAGCCAGGGTGCCGAGTCATCCTCCCGGTAATGCCTTGCTGCGGCAACCGCACCCGGGGGGCCATGGCGTTAGGCCCCTGGTAGAGGGACCGAGTCATCCGTCCGGGAACCCCTGCGCCCTAGGGGGCACTGGCGTTAGGCCAAGGGACACCAGGCCCGCTGTTTGTATTCCCGGGGAGCCGAGTCATCCTCCCGGTGGTGCCTTTTTGCGCCTGCAGCCGGGGGGCCATGGCGATAGGCCCCTGGAAGGGCCAAGTTATCCGCCTAGGGGACGCACGGCCCCGGAGGGCACTGGCGTTAGGTCCCTCAGAGCAAGACTCCACGACCTCGTAGAGTGTGTCGGTATAGACTTATCAACAATCGATTCCCTGGTTATAGTAAATATTGCACCTTGGGTAATACCCCCTTTTAGTTGTGTGGAATCCTGGTTACCAGGGGTTAAATCCCAGGTGCCGGAGGTGGAGGTACACCAGAGGTTTCGTGAGATAATTGTCAAACATCTTTCTTATTTCCAACTGTATACCGACGGGTCCAAGACGGATGAATGTGTGGGTGCGGGTGTATGGTCGCATGAATGTCAGTTAAGATTCAGACTGCCGAATCATACATCTATTTTTCTTGCTGAATTATTTGCTATTGATAAAGCTTTGGATTTTGCCCTATCGACGACCCACGATAGGATAGTCATATTTACTGATTCATTAAGTTCACTTAAAGCTATTAAATCTTTGAATACAACTAACAATGAAATACAGGGTAATATCATTAGTAAGCTATTTAGTGCCAATAAATTGATCAAGTTAATATGGGTACCATCACATTATGGTATCTATGGTAATGAACAAGCTGATAAATTAGCAGGGTCGACTGTTGATCTGGACCTTAGCATAGTCCGTACGGATCTCAGGTGTTTTGTCTCTCTCATAAAATCAAAAATTCATCTCCTGTGGCAAAGGCAGTGGACCGGACTAAACATCAGAAATAAAGTCAAGTTTTTTATTGAACCCTGGGCTACGTCATCCTGGCGTAGTCGCAGGGATGAAGTGGTGGTGGCTCGGTTGAGGGTCAACGCCACCAGGCTCACTCACTTAGAGCCCTATATAAACAAAGATTTTCCACCAATGTGTACACAATGTGACACAGTTATGTCACTGAATCATTTGCTTCTTTATTGTGACAAGTATGTCAACCAGAGAGTTAAAATAATAAGATATTTTCAACTTAAACATCTAGCTTTTACTTTTGAAAATATTCTATCTGATGATAAGAATATTATAGACAAACTGCTCTGTTTTCTGAGGGAGACAAAACTTTATGACCTTATATAAATTGATAGAATAAAATGGATTATACTGGCTTAATGACCTTTGACTATATGTCGCTGGTTGATAGCCATAAATCCAACAAACCAACCAAACCAACCACCAAGGCGTCAGACTTCCAGTGTTCTCATCTCTGGGCTGACCACTTCCATTTCCACTTACACTTCCACTTATATTTATATTTACACTTCTACTTCACACGGTACGTGTGTTGTATTTTGTATTCAGAGAGCAGAGCATTGTTATTACAGTAACTTAATATTAGTCAATTGTGTGTATATTTCTATTTTGTATTGTATATATTATGTGTGTTAACTTGTAACCAACTTTTGATATTGTGAATGATCATTCTTGTGACTTAATATAATACCTGAAAATACAGACTTTACTTACTTATTGACCATCAAACAATATAGTAGGTTAAACCTACAAATGGTGACCCCGGAGTGACCCTTATGGTCTACAATATATATATATTTTTACCTTATGCCTGCTCTGCTGTTATTGTAACTTTTATCTGACTCTCTCTTGTATATGCTAATGCCCTTCCAAGTGACACAATGGAAAACCCTACTAAACCACCTGCTGTTTATGGACCACCACCACCCTTTGTGGAAGACTCTCCAGACATCTGGATTATACAGTTGGACCTCTACTTTGCGAGATCCCGAATTGTACAGCAAGAAGTGAAGTTTCAGACAGCCGCTTCATTACTTCCTGCACACCATGTCATGGAATTTATTGACATGATTCGTAATCCTTCAGATCAGGCTTACGACGAGTTGTGTGGAGCTTTGAAGAGTCGGTTGGGGAAGTCTATAGAAGAGAATCTTCGCTCTATTCTCTCTGCTCAGCAGTTGGGTGACCGTAAACCATCTCAGTTTCTACGTCACTTGCTGGAGCTCACGAAGCCACACATAACTGACAAAAATTCACCATTGGTGAGACAGATATTTTTGCAAGCAATGCCTGATAAATCTTTGCCTTTCCTACAATTCCTGCCTCCAGAAACTCCACTAGACACCTTAGCTGGAACTGCGGATAGAGTCGTTTCTTCTCTCCATCAAGCTTCTGCAGCTGTTGATGCTGTGAGCAGTACGGAATGCCACTCAAACCAAGATTGTCCTTTAGCACGAGCAAACTCTGCTAGGCTAGACAATATTTCCCAGACTCTCGACGAGATTTGTCATCAGTTGAAGAGGATATCTAGTGATTCAAGAAGTCGCAGCACCTCGAAACACCAAAGGAACTTTCGACGACATTCTGTTTCTCGTGACCGAAGCAGCAAACTTTGTTGGTACCATGACAAGTTTGGAGGTAAAGCCAACAAGTGTGTACTTCCATGTAAGTATAATGGTTCTTTAAACTAATGGAGGTGCCTGAGAGAGCGTCAAACTCTTGCACTTCGTCTCTTGACGCAACACCAAGGTCTGTACCAGTTTCATTTGTCATCAAAGATCCACTTTCAAGGATGTCATTTTTAATTGATACTGGAGCTCAGTTTAGTATTTTACCAGCTAAACCAATAGATAGGAAGCATGTGTCTGCCCTCACTTTAAAAGCTGCCAATGCTACCATTATAAAGACCTATGGATCTACTAGACTTTCAGTTTCTCTTGGACTTAGAAGGAAGTTTAACTGGTCATTTATCCTGGCCGACGTGGAAAATGCAATAATTGGTTGTGATTTTCTTTCCCACTTTGACTTATCAGTTCGACCTCGTTGCCGTCAAATTGTGGACAACTCAACAAATCTTGCTATACAAGGAGGTGAGTCGTGTGCATCAATGTCTATATCGGTGTGCATTACAGACTGTGGAGCATCATATAAAGCCCTTATTGATAAATATCCAAGTATAACTGGTTCACCTTTTATTAAGCAGGAAGTTTCTCACAATGTAACTCATCGCATCACTACCAGTGGAAGTCCTGTCTTCTGCCGTCCTCGACGACTCGACTCTGCAAGACTGAAGATCGTCAAGGATGAATTCCAGTACATGCTGGATCAAGGCATCATCAGACCAAGTAAGAGTGCATTTGCTTCAGCTCTACACATGGTACCAAAATCACTTCCTGGTAGTTGGCGTCCTTGTGGAGACTTTCGTTCATTGAATAGAATTACCCTTCCTGACAGGTATCCTATACCCTACCTGCGGGATTTCAATTCCATTCTTCATGGCTCAAAGATATTTTCTAGGATTGATCTTACCAAGGCATATTTTCAAATTCCTGTTCATCCTAGTGATATTCATAAGACTGCTATTACTACTCCTTTTGGACTATATGAGTTCGTCAGAATGCCATTTGGACTACGAAATGCCAGTCAAACTTTCCAGAGATTGATGGATACTGTACTTCGTGGACTTACCAACGTCTTCGTGTACATTGACGACATCTTGGTAGCCAGCGCATCTGAAGAGGAGCATCTATATAATCTACAAGAAGTTTTTGATCGCTTGAAAGACAATGGTATCTGCATCAATACAGATAAATGTGTTTTTGGTGTTGATGAACTACAATTTCTAGGGCATCACGTCAGTTCGCAGGGAATCAAGCCATTGTTGAGTAAAGTAGAGATAATTCAAAAATTTCCTCTTCCAGGAACCCAGAAAGCCTTGCGACGTTTCCTTGGCTCCATCAATTTTTATCATAATTTTATCCCACATCTTGCAGAAATTCTTGCTCCTGTCCATAGCCTACTGGTGGAGAAAAGAAAAGGAATCAAGGACATCGTGAAATGGTCTCCCTCTGCTGAAGAAGCATTCAACCTTGCCAAGACTGCGCTAGCAACTGCAACTTCTCTTCATCATCCAGATCCTACAGCACAGATGGGTTTGTTCACTGATGCAAGCAGCACTTCTATGGGAGCAGTCCTTCAACAATGGCATAACGGTATGTGGGAACCATTAGCTTTCTGGTCACGGAAATTAAAGAATGCTCAAATCAACTACAGTGCATTTGGTAGAGAACTACTCTCTGCTTATTCTGCTATTAGACACTTTCGACCATTCCTAGAAGGTAGGGAGTTTGTTCTATATACAGATCATAAACCATTGGTACAAGCCATAAAGACATCTATGACAAGTCATGCACCACGAGAACAGCGTCACCTTGACTTTGTGTTACAGTTCACAACAGACGTCAGACATGTGAGTGGTCATGACAATATTGTAGCTGACGCCTTATCAAGAATTTCTACAGTATCGGCTACACCCAACATAGATTTTAAGGAAATGGCTTTATTACAATCCACAGATCCAGAGTTCAACCAGCTGGCAGAAACATCACTGAGGATTGTTCGTCAACCAGTGAGAGATCATGATTCTCTAGAGCTCATCTGTGATGATTCAACCGGGACGGTAAGACCAGTTGTACCAAAGGACATGAGGAAATCAGTTTTTCTCGTTCTTCATAACATGTCTCACCCTGGACGTAAGGCAACATTACAGCTAATCTCAAAAAGGTTTGTATGGCCCTCTATGAGGAAAGATATTTTGCTCTGGTCCAAACAATGTATGCACTGCCAGCGGTCCAAGGTCTATCGTCATGTACGGTCTCCTGTCGGGCGATATCCTCTGGCGACTAACCGCTTCGACAACATCCACCTTGACATCGTGGGACCATTACCACCTTGTAAGGGATTTCGCTATATCCTGACTATGGTGGATCGGTATACAAGATGGCCAGAAGCGTGTCCCATGACCTCTATTGATGCAGAGACTGTAGCTACATCTTTCATATCTACCTGGATATCACGTTACGGTATACCTTCTACAGTTGTGACTGATCGTGGTTCTCAGTTTACTTCTAGCCTATGGAAACTACTAACATCTCTTTTAGGTACCACAGCGATGACCACCACTGCTTATCATCCTGCTGCTAATGGTTTGGTTGAACGTTTCCACAGGCAACTGAAGAGTGTGCTCAAAGGTAACATCAACTGGGTCGATCGACTACCGTTGTGTCTTCTAGGAATACGTAACTGCTACAAAGAAGATCTCCAGTCGTCATCTGCTGACTTTGTTTTTGGAACAACATTAAAAATCCCAGGTGATATGGTTCATCATACAGATTCTCATAACTGGGATCACAGCACATTTCTTTCATCACTACATAACCATTTTAATGAGATTCGTCCTAAACAATCTCGTGCTCCAGTCACGGATGTGTTTATAATGCCTGACCTATTTACAGTCTCCCATGTTCTACTTCGCCATGATGGACACCGCCAAGGACTTCAGTACACCTATGATGGTCCAAACAAAGTGCTAAGAAGAACGGACAAGACCTTCACCATCCTTCGTAGTGGCAAGAGAGAAATTGTGTCCATTGATCGACTGAAACCAGCATTTTTAGAGAATGAACATCTACAGAATCCACCAGAAGAATTAACCTCTTTGTCTTCTCCCCTAAAGGTACCTGTCATGCAACAAGGTCAGATGGATCCCTCTACACCTGAGCCGACACCTTATCGTACCCGTTCTGGTAGAGTCAGCAAGCCACCAGTTCGATTCCAGCCGTAATCTGGGGGAGGGTCCTGTAGCGGTTCACGCAGCAAACTGCTGAAGTATCGTGAGTGGTAGTTTGGCTCGTCGGCAGTTCACCAAGACCCCGAGGGTTCATCGTGCACCAACCAATGAGGGAAGGACACGTCATCAACATGGCTGACCCTACGTCATCACCAGAGCTATATAAGCACCGGCAGCCGTCCACCAAGGCGTCAGACTTCCAGTGTTCTCATCTCTGGGCTGACCACTTCCATTTCCACTTACACTTCCACTTATATTTATATTTACACTTCTACTTCACACGGTGGCAGAGGCTACTCCTCTGTACGTGTGTTGTATTTTGTATTCAGAGAGCAGAGCATTGTTATTACAGTAACTTAATATTAGTCAATTGTGTGTATATTTCTATTTTGTATTGTATATATTATGTGTGTTAACTTGTAACCAACTTTTGATATTGTGAATGATCATTCTTGTGACTTAATATAATACCTGAAAATACAGACTTTACTTACTTATTGACCATCAAACAATATAGTAGGTTAAACCTACAGCCTCTTTCTCCTTACTCACTCACAGTACTCACTCAGGTACTCACTCAAGTACTCACGGTTGGCTGTTTAGTGATTTTGGTCCCATTTTGTATACTGTATTGTGTTGTGTGGTTGTGTAGTGTTGTATGGTGTTATGTGTGTGTTTGTTGTGTAGTGTGTGTTGTGTTTTGTGTGTGTGTGTTTGTTGTGTAGTGTGTGTTGTGTTGTGTGTTATGTTGTGTGTGTGTGTTTGTTGTGTAATGTGTGTGTGTTTGTTACGTAGTGTTGTGTGTGTTTATGTGTGTAGTGTAGTGTAGTGTGTGTGTGTTTGTTGTTGTTGTGTGTGTTGTGTTAAGTCTGTCTGTGTGTGCCTACAGCCCTACACACACATACACATATATATATATATATATATATATATATATATATATATATATATATATATATATATATATATATATATATATAATATATATATATATATATACATCACCTTCAGGGACCAATCATTGACGCCAAGCAACTTCACTGAGTTTCAACCCGTTCCAGAGGACCAGGCTAGAAGGGAACTCTGGCAGTTCGGTATATATCGCTACTCAGCTAGTATCCTTCTCGGTAAGTATGTGTGAGTGTGTATCTTCTATTATATGTGTACGTGTCTGTGTGTGTGGACAGGTGTTGTTTTTTGTATGTGCGGGCAGGTGAGTGTGTTTGTGTTTAGGTGTGTGTGTGTGTGTGTGTGTGTGTAAGCTCAGGTATATATGTGTGTGTTTGCGGCAAGGTGTATTCGTATAAATACATGTGTCAAATCGACGGAAAATAGTGAATGATATGGGAGATGAACAACAACAACGACAAAGTACATAAATATTGAAGTAAGAACAAAGTAAAGAAGAGTGGCAGGAGAGCCTATATATATATATATATATATATATATATATATATATATATATATATATATATATATATATATATATATATATACTGTATACTATTGGTTTCCTCATAACTGTATATACAGTACTAATCCTCTATGTCCTATAGCCTAACTCAGCGCATCATGCCTTGTCATCCCTTTCCTTTTGTGACGAATGTATTCTCGCTGCCTTAACTGTAAATTGAAGGCTTTCTTCCTAGCCCTCTAAACAACATCAATGACTTGAGTAAATGTTTCTTGTGGTGTAATGAAATTAGTGTATGTTCGTGTTTAAAGTAACTGTAATTTATGTCTGCACAAAACAAGTAACCTATAATATTATATAGTTTGGAGTAAGTAATAACAACCTTCCATTTCGATTACCGCCTTCAATGTAAAGCCTTGTATTGCTTCTGAATTGATCTAATTCGAACATGTTGCATTAATAATACACGCGATCAATGCCACAGTATCGAATTGTATAGGCCTATAGCTCAAGAATATAATGTAAAATATATTTTATCCTTTTGATGCTGAACTGTACTAATGACAGGTTTGCTCTGCGTAAAAATCAATAGTGATCTATAACTCTAATGGTAGTAATTATAAGCGATACAAAAAAAGGATTCAGGTGGCAGGTGAGAAAAATGAAGCCAGCACATCTGTTGCTTCTGAACGAGGCCGGGGCTGGATCTTCATTTAACACCGCATCAGCTATTTATATATATATATAATTGTAATATATAATTCTTGTAATATATAATTCTTGAAAAGTTTTAGTTATCTTGCCGTTATGTAGTTAGCATTCAGTCTCACCCTCTCTCTCTCCCACTCTTCAATCAATATTATATTAACAACACTATGTTTACCTGTACACAGACACATACAGCATACTCCCATCATAGTCCCTTAATGCAGACAACCCTTCAATATTTTTATAAACTCGAGAAATTCGATAATTATTTCACGAAGAATGAATTAGTAAAAAAAATTCCACATCAATTTGAAGCTCTTTAATGCATTTGAGTATCTATATAATAGAACACTGCGTAGGTGTTCTCGGCAGCAAGTAGGAGCTGAACTGTGTTCCTTTTTGTTCTATTATAGCCAAACTAACTCGTGAGAGTGAGTACGTGTTGACTGGAATTCGATGCAAAAATCGGTCCCATGTTGGGCTCCAGTGTAACAAACCTTTGTGGGGTATGCCAACATTTAATTGTTTACGTGTGTTTTCTGACAGGCCTGCAGTTGCAAACGTAGCCTGTCATGAGATTTAGCTCACAAGCGACACACTAGTGGGGGTTAAACCGTACCCTATTCCTGTGCGGCTTTAAGCACAACGCTTGGCATGTGAAGGTAAGAAGTATTACACAACCCAACATGGGTGTGCTTCTCTATGACCACAGTTTGTACAGGTTGTTGTAACATCACCTCAAAGCAGTGTGAATTGTTAAGCCTAGTACGTGGCCATTCTTCTCTATCGGTAAGCATGATTAATGCTACCGTAATGTTAGTGGTTCCCGAAACAAGGGTAATTCACTCCACATATGACCAAAGATGTCTATGTGAATTTAGGACAGGCGTCCTCGTGTCTCGATGTCTGAGACAGCGCAAGTTGTGCAATATAATAATTACTCCACAGACGACTGAAGCTCGTCAAGGTGAAACGGTGACGGATGTCTCTGTGTCGAGACTTCCAAGATGGATCTGGCTAAAGGTTTCTTCCAGATACCACTTGAGAATCGAAGTCGTCTCATCACAGCGATATCTACCCCAAGTGGGCTATACCATTTCAAGGTACTACCATTTGGTCTCACGAATTCGCCCACCGTTTTTAATCATGTCATGCATCAGGAACTACATGGCATCGAGGGGGTTGAAGTTTTCGTCGATGATGTTCTTGTGCACTCAGTCACATTTGAGGAGCACCTGGTGATATTGCAAGCTGTGTTGCAGCGACTGCAGAGGGTATTCAACGTAATATCAGAAGCCAAGTCCGTTAAGGGTGACATCAGTGTCCTCGTATGAATGATAGCCACAAGAACTTGGTCGTGAAAGCCATTAGAGTTACTGTTTCTCTGGCCACAGCTCTCGGACCTCACTGTAACTCCTCAGTAAGTATACGTAATATTCACTATCGTCCATCATTGCAAATTCATAACTGGAATCAATGCTCGTGATTGTAGGTGGGTATGACGAGTGATAATTTATGATGTGAACATTAACCCTTAAGAACCGCAATTCATTACAACAGTCTTCACCCACAACCGCAAATACAACCTCATTTTTAAAGTTACTCTAAGGTTAGTTTTAGTCTTATAGGTTTGTAGAGCTTTATTTTACACACCAGAATATGCAGAAAGTTTTCTATCTCCACTGATTAGAGTACAGCAGCACACCAAAGTCGGAAAATAATATGACAGTTACCCCCCCAAATAACATACGAAGGCATACGCATGCGTTACACATGTTTATAATGTGTAGATACATGAGTATGTGTACCTCTATGTGTGCTTGCATGTTTGTGTATGTAAAACCAGTATATAAATGCACTGAAATAAACAGAAAAGGCAACATACAAGTCATTTTTGCATACAACTGTGCATACCTGTTATAACACTAACGCATGCATGTACAGTGTTTGAAAGTGTGTTATTACTAATGTCCAATGGCTATAATATCTATGGGAGGCAGAGAGAGGCTAGGGGAGGCAAGGGAGTGGGAGTGTATGACAGGCCATGAGTGATCTTATTGGTTGCAGATAACACACAGTGGGTGTAAATGTACTTTGGCCACACCCACCTACACCAAAGGGGGGGGGGGGGGAAGTCAGCCAATCACGATCAATTACAATAGTACAGGGTTACAGCTTCCCTTTGGTACCATTGCTGTGGCTATATGTAGCCCATGCAGTTATTTATGGGCGGTTATATAAAGGCGTTACTCGGTTTTAAGGCCAAAATTTCTATTAACGCCTCAAGGCGTTGATAGGTCTTTAAGGGTTAAAAAATTAACTGAGGTGGACAACATAGAAGGTTGAGGAACAGGCTGGATTGAAGGAGACTGTTGATGGTGAGGTGCAAAGAGGAGGTCCACGCCTGCATTCAGTACTTGTTATGGCTCTGGAGGATCGCAATGCAGACATTAGGAAGGGAACCAATGAAGCAGTTCTTCCATTCATGATTCAGTAGACCATCTCTAGAACAGGGAATGCAGCTGGACGCAAGGACTCGGAAGATGTGGACAAATTCCTAATTCTTCAAGTTAACAACCTGAAGCAACAGCGAGGTTTGGATAATTCCTAGCCCTTCACGAGTCTGTAAACATTGCATGGTAGCAATGTTTCTTTTGTGTGTGCGAATGTCACGAGTCACAATTGACTCGTGACATATTAGTCAATATGTAGCAGGGATAAGTATTAACATCTTCACTACTCAGTGAAGATGATTATCTCATGGATACATTATTATGTCTCCGTGTTATTATGTTACGGTATTATTATACCGGCGCTAGGTTTTAGTGACATCTCTACTCTTAGGTAGAAGATGTCCAGTTATTTATCATCCTGTTTCTGTACAAACATGATTGTGCAGATACAGTGGATGAAATGAAACAGGAAAACCTTAGCCAAAAATCAAAATAACACAACTAACTCGTGAGTAGAAGGTGAGTACGTAGGGATTATAGTGCATACATATCGAAAGGCCCCATGTAAAACAATTAAATGTAGGCAAACCCCGAAAAGGTTTGTTTACCCTTACCCCCAGGGGGGTAATATGTGATGGATGGGAGTATTTTGTGAGAAAGAACCAATGAAAAGTCACCCTTACAGCACTAGCTTTCATAGTGCACGGCAAAACTGGAAACCGGTTAACAAGGCTTAAACAATGCTTCCATGAACCATTTATTAGCCATAACACAAACATGTAATTCAAATGTCAGTCTTTTCATAATATAAAACTTCAAACATAAATGCATTACAGACACAAATTTGATAATTTAACAATATTCATACATAAAGAGATTGTTTAGCTTATCTTTGTTTTACGAAAAGGTGGCAATCTGTTGTAGGCAAAATTGAGGTCTACTGACTACTCTATACACTATGTTTTACTTGAATATTAGGATATTTTAAAATTGTCTGTTTCCTAGCAGAGTACAGAGAAAAACATAACCCTCCAATTTGCTCACAACACATTTAATAGCCCCTTGAAGTAGTCACTATAGCATATACAGTATGATAATAAATATTTGAAGACCTGACAGACACATACTGAACATGAATTAAGCTTCTTTAACCACTGGTTTAGATGCAACAGAGAAGAACTTGGAATTGGTGAAGGAGGACATTGTCAAGGCGGTACAAACCTGCCCAATACCAGACCTACACGATATCCAGCTTCAGTTCGACTACTGGAAAAATACAACGAGATATGCATGTGCTAATAAGGTGAGTCTTTTCCCCATTTCTATACCTTTTTTCTGCATTGGGATAGCGAATTGTATAGAAGTGAAAGACCTTGTAGGACAAGGGGGAATGTGACAGAGAGAAAGAACAGCAAGCAGGATGAGAGGAATTGGGAAGGAGAGAATAATGTCTCTACCAAAAACTACAGTATGGTTGGTCTTTAGCAACATACAATACGCACATTGAATCATGACTATAACACACACGCACACCACCCCTTCTCTCTCCCTCTTACTTTCTCACACACACACACACACACATACACACATAATGTACAACTGCAATCCAAACTTTCAATACACCCATGACCGGTAGGACGTCGAAGTTAAGGCTACGGAAAATATAATATTTTGGACAAACTGAACTGATAAGCAACACAGCATATTTTCATAGCGAATTATGACACAACTTGCATCTTGATATAATAAGTACCCCACTACACTAACCAATATTTGTCTTAATATCTGTTAAGTAAAGAGGACCTCATCAGTCTCCATCTCACTGATTACTACAGACACAGGTGGGTGGCAAAACGGGACGTTTCCAAACATCAAAACATCGCTACATTTCCTACCTTGACGGTGACAAGTGGATCTGTTACGAACCCGGCTTGGCTCCCGATCCCAAAGACTGTCTGGTATACTCCTTTGGTATTAACAATGAGTGGTCCTTCGATGATGCCATGGATAAATACGGCTGCCAGGTGAGGTCAGGTTACGTTACGCTGGTGAGGCTGGGCTTCATGGGTGATGTTAAATGAGGTACGGGGAGGTTAAGCAAGTGAGGTCAGATCAGGTCATGTTGATTATGGTTAGGTTTGGTGAAATATAGAATCAGGTCAAGCTAGAAGTGAGGTTTGGTCAGGCAAGGCAAGGTTAGATGAGGTTAGATCATTTAAGTGAAGCGAGGGAAGATAAGACTAAGTCAGGGTAGATTAGATCAGCTTAGGTTTGGTGAAGTGAGGTTGACACATATCTAATAAAATTAGGTCAGGTAACTAGTTATCCTTTTTATTAATACTCTTTTCTTCAGTATACCATAATTATACATAATAATATTGTAGTCCATAATTTATTATTAGTAACACAAATTAACATGTCTGACAGGTGAACAGTTTTGACCCGACCATGAATCGCCCGAACTTTAAGAGAGGATCCAATATATACTTCAAGAACCTGGGCTTGGAAGGTAAAAAAGGGACTTTGAAAGGAAGAAAACAATCCAAGGTAACTCTTTCTGTGTGTTCATAGCATATTCATATACTGTATGAGAATATATTCTGTATGCATGAATAGGCTTACATTATTACGGCATTTTATTGCAGCCAGTATTTACCTTTTATGTATAACTAGCTGGCTCCGCCACCCTTCGGCCTACAAAGAGCCGCTAGCTCCTGCGGAGGGCTGGCGGCCTGTGGCCGCTCTTCCACCACCCAAAGCTATACATAAGGAGCTTATTTGTTTCTTGGCATAGACAGGAGGAATCAGAAGCCTCCAATTTTCATACACGATCACAGAGTTCTAAATAAACAAATGATATAATAATACAACACTGATATGTAACAAATGCAAACTCCACTACCACCACTACTACATCAACCACTACCACCTCCACTACTACATCAACCACTACCACCTCCACTACTACATCAACCACTACCACCTCCACAACTACCACCACCACTACTACTAATACATCAACCAATACCACCACTACCACTACCACCTCCACTACTACCACCACTACCACCACCACCACTACTACCACCACTACCACCATCATCATCACAACCACTACTACTACTACCACCACTACTACTACCACCACCACTACTACATCAGCCACTACCACCTCCACTACTACATCAGCCACTACCACCTCCACTACTACATCAACCACTACCACCACCACCACTACATCAACCACTACCACCTCCACTACTACCACCACTACCACCACCACCACTACTACTACCACCACCACTACTACTACCACTACTACCACCACTACTACCACCACTACATCAACCACTACCACCTCCACTACTATCACCACCACCACTACTACTACCCCCACTACCACCACCACTATTACTACCACCACCACTACTATCACCACTACCACCACCACCAATACTACCACCACTACCACCACCATCACCACAACCACTAGTACTACTACCACCACTACTACTACTATCACCACCACTACTACCACCGCCACCACTACATCAACCACTACCACCTCCACTATTACCACCACTACCATATCCATTACCACCACCAATATCACCACCAACACCACAACCATCACAAACACGTGTGTGTGTGTGTGTGTTACCTCTCTCTCACCCCCCCCCCCTCTCTCTCTGAAATTAAAGATATATAGCGATAAGAGATAGAGAGAAAGCATGTGAGAGAGAGAGAGAGAGAGAGAGAGAGAGAGAGAGAGAGAGAGAGAGCATGTGGGAGAGAGAGAGAGAGAGTGAGAGAAATAGAGTATGTGAGGGAGAGAGAGAGAGAGAGCATGTGGAGGAGAGAGAGAGAGAGTGAGTTTGTGTGTGTAGTATATCTGCATGGTGTAGCCTATGAGAGTTACATAGAGTTACATAGAATCACAGACCACAACAGACCTTACGGTCCACACGGGGTGATCTGATTAGAAGGTTACTGATGGAGAATGAATTTCTCCCCAGTGATAGTTGTAGATATGGATAGCAAAGTAGAAGGCTCTCTCCCCACCCTCCACTCCCTCCGGCCTGAGCCATACAGGAAATAAAGTTGGGAGTAAGAACCTTGTGGGGTTGGCAGAAAAAACTCCATAAGGAAATTTTATAGGAAAGATAGAAAGTAGTTGAAATTTGGCTAACTTGCCACCTGCAATGGGCAAAAATTATTCATTAGTAAACATCGAAATTCGGGGATTAGATGCAAGGTGTTTATCTAAGCGACGTTTGAAGCTGTCTACAGTATTACAGTCTATTACGTTACAGGGAAGCCCATTCCATAAGTTGATGACTCGGTTAAAAATGAAATTCTTGGATTCGTGTGAATTAAAATATTTACCTATGATTTTATAGCCGTTACCTCTTGTGTAGTTTGATTGATCGATATTGAAATATTTGTTGCATTCCATATTATCTATGCCTTTGATTATTTTCAATACCTGGATTAAGTTGCCTCTCAATTTACGTTGTGCTAATGGGAATAGATTCAATTAATTTAGTCGCTCCTCATACGTTTTGTTTCTTAGACTTGGTATCATTTTGGTAACTCTACGTTGGACTCGTTCCAATTTTACTATATCTATCTGGTAGTACGGGCACCAGGCTTGGACACAATATTCCATAATGGGACGGACCAAGGAATTATACAAAGTAAGGATTGTATGTTTGGACTTATACTCGAATGCTCTGCCAATAAAGACGAGAGTTTTATTTTCTTTCTTAATTACTTTCGTACACTGCTGACTGGGTTTTAGGTTACTTGATATGTTACCCCTAAGTCTGTCTCTTGGTCCACGCTTTTAAGTTGATTACCATTTAACGAGTAGTTTGCTGTTACGTTATGTCTGGCCCAGTTGACTTATTTAAATTTAATTTATCAATACATTTTATTACGTCATTTTCTGTTATGCTGATATTATTTAATACCTCGGTGTTTTCGTTATGGACTGTTGTTTCAGCTGGTATATCGTTCGGGTTTTCTGTAGTAAAGACTGATGCAAAGAAAGTATTTAGGATACTACTCATTCGCTCTTCATCGGTCGTAAAGTTCCCATTTTCATCAAGAAGTGGTCCGATAGTTGACGTAAGTACTTTCTTTTGTCGAAAATAGCTGTAGAACTCTTTCGGGTTTGTTTTACTTTGATATGCAACATGTTTTTCAATTGAGAGAGAGAGAGAGAGATATAGAGTAAGTATGTGCCTATCCCACCCTCTCTTTCACTCTCTACCAGCCTTTTTTTTCGTCTTGTGGTCAATATAAGGCTTCCTTCGTCTTCCAATTCTTTTCTCCTTCGTCCTTTGGTCAATTTAATTTTTCCTCTGTCCTCCAACTCCTTTTAAAAGACATAAGATCATATTAGAGAGGTTCGACTCCATGGAGTGTGTATAGGTGGAGGCGACATGACCATGGCTCACTAATCCAGGGGTTCGAACCCCCCCAAACCCCCCATTGATCATTGAAAAACTTGTTTTTATAGGTCGAAAACACTCCCCAGGTTTCAGCAATCAAACTCATGTAAACATTTTCACTCTAGGTTAAAGGATGAGGGCGTGCATCGCGGCCATGCAGACAGAATTTCGGATTTAAGTATATAGATGTATACTATATATATACACACGTACTGTATATAAATATGTGTGTGTACTCTAGGTGGACACGCTGGGAAACATTATGAGAATGCTGGGTCATGAGGGACGGCGAATAGATTACCTTAAGATAGACATCGAGGGCTCCGAGATCCCGGCGCTGGAGCAAGTGTTCAGAGAAGCTCCTCATCTATTGACTCAAGTGTCTCAGCTGGGTATGGAGGTTCATCCGGGCAAATATCGTGTCGGTAAGTCTCTTCAAATGTTTAGTATCCGAGTGAGTGTCTGAGTAATTGACTGATAAAACGCCAGGGAATCTCTCCATAACACTATACTATTATAACTTGTGGTTTTTCTAATGGACGTGACATATTATTTATTTGTCTACCCAGTCTGTTATTTGTATGGGCTATTGTTGTAATTGTCAGTCTGTCTTTCTTTGTCTACTATCATGCTGTTGCTGGGTTCCCAGGACGATTTCAGGAAAGGTTTTCTATGTCACGAGGAAAAATATGATTTAATTTTGGGTAAAGATCTGGATTTTTTCACACATTTCCTCTCTCTGGTTTCTTCAAAACCACCCAAAATCACCTCAATATTACTAACAGGGGATCTGCTTCATGACATTAGTTTGGAGTAATCAATAACCTTATAGTTTTCCATCAGGAGAGTTACTTTATCCCTTAATTAAAGAGCCTCTTCTAATACCGGTATAATTTTCCCACAGACGATAAACTGGACAAGACGAGTAACCACTACCGTGCGTGGAGGATCTATCATCTCTTGGAGTGTCTGGGCTTTCAATTAATGCACATGGAACTTAATCAATACCCGGGTTCACAGTACAAGTGGAACGGCACACTTCAGTCATGCTGCTATGAGCTGGTGTGGGTCATGCCGCCAAGTCCTCTTCAAACTTAATTAAAATAATTATGTTCTAGGGTTGTTGGCCATAACAGCGGAGAGTTACTTAGTGGTGAGTTTTTGTTTCCAATGCCCAGGGCCGTATACAAAAATATTTATGATGTGTGTTGACGATGGTATAATACCGGTAACATGACTCCATAGTCAGTACCACGTCATCGTCAACACCACCAGCGTTCTTGAATACGGCCCTGGGAACTGGGAACGAATTCACCAATAAGTGACTCTATCTTTGTAGTGATCATGATTGTAATTATTATATGATGGTAGATGGGGTCGCCATATCACTACCCACGTTACATGTAAATCTATAATATTTTGTGTTAACTTATACAAACATACGATACCCAAGTCATCCAAAGGTGAGGCAATTGGGACGCTGCCTTCCTTGTTCCTGCTGTAGTGAAGCACGAGTACAAAATATATCTATCTAATTTTGTGATTCAAGCATGTCGGATCAAAACATGCAGAACAGACAAAAACAATGTCATGGACCATTTGAATTTTGAATGTCATCTCTGAGGTATTTCATGATTATGGTTTTCATTATGACAGCATCTCCGGTTACTGTTAAGGGTGTCTAGTATACACACGTTCAGGGCATTTCGGGTCGCGCTATCGGACAGAGCCCTGTGGACCACCTGAAAAGTCACCATGGACCACGAGTTGAGAACCACTGGTCTAGAGGTTCACTTTCCTTGCACAATCACTCTCGTACACCTTTTGACCACTCTTGTTTCACCCATTCATTTCAAAGGCCCATGCCCATCTCAGAACACTTTCCTTTATTCTCTGATCCAATGATTTTTTACTCACGCCACACTTTTCACGGATTTCAGTATTGCTTAGTAACCCTTTCCATCTTTAGATGGACCGGACGTGCAATTTTCAACATTATTCATTCCTACTGCTCTTCTTCTCGATTCAACATACTCAAGCTACATAAAAGTTCATTAATATAACACTAGTGGCCGTATACGTAGAATCTCGAATACTTGCCCCTGGGGTACCCTTATGGCTCATTGATAGAGTTTCTGTCTGACATCTGTATGGTACAGGGTTCGACTCCCCTTGGACATATACTGGGATTTTTAAGGAGATCAAAATCTATGCACCACATAACAGTGGCGGGTCATTACAGTAACAAGAGTTTTCAAAAATCAACATAATAATGTGATGAATAGGAAGTGTAAAAATAGTGGTGCCGTAAATATCGAAATGGAAGAGAGAATCAATGGAGCACGAGGGAGAGAAAATGTTGTCGATGTTAAATTGGAACCTTAAAAAGAAGCTTTACTTTATTCTATGATGTGCCAACTGATACAACCAATCGTATCACTGCTTGTATGTATGCCAACTCGTGGGTGTTATCTTATCTTATACACGTGTAATGTAGATCTGGAGAGAATGAATGGTTTAATTGTTTGAGAGTCGTGCATATAGTTATAGCGGTGGATCACTGTCCCTTAATTCCTTTCATTCACAGGTTCACAGTATAGGAGGTGGAATTTCTGATGTTCAGAAGCTGTGTATTCAATTGAATCAGTTGTGGACAAAAAGTTGTGATACATGTGTGGCAATAACATTTATCTTCCATTCCTAGGTGTATGCTTGTTTGTTGTAATTCTATTTTGTGAGCTTTTAAGATAAATGTAATATCGAGTAGAAGGTAAGGTCATCCACACAATGGTCATAGATGTGGAATTCGGTGCCAGGTCAAATTTTACCTCAGTAAACTATTTATAACTAATCATAAAGTTATCATATTTGTATAACTTTTAAGAACATTTATATAACTGTAACTGTGATACAGACAGAAGCCATTCCACAGTACAAACGGGTGATGGAACAGTAGCTTTGCAATGGTGTATTTCTTTAAGTGGTTAGATAATAGCCAAAACATCGATGTCTGCAGTTTGCAACTTCTGCTTCGTCAGATCTTCATTTTCTGGGAGAAGTACATTGTTCGTACGTCTGGAGTAACTGATTCATCCAAACTATTCGAAGCAACAGAACACCATTATATTTCAATATATGGTCCTGTTTACTATCCCCTTAAGGATCACAGTACGATGGATTATTAAAAGACAAACCACTGTATACGAGTTAGTCTGGCTGGATCTAATGTCACCAAAAGTTATTATAATCCCCATTACAATACCCATAGACTCTATACTTAGTCTAGATGGAGCCATCGCAGATACCTGTCCAAGATGCAACACAGCACCTCACTCTATTAAACACATTATGGAAGACTGCAACACACACAACGACACTAGCCAACAACACAACATACACTCACTGAGGGCATTGTGAAAAAGCCCGGTTCAGGCTATAGCCTTTCTCAAAAGCTCAGGGCTGCTCGGTCAGACAGCTTGAGAAACTTCAACAAAAACGCTATATCTATAGTTAGTACTCTATACCCACCTGCTTAGTTCTGTCACCCGAGACAACTCAACACTCTCACTCAGTTTCTATGACCTTGTTGATATCGTGTGCCTGACATGTGATAAATCCAAATGATAATACCGTAACAATATTTATACCGTACAGTCACGAGCAAACCTTCACCGACACATAATTTATAACAATTCTTGTGAATGTAAAGTATAGATTACTTGTAACAAACCTCCCTTGGCCATGGCTTTCATCTCTTGGTTCAGTATCTTTAGTATCTATGATGGATGGAGACACAGCAGGCTGCAGGAATTAGGGACAAAATGCTACCAGGGAATGTTGGTGAACTGTTTTTGCTCTTGTCTGTACAAAAATATGGTTGGTTTTGGTCATTAAGGCGATGTAACTGTAAAGTGATAAAGTGTGTGTGTATGAGCAGGGTGTAAAGTCATGGTCTAATGTACTGCAGCACCTTCCAATGAGATGGCTTCGAAAAATGATCCGAAACTATAGCTGTTGGTGTGTGCAATTTTGGTTCATAAAATTAACTCAAATAGCTCGCTTTTATTCACCAGGTTGCAGTACATTAGATCATGACTTTACATGTGGTGAAGTGTACGAGTACGTGTGTTATGAGGTGATTGTCAGTGCTTTGTGTACAATACATCAAGAGTTTATAGAGAATCTTACTGTTCATGATATTTACAAACAATTGAATAAACATACAAGGACCACTGACCTGTGAATAATACTATTCTATTAACTCATTAAGGATAATACTAAATCGTAATATGATTGAGACTGGTTTACAAAACCATATCAATCACATACAATTTTTATAAGTTTTGTATTTACCTTTGTGGATATAATTAGAGTAGGCTAGTAGGAAATGTACTGTAGGTACAGGGCGGACAGGACAGGAGAATAAAAATATATGGAAGGTAAATGGTGAGGATGCGTGGCTGTGTCGTGTGTCAGTGGTTATATGGTGGAGGTGGGGTTATTGTGGAAACAGTAACACGAGGATCAAAGAGATACCGTGACACAGTTCAAAATCAGAGTCCTGTCGCCTGTAGCCTATCTCATACGTATGTAGTACAGTACGTGGCCGTATTAGTGAGGTGAGGATAGGGCTACAACACTTGGGGAAGACAAGTATGAGTCCAAGGTGGGGATGTGTACAGTCCATTCCTTCACCTAAAACACTAGTGATTTATGGTATACACACGCTTTACAGAGACACTAAGACAATGTTGTCTCTGGGCGGTCCTTGATACTTGTAGTGGCGCGGTGTAAGGGTTAATTTAGGTGTGTGTGTGTGTAGGCACAGAATGGGGAACACAGACAAGCTACAGGTACCGATATATGAATGCATAAAATAATATAGCCCCCCTTTATAAATAAAAGAAAACGAGGTCTTTGCAGGTTTACAGAAAAGGATGTTACTCAGGGGTAACCCTTTATAGTAAACATTTACGTAGGGCCGGGTGGGTGGATGCTAGGTCAAGGGAATACTATATTCCCTTGACCTTGGGTGGATGGGTGATGCTGCGGATGTTTTCTCATCCGCTCTACAATATGTTTATTATTGTTACTTCATATTATTATCAATGTTGTCTTTGTTCTCCTTCATGATATTATTTACATATATTTACTCATATTAATTTCCCACCATATATCAATTAACTTTATGGCCTTTAGAGACAACATTCCCCAGAGTGTTGGGGTTTGTACTAAAGGTAAATAAAGATCTTTAAAAAATTACCTGAGATTTAATGGTCCTTCAATTGACCACCTCGTGTATCGTAATAAAAGTGACTGTATGACCCTGGATGGTGGGTGAAGGGGAGGAAGTAGTGTTGCCTGTGGCGTGGGTGGCTTCTCGAAGGAGGACGATGGTGGGTATGTGGGCGTGGGGTGGTCGGCGACAGGTGTAGTCCACAGGGGGAGCCAGAAACACCCCGGCTATATTGTGGTAGACCAGTTGTGAGTACCCTGGGAAAGGAGGGAGAGAAACACATAATGAAGAGGAACTAGATTCATGAAGGATAAGGCCCCGTTCACAAGAGGCCTTTTTGATCGCGTGAATAGAGACACGGGGTTCCAAAGTTCAATGGCAGTCCATTGAGTCTTTAACACGTAAACGTGGAGGTTCCCAAAACGTGCGAGTAGCAAGGTCTCCCTCACAACCGGGCGTTTGCAAGACACTGTACACATGAAGAATTAGCATTGTATACACAGAGTGGTTACTGCCACGTTTTCAAGGCAGTGTACTGCTTCACTGAGTGACGCTAGCCATTGAGGAGAGACTTTGAGTTACCATAAGAAACCCTAAACCCCCAAGCAGAGGTACAGTTGGCTACACTCCCGCGTTGCCAATGTTGAGCCACCCAAATATTCGAATCCCTAACGAAGCGAAGCACTCATGACCTCCATCTCCCCAACTCAGTCGTCCCTCCCTCCATCTCACTCTGTCATGAGTGCTTCGCTTCGTTCGGGATTCGAATATCTGGGTGGCTCAACATTGGCAACGCGCAGTGGTCAACGCGGGAGTGGAGCCAACTGTACTTTCCCCTGCAACCACAAAACAAAAAAGCTCCTGGGAAACTCTACGTGAAGAGATTACACGTTACATAAGAGGTAACGGTGAGGTTCAAAACGCTTCATGTGTACAGTACAGTGTTAAACGCCCATTTCAAAACGCGCGTTCAGTAACGACTTTTGTGAACCGGACCTAAGGGTAACAAACCATTTTTATATGGCGCATCAAGAATGTGTAGGTATTAATCGTTTCCTTTTTGGTAGGTGAATGGTAACGTTGACAATTTCCGACCCTGGCTAGTGTAGGTTTCATTCCCACATTCCACCACGTTGGAAAAAACACCACATTCTCGTCATTAACTAAGGAGAAAACTGTTGATGGTAAATTGGAAGACTACTGATTCCTGCAGCCAATGTCACGAAACATATCCAATCCTCTATTGGTTACATTGAAGTTATTTATATACCGGATGGATATGAAGAATCAGATGCCCTCCATATAACGAAAATGAGAAGCTACCCTTAAGTGTATATACTCCATGTGTGTGAAGTATAGCGTGTATGTATTCCAGCCATAATAAAGTATGCCAGGGAGAGTGTATGCCAAGCATATTAATGTGTGTCAAGGAGAGTGTATGCCAAGCATATTAATGTGTGTCAAGGAGAGTGTATGCCAATCATATTAATGTGGATAAATTTACGCTGACATTTCTTATAAAACCAACTATTTAAATGATAACTAAGTACCATTACAATCATCCTTAATACCTACAAGTTAGTATAATATATATATATACTAGCTGGCTCCGCCGCCCTTCGGGCGGCTAAGAGCCGCTAGCTCCTGCGGCCGCCCTTCCACCGCCATACACGATCACAGAGTTCTAAATAAACAAAGGATATAATAATACAACACTGATATGTAACAACTACAAACTCCACTACCACCACTACTACATCAACCACTACCACCTCCACTACTACATCAACTACTACCACCTCCACTACAACTACTACATCAACCACTACCACTACTACTACCACTACTACCATCACCACTACCACTACCACCACCACCACTACCACTACATCAACCACTACCACCTCAACTACTACCACCACCAACTATTCCCGCACCCCCCAAACCCCCCACCCCAAGCCTTACCTTACCTAGTGTGTGTGTGTGTGTACGGTAGGGGTATGTGTATGTGTGAGTGTGTGTGTGTGTGTACGGTGTGTGTGTGTGTATGTACTGTATGTGTGTGTGTACCCTAGTGTGTGTTGTTTACGATAAGGGGGATGGGGGGGTGCGCGAGTAGGGGGACAGGCTTGGGGGAGTTTAGAGGGGTGCGGGAATATGGGGCATGCTTGGGGTGTGTGGCGGTAGGGGACAGGCTTTTTAACCCTCCCAGCCTGTCCCCTATTCCAGCACCCCCCAAACCCCCCCCCACCCCAAGCCTGTCCCCTATTCTCGCATATATATTCTATCTCTCACACACAGTCTCTCTCTCTCTCTCTCTCCAATGTAACACAGGAATAGGACAGGTTCACCACTAAATCTACCACTACCACCTCCACTACTACCACCACCACCTATTCCCGCACCCCCCACCCCAAGCCTTACCTTACTTAATGTATGTGTGTGTTTGTGTGTGTGTGTACGGTAGGGATGTGTGTGTTTGTATGTCTGTGTATGTGTATGTGTGTGTATGGGGCATGCTTGGGGTGTGTGGCGGTAGGGGACAGGCTTTTTACCCCCCCCCCCAGCCTGTCCTCTATTCCAGCACCCCGCAAACCCCCCCACCCCAAGCCTGTCCCTTATTCCCGCATATATAGTCTATCTCTCTCACATACAGTCTCTCTCTCTCTCTCTCTATCTCTCTCTTTCTCTCTATCTACCTATCTCTCTCACACAGTCTCTCTCTCTATCTCTCTCACATAGTCTAGCTATCTATCTATCTCTATCTCTCACACACACTATATCTATTTTTCACTCATTCTCTCCCCCCCCCACACACACACTATCTCTCTCTCACACACAAATATAACCAAACCCAGTATTACCTCTCTCTCACACACACACTCTCTCTCTCTCTCTGAAATTAAAAATAGAGAGAGAGAGAGAGAGAGAGAGAGAGAGAGAGAGAGAGAGAGAGAGTTTTTGCGTGTCACTAATCCAGGGGTTCGAATCCCCCTCAAAACATTAAAACAAATTGTAAAACATGAAAAACATTTTTTATATAGGTCCAAAACACTCCCCAAGTATTAGCGATCACACCCATGTAAAAATTTTCACTCTAGGACGAAGGATCAGGGCGTGCATAGAGGACACACACACACACACACACACAGAGAGACACAGAGATACAGAATTTCGGCTTTATGTATATATATATATATATATATATTATAATAATATTAGTACTAATAATGATATTAATAATAACAATAATATGATATGGGTTGATGCACACAATTCATATCCAAAACTGATGATTCTTGCAGGATAACTATATCATATCAAGGAATAATGTGTATAGAGACATCATATATTAACCCTTAACGTCCGGACTGCGGTCATAGACGGCCCCAGGAAGCCCCCGGGTCGTGTCTTACACCCCTGCCATGTGGTGACCGGGCAGGTTGAAGCACCGCTATTGCCAATGTCGGCATTTGCGAGCCCAATTTGGCGGGGTTTTTTTTACTTGGCTATACTTCACCACCATCCCTACAAATCACCATCGTCAGTCAGTGTGTTACTGACTGTAAACATGGATGGATGTGGATTAGATTTCTCGTGCGTGTCCGATTCTGTGTTGCGCCATGCTTACTTACAACACTGACTGCCACCCGCGCGGGCCACGTTCAGTTGTCGTCAGAGCCACTCCACCTAAACGAACGCATCCGCGCTCACACGAGAAAGTACCCTTCATTCCTCACTTAATTTCTCGGCAACGGAGAGTTGTAGAGAGCTGAGGTTGGTTTTATTGGAAAGAGGAAGAGTTGATGGTGCTAACAAGACCAAATTTAAGTTGTTCAGTATCGTAGTTTAGACGTACAGAGTAAGTGGAATAGAGCGATTTTGGAAAAATCGGCCAAAAGCGCCCGGCCAGGCAGTAGGGAAAGTAAGACTAGCCCCGGACTGACAAAATGGCTATCCATAGTTATCCCGTCGCGGAGGGGTTAAGGGACCCTGTGATGTAGTCATAAAATTGGAGGTAAACGAGTCTTTCAAATATTGCCACGAAACACCAATTATATGGAAGGAGCTTGGCATGGTTTCGTGGCATGGTCAGGAGGAATCAGAAGCCTCTAATTTTCATACACTATCACAGGGACCTTAATTTTCCTATGCCTATCATAACTTAGAGTAGTCAACCAAAACATTCATGGTGTTGTCGATGGTGTGGTGTTGGTACGACGACTCAATAGACAAGCAATCGACCTATCCTATCTGTTCCATGCCATTGTTAACACCACGAATGTTCTTGACTATGACTATTAGAACTATAAAGAATGTTAGAGACTTACAGAAGCACATAGTTATTAGGAAGAGTATGTTCCATTTTCCAGTGCCCAGCTTTGCCAGTATAGAGTCGAAATCTTCGTTCATGTTGTGGGTAGGGGGTCGGTGGCAGGGATGGTGGGTGGCAGAGTGGATTGGTAGTGGTAGCAGAGAAGGTCAAGGAAAGGACACACACACACACATACAGATACACATGTCAGGTATACAATAATTATTAGCTGCTGTAGGAATCGCCACGAGCATTAAGTCATCTAGGTAAGCAACAACATCTTGAGTCATGTCACTAAAGATAGTATTTATCCTTCTTTGGAATGTTAGGGGTGCATTAGATAATCCAAGGAGCATTCTGATAATTGCTAATGACCATTTGGGGTGCTAAAAGCTGTAATAGGTTTGGATTGGCCATCTAATTCTACTTGCCAATAACCACTTATTAGGTTAAGACTCGTAGAGACTATATTATTTTTCCCAATCTCCATGAAGATATCTTTAAGTACAGGTAACGGGTACCTATCCTTGACAGTGTTCTCATTTATCTTCCTAAAATCTATAACAGGATGGAAATCACCTGTTTTCTTAGTCACTAAGAATAATGGGCTGTTATAAGGACTGTTTGAAGGTTCAATGATTCCTACTGGCTTCTGCAGACATATCATCCACCATTTTATTCATTATTTGCCTCTGACTATGAGGTAATCTGTAAGTTTTCACATATACTGGATTGTGTCAGTTAATGATATGTGATGTTTAACTAGTGTTGCTTTCCCCAAACGTTCACCAGGTAAGGTAATAGCCGACATGTGATTTACTAATATGTGTAAAAGCTGAGTGCGATGTGAAGGAAAATCATTTACTTTTACATGCTCACTTAATTCATTAGTAGTTTGCGTAAGTTGCAAATCATCAACAAAGTGTATGTTGGCTTAGGAAGGAGATTCTTTTTCCACTTGTATAGGTTTAAGAAACACAAGTCACCTACAGTATTTTTAATGTTCACCTGGTTTAATGTTCATTGCCAGATCAACCTTGTTAAAAATTAGAGCTTCAATGAAGTTGTCTCTTTGTATCAGAGAAAATATGGACATACCGACATTATTTATTCTACATGTTTCACTTAAGGATATGGTTTGATTTCCTTCAGTTATCACCTTTCACTTGTATTTTAAGGATAGCAAACCCTTTACTTGGTAAATGAGTAGTACTTTTGACTGTGCCTGCCAATATAATGTGTGAGTCACATTCTCCCTTGAGTGTCCCAGCACTCAGCTGGTGCCCGATGACTCATAGGTCATCATGGGTATGCCCGACCTTGAAAGATAATTGACTGTAGTGAGATTACAATGTCAAGGTTATGCTCTGTCAGCTCCTTTAATCTGTAGAGACCATCAGTTGGTAAACTGAAGTGTTCACAGTTATAGAAGGTACATTCTAGTCTATGACTACTTAATGAAAGTGTGATAGGAAACTGTACTATTCCTTTAGTAACTAATCTACTACCAGATAAGGCAGTTAATTTTTTTAAATCTAATGACTGCATAGTCCATCGTTCCTGCGGGTTTTCCCTTAACAGCCGTTTAAATGTTACTTCAGAAAGTAAAGGAGACACAAGCTCCAGCATCTACAGCTAGAGAGACATTTGTATTCCCCATGTTACAAGGAAGTGAAAGAATATCCACTTTACTCAAAGCAGCAACAAGTATATTTATTAGCTTAGTTGTAATTAATGTGCAGTGTTTTGTTTGTTAAAATCTTCACCTGTTTTTGCACATCTGTTATTGACTTCATACCTGGCATTCAACGTTACTCTACATTCATCTGTGTTATGTGTCACACTGTTATGAATAATGCAAAACTGATTACTTGGCTTGTTGTCACTTTCACTTACTACATTATTATTATCCTTACTATTGGCATTTGAGCGATTATTCTTATTAAAGTAACATTTTTCTAGGTTGTGTCCATATTTCCTACAGATCATACAATAAGGCTTCTTCTTCGCGCTCTGTAGTGTGAAGTTTGTAGTGTGTGGTGTGTGTGAAGTGCTTGGTTGAGTGTTTGTGTGTGTTTACAGCTACAGGTAGGACTCTAGGTACATTTACTTGTTTGTTCAACCACACTGACCCCCAGAAGAGTTGTTTAACATGGTTAATGGTCGAACCAGCTAACGCTAGAGTCATACATAAATTAACTGTTACACAATTACTCACTATACTTCTAACCATTCTGTGTACCCCTGCTAGTAGAAAAAAATGGATAATATAAGTTACAATGTCCCAAGTGATTGTCTTCACTGTATGAGTTTGGGATGAAACATTAGTAATAGTAGATGAAGTGTTATTATTAGTTGCCTTTGTTGTTGTTGTAGAGTTATTATTCGTTGCGACGGTGTATCATGAAGTGTTAATTACTTTTTGTTGATGAAGTGTTAGTTTGTGAAGCCGTAGAGTAAGTACGTTCTGATCTCGTGTTACTAGGTGAAGGTTATTAAGTGTTACCAAGTGAAGGTTGTGGGGGTGGACTGTGTTTTATAATATAACTTTATAATAATTTATCAAAAGCTTACCTTACTGGTTAATATATAATCTCGTTGGTTGGCTGCAGCGAGTTAAACCAGAGTTATAATTCCCTGTATCCTTCTCTCCAACACAATAAATTTATTTCTGGGTTCGTCCTGCTATATATGTATTGATTATAGAGCATGCAATAATGGTGAATCACAAACAACCAATGCCAATTTTCTCTATTTATTAAAATAAATTCCAAGCCAACAATGAATAGTTAAATTCAATCAAAAATCACACACACACACTTCCGTTCACAGTAACTATCTATTACTTACTCTTCCGTCGCTTCTCCCTCACGTGCTGTAAGGCCACTCTTGCTCGGACACGTGGACAGTAATATTACGTTACTTTAATATAATTATCACAAGCTAGCACTTCCCCTCGCACACACAGAAGACGGTAATTACGTTATCGTAATATTAATGGAGAATCAAGCAACCCAGCTGGTAATATTTCAATGTCAATAATCACACTCGTTTTTACTGTCCCTTGTACACACACACACTCGTAAATTCCTGGCCAGCCCTCTCCTCACCTGTAAAAATGACACCTTACTAATTCTCGTCAAGCGAATGAATAGTGAGTTAAATAACAATAAGCCTTGTGAAAAAGTAATTAAACAAATTCGACGTTACGTTATAACTGTAGGCCTCCAGGCAAGGCTAGGACCGGCTACGAGGTGCTCCTTTCGAGTGCGTTTATCAACTGCTGTATTCCTTCAAAATCAAGGTATGGGTGGTGGAGGTTAATTACCCTTCTGACTCCTCCCCATTTAACCTTTTTTTCTACCTGGCCCAACTGTCGGCCATGCTTGTCCTCCCTCTCATGTGTTCGCATAGCCTAGTCCTTGACTACGTTTACATATGTCACTCACACTTTAGTTATACATGCCTTCAATTAACCTATGACGTACTGTAAAATCCCAATAATTCCCCTTCCCCTTCAAAATCAATTTCGATGAGTAGTAGATGCCCATTAGGATAATTATTAATGCAGAATGTATATCCAGAGTAATGAAGCACAGAATGGAGTGAATGGGTACTCGACCTCACCTCACCTGACATGACCCTTCCTTGACTACCTGGGGATTAATAGCCCGCACCTACAATTTCAAATTCCTGTCTCTGGAAAATTCCACTGTTCTATGCCTTCTAGAACATTCCCCACACGTGGTATCCCTTTGTTAATATATATATATAATATATAGCATTCTACTACTTACGTATGTTACGTTATGGACACGGATCGATCCGTGACAAAGGTTATTAGTAACGAGTCAGTTAATTATGTAGATTTAGTAGGAGGAAAGTTAGTGGTTAATTCTCTACTTTGTATGTCTAAATCTAGTGCAATGATATTTTTACTCAAGAGAGAAGTTGCACTTTGTATAATACTTACACTTTAATTAGTTATCTCGGTTGAATCAACTAAGCTTTCACTACTTTGTTAGTATTGCCAAGCTACGTGTTCGCTTGCTTAACTAGTGTTAGTTATAGTGCGGTAGTATACGTATTCTTTCACTCATTTCCTGTCACTTTTGCTTGAAGAAAAGAAGAACACATCTGTATATATACGTGAAGGCATACACACATGTTAATACTCACAATTATGAATACATAGAATGTGTAATGAGGAAATATTGTTAAATACGTGTACATATAATATTATAACCTAGTGTGATGACATAGGATTGTGTAATATTTTTGTAATATATAATTATATGTACAGTCGGCAGCACAAGTTCGCTTCATTTCCACTTGCGTATGTATTAGCTATAGTGATGTTGTAATACAATTTTAATGCAGTGTTGACAGATATAGTTCTCATATGGTAAATTACGTATGTTGTTGGAATAAAAACTGTTTCAGAATGCAACTATCTGGTTATATTATCATTATTAAAAACATGGAATGGACGCTAATTTATGCTGCCGGCTGTACCTAGCTACTGACCATATTATAGGAATAAACGTTGTAGTGATAGCTGGTTGTATCTCAGTTGTAGTCGCGATGATGTAACATAACCAAGCCTACGTCCTTCCTTAGTCGTGTGTACTTTAATTGTCGAGTTGTTTGTTATAAGCCCGTATAGATGAAGTTGAAGTTCGACTATCATATCCCTTTGACTATACTCTATGTTTAAGTACAGAAGGTATAGTGATGCATACCAAACCACGCCTACGTCCTTCCTTGTATTGTTGTTGTTGTTGTTGGTAGGTGCAGCTGGTGGAGTTATGAGTAGAACGATGACGTAATAGCCCCCCTCAGTGGTGTGAGATGGCAGAGGTCGATGACGTCACCACTGCCTGGTGCAGTACGAGAAGGGATGGGGAGAGGCTAGTATTGTTTGGAGTTGTGATGTGCTGAGTCACGGCTGACCCAGAGTGACCTCTCGCTCTCCCTCTCGTCTCACTCCTGTATACTCTTGTCTTCTCTTCTCGGTTATTCCTTGCTTTTGTAACTGTTTGTACTTATCTTTTTTTTCTATACCATTTCGTATCCTCACCGCTGTTCACCAAATGTTCTTGGGCAAGAAAGACTTAGGTAGGATGGCTGGCGACTGGTTTGTCTTTGTAGTGTCTTTGATGTCTCTTCGGAGTTTGATTTTATATTATAAGGTTTTCTATAATTATATGGTTTGAGAAGATACAAGCAAGATTAAGTAGTTTAGTCTACAGAGTCACAATATGTAGCTATGTACGGGTTAAGTTAGGCTAGGGTGCTAACTTTAAAAGAGAGATTATATGCTAAGGTAACCTGTTAACGGATCGGTTATCAGTAGCTAACTGAAGCTATAGGGCACAAGAGGAGGCCCTGTGACGTCATTATATGCAGAGGTGTTAGTGGGTCTCACAGTGAGTTGTACCCTGTTCTCTTCCCGTTCAAGCTTAGGTCAGCATGTGATGTCTGAGTGACCCTTGTAAGTAAGAAGTATGTAAGTGATTATAAGTAGCCACCTAGATGTAGGTCTAACTGGAACAGAGCAGGCAAAGTGTGAAGAAATCAGGAATTTCCACTTCCCACACATCAACAGCATCTCATCCCCTCCGTTCCTAGAAGAAATAGAGTTCTTTTAAATCTAAATGGTCTGGTTTAAGTTCCTGGAAAAGGGGGGGATGTGCGACTCCTTCATCCCGTCTCTGTCTTGTTGTCGTTATGTAGATCTCATCGCATTCGTAGTTATATACATTCTCGATTTCTTGACACGAAAAGTTTCATTAATGATGCAATGTCATAGGATAAAATTATGATTAAATTGGTGGTAAATTCGACGGATATTAATACCTTCTGTGTATCATTATAAACACAGATCGTCAACTCGTATATTGTGGCACGAACGAATCTGTGTCCTGGCATATTTAGTCTGCTCACTGGGGTGATGAATAACCTTTGGCAACAGTGATAAAATATAACAGTGTACCAAGCACGGCTGCAGTTTCTGTGGCCCAGCGACAGCTTGGCCACAGAAACTGCAGCCGTGCTTTCTACAACTGTGCTACCAAGATGGCTGCTTGAAAATAATGAATAACACACCCGTCTGTCTCTAGTGTTGTAGCAGTGTTCATAGGTTGTAGCAGTGTTCATAGGTTGTAGCAGTGTTCATAGGTTTCCCAAGCCTTGCATTCTTGTCATCTGATGTGTGTACAGTTTTAGACTCAATTCTTTTCCTTTCATTAATTTGGTTTTTCTGTTGTTAAGCCATATACCCAATTATGCAACACACTTCACATTTTGCAAGGTTAATTTCTGTACACAGAATTCCGTAATCTAATCATTCAATGTAGATAATTAGTTATTTAAGGGGAGGTTCTCTTGTTGGTCAATTGGTAGGTCTCTGATTCTTCCTAAATATGTCACGAAACGAGATCCTCAGTTAGTATAATTGAGGGCGTCTGTTTTCTGGCATAGTTAGGAGGAACAAGAGACCTTTTAATTAGCCAAAAAGAGAGTCTCCCCTTAACACAATTGGCTCTTAAATTAAAACGAAACCAATTATCCTTTCCACTCATCAAATTTTAGAGGACAGACTATTGAGGTGTGGAACCGTATCTGACAAGAGATGAAACAAATTAAACAGCTAAGACGTAGAGGAAGGAAGGCATATAATGAGAGAATGAATTACACAGAAATACATAGATACACAGACCACAACAGCGAGACTGTGTGTGCATTTAATGAGTAGAGAGAGTGTGTGTACATTTAAGGAATAGAGGGAGGGAGAGTGTGTGCATTTAATGAGTAGAGAGAGTGTGCGTGTATATTAAACGAGTAGAAAAAGAGTGTGTGTGCATCAATGAGTGGAGAGAGAGAGACGTACGAACAAACAAGCGGATGTGAGGACAGAGTAAAACAAATCTTGATCCTCATTTGATGTCCACAATGTTAAAAATTACTATAGGACTATAGGGGGTAATATACTTTTGGTACATTAAATTCCTCCAACAAAGCCAGAAAAACTAAAATAATGGTGTCCTGTTGCTTTGAATAGTTTGGGAGTTATCTAAACTGTACTACCCCCTTAATTAAGTCAGAAAATTGGAGGTAAATGAGTCCTTTAAATACTGCCACGAAATACAAACACACACACACACCTATATGGAAGGAGCTTGTTTAGTGGTATAGTCAGGATGAATCAGAGGCCTCCAATTCTAATAAATTATTATAGGACTCTTAAGGGAGAAGTACAGTGTTGGCAAATCTGGAGCAACTGATTCCTCCAATCTATTCCAAGCAACAGGACGCCTTTATTTTTGTCCATCTGGTTCTGTTTCCTGGCATATTTTGGAGGAATCAAGGCACTCCAATGTACCAAAAGTATACTCTCCCCTTAAGGGACCCTGTGATCGTGTATGAAAACTGGAGGCTTCTGATTCCTCCTGACCACGCCATGAAACAAGCTTCTTCCATATAGGTGGTGTTTCGTGACAATGTTTGAAGGACTCGTAAGACTCCAATGTTCTAACTACATCACAGGGTCCCTTAACAGACTCGAACGCCTGTGATAAGGTCTTAAGGGGAGATCTTCTTGTTGGTAATTTGGAAGGCTAATAATTCCTCCAAACTATGCCATAAAAAAGACGCCATTAATAGTACTATTACAGAAGATTTGTTGTTTCGTGGCATAGTTTAGATGGAGTCTGAGGCCTTCCAGTTCACCAACAAAAGAATCTCCCCATAAATATCGGCCCCCTTGCATTAAGCGACTCTGATCCAAGATTTTTGTAGTGCAAATCTCTGAGAAAAAAAAAATAGAATAAAGGAAAATAAGAGACTTTGAAAAGATGATGTGAGGGTCGTCAACATTTTCTTTTCGAGGTAATCATATATCGTGGACGACTGAGATATAAAAACCTACTCTAAGGTTGTGTCATACGGTGAGAAGAGATCAACGGTCCGTAAGAGTTGTATACCCACGTTATGGGTTAATGTACTGTTACGGACACATGGAACGGAGGGAGGGGTAGGGGTGGTGTCATTGAACATACAGTTAGTGAGGATGAGACATTTTTAATAAGGGGTTAAATAGATTTTTAATGGGGGTTTAATAGATGTTACAGACTTTGGAAGACCTGGGTCATAACATACATTTTAAAATGGCATACAAAAATGAGAATTCATGTCTCTCTCTACAAACTTACAAGTCCCGTTCCTTCTCTACCTAAACCATGGTCCAGTGGAATGTTGCCTTCTGGTTGATATTTGCCTTTCTGCCTGCCTGCACGTATGGCCGTACTTCCATCACAATACAAAATACTACACCAACTTTCCATGAACACAAGAGATCCATCAACCAACAATAATTCAAGATTGGAGGTAGAAAATTGTTTGCAGAAAATCAAAGACAAACCTCAAACGTAGAAAACGATACTGTTGTAGAGACAATTCTTCACAAAAGTTTATAGTGTTTATGTCGATAGCTCACCTGAGTTCTTAAACTGCTCAACTTCACAAGATCAAAAAGTACATCATAAATGCCACAAAAAATTAAAAGCAAATATAATGAGAGACACAGAGAAATAAAAATCAGAAAACCAGAGTTTAAATAATAGTACAAAATAAATGTCTAATTATACTAAAGGGAAGTAACACATTGCGCTCCAGTACACCGCTCCTACTCAACAGAAACGGAACCAACTCGACAAAACCCCAACCGATCAAAGTAATTTTTATGTATACCATATTACCACACTGCCATTCCCGTCAGGTTTGACAATATCATTCACCCAACAACTATCTCAGAAAATCAACAGATGAATGGTGTAGGTGAAGCAACTCCACATAGCCAGACAAAGCAGGTAAAAACAGCCCTTGGGGACGTGGTAAAGAGAATGAAGAAAAGAGACACAAGATGTAAAAGTGACGCTAAACAGACCGAAGACAAATGGCAATCACCAATCCTGACATAGCAGATGTCCCATCCCTATTCCTCTTTCCCCATCGCACAACAAAATACTTACTCGACTACATCTCTTGACCGTCTGCCCAGCGTTTCAAACCCAATCAGCACCTTTTCACCTGAAAACGGCTCCCTCTAGCCTGCTCAGGACTCTCTCCACTTCCTCCCATTTAAACAGGCTCCCCACAGCATTATACCATCCCTGAATTACAAATTTTTTTAATGATACGCCAGCATGACAGAAGCTACTGATTCCCCTGGTTTCAATATTTTCATCACTCCCGCCCCTCCCATCAGCAAACCCAATCCAACCTTGCACACTCAGGGTTTTCTTTCTGTTACTAAATCTGCTCTCAGTCCCACTTCTAACCCTCAATCATCTCAAAAGCTTCAAGCTACTCTAAATACTGGAGCACCAGTATGGAACAACCAAGATAAGCAGACGATCAATCCTACCTCAACCTCGATACGGACAAATCAATCCATCACCTCATCTGTATGTTGCTTGGACATGAATAAGGTGTTACACCAGTATGCTCATCAGGAGACAACTGCACCCCGGCCCAACCATGACCATCCATCACTCCTGATAAAATTATCCCCCACTCATCAGTCAATACCGCACCTCAACTCTAGCCAACTGGCAGCAGTATATCAGGATCTGGAAGACGTGAAGATTACAGAGGAAGGCTCCAACCAAAGTCAGGAGGCATTATTACTTGCTCTAAATCTGTCACAGTCGTTAGGTCCGAGTGACTTCCTTCACAACACCCTGGTCGAGAATACCCCATACGTGCCAGCCATACATGGTGGCCAGTTTCATGAACCAATGCTTCCATCGTTACTACAACAGTCAGCACTTCCTGCTCCTGACCTGCTGAATTTACCAGAGTTGCCTTCTGATTTCGTCAGTAGTTTCGGTGCATATTTACTTCAAGACTGTCTCATAAGTCGTGTATGTCCCATAATAGCTTCCTTGTCATTCGTATCTGCTACCACCTTTGTCTTTTTAATTCCTATTTTATTCCCTTTCTTTGGACGCTGCCGCCGCCGTTCTGTATCGCCAATCCACACCTTCATCAAAACACTTAACCCCTAAAGAACTATTTCCTTTTTTCTTTTTTTTCACCCCCAGCCGACTTCTGGGGGTCAATTTTCAACTTTCATGTAGGCAAATTTTGTTCTTACAGAATGAAAGTGCTTGAATTTATACACCAGGAACTGAAAACGAGAGCCTCCTAGGTGTACGGATTTGTGTTGACATTAGGTAAGCCTGTAAAATGGCTGGTCAAAAGTCCATATGAAATGATTAATTTTGTGTTTATGCCCCCACTCTTTCCTAATAATAATATTGTTATGTTTGGAATGTGCTTTATAACGGATGTTTTATATATTAGATTTGTTTATAATGCTAAAACCATTCTAGCTATTTTGCAAATTTTGCTCACTCTATTTTTCATTTAGGCTACCAGACCCTGTGATGTAGCCAGAAAATTGGAAGATAATAAGTCATTGTAATATTGCCCCGAAACACCACTTATATGGAAGGGACTTGTATCGTGGCATACTTAGTAGGAAATAAAAATAAATAAGAGTATTACACGATCACAGGGTCCTTATATTAACCGTAGTTCGCACCATAACGCGTCAGATATCATATTCAAAATTACAATAAAATAATAGCTACATTAACTGTGGTGATCAAACCAAGAGCCCTAACCAAAGCAAAATTAGATTGGGGCAAACTCTTATGCCCCTACACCATAATTATGGCACTACAATCTACTACAGTATTGGTATGCTAATATACATTCTCTTCAGGCCCAGGGATAGGATTTTGAGAATTATTAGAAGAAATGTGTAAAATATTATAATTCTTGAGGAGAGGTCTGCCAGGTTTAGAAAAATATGTTATATTAATTAACACAGAGATTTGTTCATTTCAATATCTTTATACTCATATGAACAAATGGAAGGGCCACTTGAGCAAGGTCATTATAGATTAGGTTACTCAGCCCATGTGACATGTATCGATAGAGCCTCAAACCTGTGCTTGTGGCTGTTGTGGGGACTATAGACCTATCTATTTAAATTCAAATAAATAACCCCGTAGGAAAGTATTGCCTGTAGTGATGTGGGCAATAATTTAAGGGTTTTCGCTCACCTACAGCCCCAGTCATTAGCTTTCAGAGTTCTTCAACTGTCCCTCTTTCCTTCCTGCTTGCTGTCACAGCTCTATGTCACTTTGTTCTGGCGCTCTATGACCTCGGTGTTGCCGTGTCAAATATCAATTAATCAATCAATCAATCAAGTAAATAAACCAGAGTCTGTCAAAAGGTGGGCGAGATTCGATAGCCCCATATGATGAATAGGATTAACATATATAACAAGACATCATTCGTTGGCAACACCACCCCTTAAAGATCAATCCGCCACCGCAGCGACCACTCGCCCTTTGCTATCTTTATGTCCTCCATATAGGCCTTGAGTTGGTTCCGTATTTATGGAGATATTACACAAAACATACGTTAAATGGGTTTTTCAATGTTAAATCTAAGTGGCCGCCATTTCTCCAATCCGGATCAGAACCGGATTAAACTTTTTCTATCAATACATATTAATATTTTGTATGTCTCTATTAAATTTAAGATGAATCGGGTTAGTGTTTACAGATATATGAATTTTTGAAAATCGCCCAATGTTGAAAGATACGGATTTTCACAATTTCACGATTTTTTTGTGACCTTGACCTTTGATCGATTTTGCCCAAAAGTTAATCATTTTGTTTTCTGATGAATATCTATCAATAAAAAAAAATGAATATCATACGGCTAAACCTGTGGACGCTGGACTGTTAACAAATACACGAACAGATAAATATATAAATAAATATCCGGCACCGAAAACAATACACCGCCCCTTCGGGTCGGGGCGGTGTAATTACCACACACCATACAGTGTCATTGCTTATTGTGTATGATAAATCTGAGTTAAATCCTAACTTTCACTTGGGTTCATAATATGAAGGGACCCAGAGACAGGCTATAGGACTCCACGACTCCAAGACTAGAGAGCAACAGACAGGCTCACTTACCCACAGTTTTGGAATATGCTTCCCGGAGGGAGCGAGGCATTGGAACTAAATATAGATAGATTGATAGATTGATGGTTGTATGAGAGAAACGAAAGCCAAAGTGAATGGCCTAGGGGTGAAATTGAGGCTGAATGAAGCAATTCGTCCTTGGTAGCAAGTTTATTTGTGGGTGACACTGTTGGTGGCTGAGAGTGGTGGATGAGTTCCATTCCGTGTGTAAGCGAAGGAAACTGAAAATGAATGTTAGTAAGAGTAAGGTGATGGTAAAGTCATGGTCTAATGTACTGCAATGCCTTCCAATGAGATGGCTTCGAAAAATGATCCGAAACTATAGCTGTTGGTGTGTGCAATTTTGGTTCATAAAATTAACTCAAATAGCTCGCTTTTATTCACCAGGTTGCAGTACATTAGACCATGACTTTACTTGAGAGGACCAAAATAGAAGTAATTGTCTATGCCATTCCATACAGAGTGGGAGTAGCAACTGGGATGAAGTGTGAGATAACTCGAGAGGGTGAGAGGATGGATGAAGTGAAGGAGTTTAAGTACCTGGGTACAGTTATGTGTAAACATGAAAATATGGAAGGAGAAATTAGGGAAACAGCAATGAGGGTTAGACAGGTCATAGGTGCACTGGAGAGGATTATGAAGGGTAGAAGTGCGAGTATGGAAAGTGAGGTAATTATTCTGGAAGTCGCCTACTGCAGTGAATGGTCTACCATGTGATTCAGTGATTAGCAAAACAGCAAACCTAATAATAATACTGCTGTGTTGCAGTTACATAGTCTTACATAAAAAAATAAAAAAAAATAACAATAATAATATATTGTTGCAGTTACGTAGTCTTACATCACAAAACAATAAACATAATAAACATAATAATAATAATATGGTGTTGCAGTTACATAGTCTTACATTACAAAACATCAAACCTAATAATAATAATAATAATAATACTGTGTTGCAGTTATGTAGTCTGACATTTTCTCCATGAGCTCATGGGGCCACGCACTGGTAAATTACGACAAGATATGACACAGCAACAATAATGATAATGATAATAATAATAATGCAATAATCAAATACACCACCGATAATAATAATTCAATTAATAACTAAATATGACTCTTCTACTTGCTTTAGAACTTTATTGAACTAACAGCAATGATGGCAGAATCTGTAATGTAAAAAAAAAAAAAATTGCACTTTGTAAATGTTAGAAAATAAACGAATATTCCTCTATGCCCTTCCCAAGTCTTTGGAGGTGCATGACAAAGGCTGAATGAAACATGTGAATCTAAATGTAGCCTAGTTCATCATTGCTGGTGGTCTAGTCTGTTGGGTTGAGCAGCAAATTAAAGGTGCTGGTGAGCCTGGCGAAGGTGTTGAAAGGGGTGACATTGTGGGGTCCACGGTAGGCCACTCTTTCAGACAAGGCGCATTGTGAGGCATGAGATTGTGCAGGGCCCTTGGCTTGGATTTGGTTGGTTCGTGTGCTGCAGTTGGTTGTAGTGACTGGTCAGGCTGAGGCACTGTTGGGCTAAGTGAAGCTTGTGGTGCAGCAGGCTTGTCAGGCAGTGGGTTAGTGGGGTCAGGTAGCGACGCTTGGTAGACCCATGGTGGAGTTTTTGGTGGGCCAATTGGTGTAGTGGGAGGAGGGGATGAATCAAGTTGAGGTGTGATTGAGGTTGGTAAGTTCACTTGAGCCAGAACAATTGCAGTGGGTCCAGAGGCCATGGCCAAGGGTGCACGGGGGATGACTGGCATATATTTATGCAGGAATTTCCTGTTGCGCAGTGTGACACAACCCGAGCCATCCACTCTTACAATATATTGGTCGAATTGGCGTACCTCGATGACAATCTCAGTCTTGTCCCATTTGGTGGGGTTGGGGCCGGTCTGGTTTTGGATGCAGACGCAGTCCCCAACAACATGCTGGGATAAGGTGTGTGTGCGCTCAGTGAGACGTTCGGCGATGCGCATGTGGCGGTTGTGTAAATCTTCCCATCTAGAAGCGAGAGTTTCCCGCAATGGTATGTATTTGCTGGGGTGGATGGGAATGAAGTCTCTGATGGGTCAGCCAAATATACACATGGCAGGAGAAAGGTGTGTCTCTTGATCGGGAGTGTTGCAGTACTGGAGCATGGCATGTTGAAACTTGTTATTGTCCAGCTTACCCTCAGTGTCAATATTGTCAGTGATTAAGTGCTTCAAAATCTTAACTCCAACCACTGCACGACAATTGCTATGAAGGAAAGCAACAGAGGATGTGCGGTGGTTCATACCCCAATCATGTAGGAAATTCTTGGTTTTGTGGGACTGAAACTCGGGACTGCCATCAGATGTCAATTCATCGCTGATACCATAGGTGACGAAGATATGGTGCAGAGCAGTGATTTGCCTGGATGAGCCTCCAGCAGCCTCATCTACAATGGGCCAGTTACTATACCTGTCCACAGCAACCAAGTAATTCTGGCCACCATAGTGTAAATAGTCTAAAACGAGGCATTGGAAAGGGTAAGCCGGCTGCACGGGTGGTATCGGAGGTGCACTTGGTTGAGAAGGCACCATTTGGTTACATGAAGAGCAGTGTTCCCGTATTTCAGTGATGGCTGTGTCATGCCTGACCAAAAGAAAGATGACAGTAAACGTGAGCACATCTGAGATACTCCTTGGTGAGGTGAGTGTAAGGCCTGAATTACTCGGTATCGAAGAGATTGACGGATGGTAACACAGTCGTTGTAGAGGGCCACGCTGTCAAAACTGGGGAGACCATCACGGAATCGGTGATATGGCCCAAGGTCAGGAAGCAGGTCCTTGTGAGAGTCGGGGAAGCCATCCGCAATGATGTCAAGCAGTTGTGTCATTGATGGGTCACTGGATGTGGCTTGGCGGACGTCATCCCATGTGACTGATTTTATCATCTCTGCAGCTGAGGTGGTTGACACATCGCAAATCTTGGCTGTCCCGCTTTTGAGTTCTGATGGCTGCAAGAAAAGAGTGTGGCAGCTCTGGAAAGTTTAATGATGCTGGGTTGAGTTTGGTAGCTATATCATCTGGTAGCATCATCGATGTGGGTTCACCCACTGGGCGGTGGAAGACAGCATCAGCAGCAACATGACACACTCCAGGCACATGCACCATCCTGAAATGGTAACGCAGAGATTTCTCCTTTGGATTGTGGAGACAAGGGTTTGGGATGACCTTGAGGGATCAGTCTACAAACAGTTTCTGGAGGGGTTTATGGTCTATGGCCAGGATGAGGTCAGAACAGCCAAGGACGAAGTGGCGAGTGGCGTGCTTTGTCAAGGGCATCGATAGCGGCTAGTGCCTCTCCCTCCACCGGGGCATAGTGGGATTCTGCTCCAGAGGTGAAGCGACTCCCCACCAAGGTGATCTTCCATCCTTCATTACAGCAAAAGGGCCTGGTGGAAGTGCAGCCACAATGCTTTTGAAATAGCCAAAACCCAATACCATTTTTACTCCAGTCGGTGGCAAGACAGGTTGGCCTAATCTTGTCGAAGATCTCAACGCCCTTCTGAATCTCGTAGATTATCACAGATTTTGACTCCTGTGGCGGCTAGAATCTACTACTCGCCACAAGCATCAGCCCTCTCGCCTGATGGGTTCTAATAGTGTAGCAGGCAGGAAACCTTATATTCATGTATTCCAGGTTCACTCTAAAACTTTGTATACTTGTATGAATAAACAGATTAAAACCCACAATCTCTTAGTCTCCTTTCAAACCTCACCAGGAGACTAATGTAGCAGCCCGCTACACTCCTCAAACAAATGGTCCAGCTTCTTAGTCCATTCAAAGCAGGTGCCAGGTTTAAGAAGGTGACCGAAGGGTTGCACACGTTCAGTTGAGGCTAATGCGTAGGCGACTTGATTGACCAAGCCAAACCAGCTCCTGAAATCAGTGATATTACGTGGAGTGGGGAAGTTCTGTATCGTTTCGAAGTAGTGAGGGCATGGGTGCATAGACATCTCAAAGCTAGCAAACTCTACTGTAGTCTTGGCAAAGAGGAACTTGGATGGATTCAAGGTGATGCCATTGCGGCCGCAGACATCAAGCCATTCAACTGTCTGGAAGAATGCTTCCTCTAGTAACCATTTCTCAAGTTTTTCTCTGTTCACCTCTACAGCAGGGAAGTCTCAACACATCCCAATGAACAAGTTTGGAATTAATAACTTCACCCAGCACTGACCCTGTTCTTTATTATTTTGCCATCATAAATAAAACTTACTTACTCAACAGTTATAGTTCTGAGTTATGACAGAGTGAAACACGGTATACTTTAATATTGGCAGAAATTCCTTAATTGCTTAGTCACTTAAATACAATTATATTAACTTAGATGAGTTCACAAATTGAAACATATATAAAGAGAAATTATACCATAGTACTTAACTAGACAGGATATGTACAACGGACGTAACCGAGGAACTGGTGTCAGAGTTCTCCTTAGTTTTGGGGTGTTGTACGGAAGGTTCAAGTGGTGATGGTGGCGGCGGTGGTGCCTTCCCACTGTTCGTCCGGTTGAGTGGGCGAGGCAGCATTAACCGGGGGTGAGACGGAGGGGGTGGTGGTGGCGCGTCTTTTGCTGCCCCATTTCTTGGTGTTGGTGATTGTAGTGGTTGTAGATCAGGAGAAATGGATATTGGTAGTAAGCCATTTCTCCTGAAGATGTCCAGGAGGAGGTCAGAGAGACGACCTAGCCCTTCTGCAGCTAAGGCAACAGCAGTCTTGGTACAGACGGTGACGATGTCTGCCTGCTGCTGCGGTGGTTGGGCGTCATTTGTCATCCTCCCACGGGAGCGGTGTGAGCCAAGGACCTGCCCACCATCAGGTCCGACTATGTTGGTAGCCTCCAGGCCCTTCCTCCACAGTGAAGGACACCTCCTCTCTGTACCCACAGTGATGGTGGTGAGGTGGTGGCAGCAGGGAGAAGGATGCCCTTCCTGTGAATGAAGTAATCTCGCTCGTCACAGGTAACAAATGGTTAAACCACTTCACCCTGCCAACAAGATGGACAGGGGAAGTGGTGTCGGTTGGTATAGGTGTTGACTGGACCATGGCTGGTAAGTGTCTCTTTTCTCCACACTTAGTCACGTTGACTCTCACTTAGTTATACCGGCCATGCGGACACGAAAGTACCAACACCCCCATGTCCGTCTGGTACCTGGTTATAGTTGGAAACTCACGCGTTAACGACACAGGAGTCCCTCTCATAGGGCTTCTCTCCACGCCGATTGTAGGAAACTCGCTAGGCTACAATAATACAATAAACATTACAATATAAAATAGACAATTCAGGTTTACATAACACTAATTACTGACCAGCATACTGTTCTTTATGTTGGAGGAATCAAGGCACTCATATGTATGGTACCAAACTTGTACTAATAAGCCCCTCAAATGCACGCTCAAATGAGGGGGGTGGTTGACCATGTTGTGTCTGTGGGTGTGTGGGAAGGGTCAGGGTGAAGGGCAGCAAGGAGATTCCGTTGGTCCTCCTCTTTGTACAGTAGGAAGGGGCGTCGGAGCGTAAAGGGCAGCAGGTCATTGTTATCCGTGGCTTCACCCTCATCCAACCTGCAACAATAAACACCAAATAAAATACTGTAGTGTAAATATTCATTTGGATTTCAGTACAGTACTGTATACATTTCAATTCAGTATAGTACAGAAATATATAAAAACAGTGTGTGGTAGTTTCTAGCTATCCGTGGCTTCACCCTCATCTAATCTGGAACAATAATTATAATACTGTACTGTATATACTGTATACTGTTCTTCATTTGGATTAATTCAGCATACTGTAGGTTTCAATTCAGTACAGTGTATGACAAGTAGCATTAAAGTCTCGATTACTCGCCATTATCATCTCGCACAACACCAAATGACCACATATAGTATATATACACTATTCACTCACGCGGACTACTCAGTAGCGTGACTGTGTAAGTACTGAGGCGGCGGCGACGGGCGGACCGGGGCGGTGACTGAGCAGTGAGCACTATAATTAATATTGTATAGTGATGGGTCGTTGGTGAACGAACCTGTTCTAAGAGCCGGCTCTTTGCAGTGAACTATGAGAACCGGCTCTTGCTTAAGGGCCAAATGGCTCTTTTGGCTCTCTGTTAAAAAAATAATTGAAAACTTGAAATAAATTAATGAGCGAAATATATGATAAATACAATTTTCTCTGATTATTCATAGGGATGCATTTGTAAATCATATAAACATCACACAGTCGCACGTTGTTTCTGACCTTTGTGTAGCCACCATATCAGTATCAAGTTAATATTATTAATATGGTCTTTTGTGCACGATGTAGGAATGAGATACTATTAAAAAAAACTACATACATAATTACAAGAACAGTCATTATTGTCATGTCGCATATTATTCCTCCTATTACTGGCATTCATTGTTAAAAATAAAAACACCTCAGTCTCCCTTGGGGATGAGAAACTACTGCCCATTTTATTTACTATACTGTATAACAAAACATGCGCTGAGTGTGTCCTTATGTGACCATAATTTTGTTAAGTCATTATTACGGTAATTTATTTTGAATTAATTTTTCAATTATAATCAACAGCCAAACTGCCTCCGAGCCTTCGACCCTTAAATCATTGTACAAACCATACGATAATTAAAAATTGTATCATACCAGAGTTAGGTTTGTCGTACATGTACGATAATTATTGTACCTATGGCAACACTGCACCCATTGCCAGTCTATCACTATCTGTGGCTCTTGTTTGTTTGCCAGATACTGCCAGGCAAGTTAATTAATACGGCCAACACCCACAAATTAGGCAAGAGGAATTTCCATAGCCCCACCTTAATAACTTTTTAATCTCTTCCAATTTTAAATATGAACATATACAAAGTAAAACATATATGCATATGCCCAACTACACACATATACATATTATGTATGTATATATATATATATATATATATATATATATATATATATATATATATATATATATATATATATATATATATATATATATAGACTTATTCATACTCATAACAATAATAACATATGACAAGACTTTGGCATGCAAGGCGAGACTAAACAGTTTAAAGGACCCCAGGCTAAGGTCAAGGCAGAGGTCAGTGAGTTCTCGAGTCTTGACCCAATGCAGCAGACTTCCTCCCATGTGTAAATCCTTCAATGGTAACACAAAATATTATATACACTCTCCGCTCTTTTTAGGCAAGTTTAAATTACAGTACCTATTTATGTAGATATATCTGTATTTTGTGTTAATTTTTGTACATACACTTTTTTTTTTTAATTTCGTACCCCTCGTAAAAATTCGTCGCTGTAACGATCAAACGGCTTTAACGGACACAATCTTCCCCCTATTAGTCCGTTAAAACGAGGCTTAACTGTATATAGTACAATACAGTATAATATTATGAAGCCTGATGAAGATAACTGATCATAACATAACTCTCAGAGTTACATGTGTCCTTTTGGCAATACACACCTTTATATCCCTCTACAATAATGATTGATATTGTCAACATATACATTGACCTTTATATCCCTCTACAATAAAGATTAATATTGTCAACATATACATTGACCTTTATATCCCTCTACAATAAGGATTAATATTGTCAACATATACATTGACCTCTATATCCCTCTACAATAAAGATTAATATTGTCAACATATACATTGACCTCTATATTAATGTTGTCCATACATTGACCTTTATATCCCTTTACAATAAGGATGGATTAATATTGTCCAGTTTATATAGCTATACATTCACCTCTATATCTTTCTACAATAAAGATTAATATTGGACAAACTTTCTAGTCATATAACCACCTCTATGTCCCTCTACAAAAAGGGTTATAGTTGACTATCCCTTCTTTTATAACCCTGCAGACCTTGAAAGGTGAGAAGTGTTTGTGACTTTGTGTGTTGTGCATCAAGACTGTTGTTGTCTGATGAACTGAAGAAGGGATGAGGGTCGTCTTTTTAACCTCCTCCAAGACATCGTCGAGAGAAATGGTTTGCCTCCATAGTCATTTTATCCTGATCTACAACCACCTACCACTATCACCATTCACCTACCACCTACCACTATCACCATTCACCCACCACCACCACCACCACCATCCAGGGTTGCCAAATGTCTCTGACAGAATGTCGCTAGATATGCATCAAAATTCCGCTAAAATTAGTAAAATATCGCTAGATTATTCCCAGCCCAAATGATAATACTGTAATATTTTAAAACAGGCCTCGGATTTCACATTTGAACTAGTAGAAGGAAAGGATATAATTTCTTGAAGCCGAAGATGATGTTCCTTCTTTGTAAGAATCCAATCAGTATGTCTACATAATATATTATTGTGCTAATCTTGCTTGTGACACTTCTTGGAAATTCATAACTGTAACAACATTTCTCACTTCTTTGCACGCCAGAGGGAACACGCAAAATTCAATTGACTGTGTCAGTATGCAGTATGTTTCGGACTTTGTATTTTACTATAAGTTCAGCTGACTAAACAGAGTCAACAGATGATCTACATCTGCAGCATTAGAGTGTGGGAGGGACAAAATATCCATTGCTACTTGCCACAATATGTTGCTACTATAAGTTATTTCCCTCATATACTTCAAATATACCTAGACTGTGTGATAAATAACTGTCACCCGAACTTATTGTGATAAAACGTTTTACCTCCAGAAAATACCGCTATATAGCCGCTAGATGGAAAATTTTGTCGCAGTGTGAGCACTAATAAAGTCTCTAGATCTAGCGACTTTTCCGCTGATTTGGCAACCCTGCCACCATCACCATTCACCCAGACAACACCCACGTGACCCACCACCACCACCACGGCACCACCAGACACCAGTCCACCACCAAGAAACGAGGCAGCAAGCCGGCACATCAAGGTACGAGTAGTAGCAGAGTGTCCGTCACCATCCCTGACTCTCAGATCTGTCAGCGGTCAATGTTGCCTTGTTCACTCCACCACCTGGAGAACAGTGTCAAGGCACCACTACCATTATTACCACTATATAGGCACTACCTCACTACATGACCCTTCCCAACAAAACCCTGAAATGAAGGAAAACACTCACTTTGACCAACACCAGTTCCTGCTTCACATCCACCACGGTGCCACCAGAACAAGTTCAGGCAAACGTAAGCGTATGTTGGTACACTTATAATATGTAGGCTTTAACTATCAAAGGAAAGACAGGACTGAGCAGGCGGCCTGAACGGTCGCCGGTAGATCTGTCGATGACATTTTGGTTGGTCCGGCTCCGGTCAGGTTGAGGCAGTTTGTGTGTGTGTGAGTAATGGCGGTAATGAAACTTCCTCTGCAAGTTTCACACCAACACATAACTGTGATTTTCACTTTTTTAATATTAGGATATTGGTGTTATAGCCATGTTATTTTGTTATTGATATAAAAGTAACGATAAATATTGTACAAATTAACCTGTGTATGGTTTTATTAGAGTATTTACTATTATCAAGTTATACTTTATTTCTATTGGTGTTTTACATGTTACTTGTCTATTATACTCATGTTACCTGCATACAGTACGGTATTAAATTACTGTAATAAGTACCAGTATTGCACAAATTGAGCTGTGTATGGTATTATTTGAGTACCGTACTGTATCTACAGTACTATTATTGGTATTATTACAGGGTTCTTGGCTAGGATTGTAGTGTTACCACATCCGGCTAGGTCCCGGAAATTTGCCCAGTCACTTATTGTTTACACCGGTTATATCCCTGTAGTTTGCCCAGGTTAGGTCCTGGTAAGTTGCTGTGGAATAGGTCAGGTTAGGTCAGACTAATTTCGAAAGTGTCATAGAATGGTCAAAATAGTGGGTAATGATACAAAAATATACAATATATAGTAGTGAACCCAGTACTTCTGTAAATTTACCCTACAGTATTATTAAGTAATATTCTGTTTCTATTGATATTTAATATGTTACTTGCCTATTATACTCACATGTTACCTGCATAATAAATTACAGTAATAAGTATTGTACAAATTAACTTGTGGTTTGTATTACTATATTTGAGTATTTACTATTATCAAGTTATATTTAATTTGTATTGGTGTTTTACATGTTATAAACTGTTGGGTAAAGTTGAAGTCAGATCCCCACAAAGTAAAATTGCATATTAATTTATCTTTACATTGTTCCTTGTTTTAATCAGTTGAAATAATGAGTGTCAGTATATTATGTCCAAGTTTGATCCTCTAATGAAGGTATTGTTAACATTTTAACCCCCAGAGTTATACCTATAGTCATCTTCCTATATCCCTATTAATATGACACTTAATACATAATATATATTCATTATATACTGGTACCGTTCTTAAAGGGATATTGTCAAATTAATCAAACACAAAGCAGTAGGATATAATGATTGTATCAAGCAAAACTATTTACTGTTAACTATATATAAAACATTGGAATATTTTAACAAGTTACCACAACTCCATTTCGAAAATTTTACTATTACCAGTGTTTATATTTCACGATTACAAACCACTTTTCTACATACCATTTCTTCTGCAAATGCTGCATAACAGTAGTTACCTCTTATAGTTAGGTCCTGGTAGTCTGCCCAAGTTAGGTCCCAGTAGTGTGTCTCAGTCCAGATTAGGTTAGGTTAGGTCCCGGTAGTGTGTCCCAGTCCAGATTAGGTCAGGTCAGGTCAGGTGAGGTCTGACTAATTTCTACTGTATATTTTTTCCTGCTTAGGTCCCGGTAGTCTGCCCAGGTTAGGTCCCGGTAGTCTGCCCAGGTTAGGTCCAGGTAGTCTGCCCAGGATAGGTCCCGGTAGTCTGCCCTGGTTAGGTCCCGGTGGTCACACTAAATCCTTCTAGGAAATAAAAAAAATTCCAGTGAAATCCTGTTGTGGCAACTTGTAAAAATTTACCAAAACATTTATTCAGCCCTCCAATTACCCGTGGAATACTTCATGTGAACACACCCCACGTTGAGAACCCCTGCTCTAGAGGCTGAATGTCTCATACATTAAGAACAGGGATGGAAGGTTAGCAGAAAATGAAAGATAAAACAACAATTATATATACGTGTATTATAGATATAGGCCTATACTATATTTACTATATTTGTTTTACAAATTGTTAAAACTAATCCCCTATGTTCCCTCTCCTACTCCTCATGTCCAGTGTGTCCCATTCCTGCCTTTTACCTCAAATACTATATAACTTTACTTTGTACAGTAAATTGATCTTTCCCCTTTTTCTGTTTTCATTTCTACCATTTCCATGCTTGCCTTAATGTCAAATAATTCCTCTGTGTTCATTGTAATAATATATAACCTGAACTGTAACCAGGACCAGGGTAGATTATGTAGACCTAATTAAGTCAAGTTATTATGACTTAACCTGACCCACTATATTAATGACACTTTATTATTTCAGGATTGGCCAAACCTGATGAGGACCAGGATAGACTACAGGTTGTGAGTATCTCGCCCATGGCTATATAGTGGCAACAGTTTCAACAGTTTTCACTTCTCAAGTTCTCAGTACAGTACGGTATAAGTCAGTTCAGTGTGAAGGCAGCTATGGAAGAAGGAGGATGTAATGCTCTCTTTACAGTTTATAGTACTGTACAATTATTATTTACCATCAATCAAAGGTTAGTGTAATAATATAATAACAGCAGTAAATGTATGGGATATTATGTGTAGGAATTAATGTAACAATGTTGTTGTTGTTGAATGATTGTTAATGATAATGTAACACACAAGTTGTTATTATTTTTGTCAAAATATCATGTCCATTTTTATTTTTATTTATGTTTCTAGTGATTAATAAGACATTATTGGTGCTTTATATTCCCTTATTAATAAATTTAGCACATAATATTCTTTTAATACTGGATCATTATAAGTTTATTATTGTACTTACAGTATAGCCTATTAGGGGATAGTATACATTTGGGACATTGGAGTTCTTTGATTCCTCTAAAGTGTAACAGGAAACAAATACTGTATAATGATGACCTGTTGCTTGGAATTGGTTGGAGGAAACATTTGCTCCAGAATTACCACCAAAAACAATGTACTATATACCTTCCATGTTTAATCCTACAGTATTTAACTATCTCAGACATACAACATACAAGTTAAAAATACAAGTTAACCATAAAAGTATTGCATTATAAGTGAATGTGTAAATACAGTTACCCCTGGTCTGCAGGATTATACCACAAGAAATAATTAACTCATTATTAAACAACCCAATGAAGTTATAATTATTCTGGATTTTTTTTCTCGATAATTGTCCAGTGAAGTGATAATGAAAAGAAGTGTGAAAATAAGGAAACTAAATCCAGAATATTAAACAATACAAGCTGAAGAAGAGAGAGGCTGCAAGACCTGGAAGGAAGCACATGACATTTATCAATAAATATTTTGTTAGTTTTAATGAGTTGTATTATGGTTACCAGATATACTGATCCTTATATTTCATTTCCAGGTTGGAGTGATGATAAACACCATTAGAGTTACCAGTCCTTCCACTACACTGGAAATAATATCAACACTACCATCACCTTGAAGACTGTATCAGGCCAGGACCATCAACACCACTTGTACCAGGACCATCATGTTATGGTGTTGGAGTTTCAGTAATGAAGAGGAGGAAGTACAGATAGGCAGAGTAAGGAGCTCTGTCCAATGGAAGGGTGATAATTATTATATTTTAGAACTGTGCCTTCTTTCTTGTTCACTGGTGTCTCAAAGTACATTATTTTTAATCAACCTTTTTCAGGTATACTATATCTTGAATATGTATTTTCTCATTTATTTTCCAGTAGTATCTTTGCCATGATTAGTTTTAGTCCAAGAGATAAGGGGAATTTATATTTATGAAAGTGCCAGATGTTTTGTTGCTTGTATTGAAAAGGGTGTACCTTGGGTCATTGAAAATGGGTACGGTAGTGTTAATTTTCAATAGTGGTGGGTGTGGTCAGTATTATCTCTTTCTATCTATCTATCTATAGCTCCGATGCCTCGTTCCCTCCGGGAACTCCCACCAACGGGATGGCCACGGCAGAAGAGTCTCCAGTTTTCCCTGTTCCAACACTCCCTCCTCACTTGTTCCATCCCCCCTCCCCCCCTCACACTTCTCTCTCTCACACACTCTTCCACTCTGTTCTGCCATCTAACTGGAGGTCTGCCTCTCACTCCAGGTCCCAGAACTTCACTATCGTACACCTTCTTTAAAAACTCACCTTACATTCTCTCCACATGTCCAAACCACTCTCTCAACCACTCCACACTCAATACCAATTGCCTTCTCACTCATACCACATCTCTTATATACACTCTCATTACTTTCTTCATACCACCTAGTAAGTCCACATGCTCCTTTCAGATAACTCATTTCCACAGCACCTATTCTAGACTGATGAGCCTTACTCCATGTCCATGTCTCTGATGCATATATCAGTGTTGGCAGGATTATACTATTTCTCAGTCCCTTTTTCACTTCCATACTCACACTCCTACCCTTCATTATCCTCCCCAGTGATTCTATGACTTGCCTGCCCCTCACTGCTCTCTCTCTCATTTTTCCTTCCATACTTCATGTTTACACAAAACTGTTACCAGATACTTGAATTCCCTCACCTCCTCCATCCTCTCACCCTCTAAAGTTATCTCACATTCTGTCCTAGTTGGCACAGCCACTCTATAGGATGTAACAAAGTCAATTACTTCTATTTTAGTCCTCGCAAATACCATCACCTTACTCTTAACAACATTCACCTTCAGTTTTCTTCGCTTAGGCCTGCACACAGACTGAAACTCATCCACCACCCTCTGTAACTCTATTTCACTCTCAGTCAGCAGCACAGTGTCATCCACAAATAAGCTTGCAACCAAGGACAAATCTATTCCATTCAACCTCAGTTTTGAACCCAGGCCCACCACCTTTGCCATCATCTCTCATGCAACCATCCATAAAGTTCTCACTCAAATTGCCCTTGACCCTCATGCAAGCTTTTGCCTCTCTGTAGAAAGCCTCAATCCCCTCCAGAAAGCACCCACCAACTCCGTTAATCTCTAATACATCTGTCATAGCTCTCCTATCAACCCTATCATATGCCTTCTCCAAATCTATGAAGGCAGCATACAACTTCCTACCCTTCCCAATATATTTCTCCATTGCTGATTATATTGCTAAGATCTGGTCCACACACTCTCTACCCTTCCTGAACCCTCCCTGCTCCTCACTAACTTTATTCCCAGTTACTTCTATCAGTATCTCAGTATGAACCTTCCCCGGTACACTAAGAAGGCTTATTCCCCTATAGCTACCACACTCATCCTTACTTCCCATACACTTGTACAGAGACACAATTATGGCTCTCCTCCAGTCCTCTGGCACCTCTCCCTGCCTCCAAGCCAAAGTGCATATAAGCAGCATCCACTCCACCATTTCCTCCCCCCCACACCTCAGCATCTCTGCAGTTATCCCATCCACTCCAGGAGCCTTTCCCATCTTCAACTTTCCTATTGCTTTCCTAACCTCTTCCCTACCTTGTTCATCCTGTACATCCTACCATCTACCATTTGCCTCCATCCCTATGCGTGTAACCACTGCCTCCTCTCCCGTCCCCCTATTCATCAAACAATCAAAATGCCTCTTCCACACTTCTTTCACTTCCTTACTTTCACTCACAGCAACTCCATCCCCTTTGCTTTCACTCACCGTCCTCTTCACTTTCCCCTTACACTTTTTGTATTCCCTCTTCCATCTCTCTTTCACCTTCTCTGGCACATTTCTCTAAGGTTCTCCTAACAGCCTTCCTCTTATTCTATACTGCATTCTTCACTTCTTCAGACCACCATGCACTCCCTTTCTTCCCCTTCTTTTGTACCCCACCACTTCTGCTGCTGTCCTACACACTAAAGATTTGAATGTTTCATACACATTATTCACTCCCACTCCCTCCCCTATCCCCATCCTTGCATCCCCCAGTACTTCACCCACCTTCCTCTTATATTACTCCCTATAATCTGCTTCATCTAATTTCCCACTAGCCACCTCCCTCCTGTTCCTCACCCCTTCATTCCTCCTACCATATTCCCACTTGACCCTGCCCTTCATCCTTACCAACACCGCAAATGATCGGAGCATTGTATCATTCCTCTCACCACTTTTGCATCGAACACATCCTTCCTTAATCTTTCATCCACTGCCACATTATCAATCAAACTCTTCTGCTCTCCTATCTCATCCCTTCTCCTCCATAGTTACCTGTTGATCATCTTGTGCTGAAAGGTGTTTGCCAAGAACAACCCCCTCTCAGCACATGCATCCACCAGTATTATCTCTTTTTCATCATTTTGCAACTTCCACCGATTCATCCAAATTATGGGGCAAATGATAAAGTCCATATCTGACAAGAATAAGCAGAACAATTTGAATATTGAAATACTTGTTACAAAGTTGTCTTAAGATCAACAGAGGTAGAAAGATCACATGACCTCAATTTCAATAGGAAATTACATATCTCTTCAACAAACACCTGTGACTTCAACTAGGGTTGTATTGGCAGTTTTTAAATAAAGATTATTTCAACTGTATACTGTATGTTGAAAAGGAGATGGCTCAGCACAGAACTCTGATGCAGGCCCACCTCCACTTTAAAACTGTCCATCAAGCTCACTCATGTCTTGGCATTCCTGTACATTTCCTTTACCAGTCTTACATATTTTTCGGTACCTTCCTCTCTCAAACATCTCCACAATTCCTGCCTTGGTATTCTATCATAGGCCTTATCTAGATCTAGTGTCGGCAAAAAAAGACGCTACCTCCCACCGACATGGACGCTACCTACGACATCGTGACATAAAATTATGGGAAATTTCATTAAAAAAAAAATATTTGTATTGTTCTGGTACTGACCAATTAGTACTTTGTCATTTCTCCTTTCATATTAATAACCTCTTGCAGACGTCTAGGCATAGACCTAGCTAATTTTTCAAAATAGGATTTCTCCAGTAAAGCAAGAAGGATATGCGTTATGGTTGTGGTATGCCTGACAGTTCGCCTGTATATTTCTTTAATTGGCACTTTTCCTTCCCTTAGTATCAAAATATGGACCCTTTCCTCCTTGCTAGTTGTTGTAGCACCCATGGCAATGCACTAGGTTAAATCTAAGGGCCACCAGAATCACGGGGTAAAGATTCACTTTGAAAACAATCTGAGCACAAAAAAAGTCAGTGCACTGATTCCACCCAGACAGATATAACTAGTAAATTTTGAAATCTGTCAGTCAGTGGCCAGCATCAATAGGTTGTTAGGATACCACCCTCTGCCAGACAGATTTCAAAATTTACTAGTTATGTCTGTCTGGGTGGAATCAGTGCACTGACTTTTTTTGTGCTCAGATTGTTTTCAAAGTGAATCTTTACCCCGTGATTCTGGTGGCCCTTAGATTTAACCTAGTGCATTGCCATGGGTGCTACAACAACTAGCAAGGAGGAAAGGGTCCATATTTTGATACTAAGGGAAGGAAAAGTGCCAATTAAAGAAATATACAGGCGAACTGTCAGGCATACCACAACCATAACGCATATCCTTCTTGCTTTACTGGAGAAATCCTATTTTGAAAAATTAGCTAGGTCTATGCCTAGACGTCTGCAAGAGGTTATTAATATGAAAGGAGAAATGACAAAGTACTAATTGGTCAGTACCAGAACAATACAAATATTTTTTTTTTTAATGAAATTTCCCATAATTTTATGTCACGATGTCGTAGGTAGCGTCCATGTCGGTAGGAGGTAGCGTCTTTTTTTGCCGACACTGTATAAGTACCATGTGGAGTTCTTCCTGTTTCTCTCTGTACTTTTCCACCATTTATCTCGGTATGAAGTTGGATTTGTTGTTCCTTTTCCAGGGATGATTCCAAACTGACCTCTGGCCACCTCCACCACCTGTCTCAGTCTCTCATCCATTATCCTTTCCCAGAGCTTCATTATGTGTGATGGTAGTTTGATGCCGTTATAATTTCCACACTCTGTACATCTCATTTTCTCTTTGAAGACGGGTATCAGCACACTCTTCCTCCACTCATCTGTTATCTCTTTTTCCTCCTTTATTTTGCACAACAAATCCCCTTCTACTTCACCCAGGGCCCTCAACACCTCCACTAGGATCTCATTTGGATCAGGTGTCTTATTGGTTTTCATTTTGTAAGTGCTCTCACCACTTCTCTTCTTACACATCTCATGTACCCTGGATATACTGTAGTACAGTATTCCATCATCATACTGATCCTGTGGGTTCTCTTTGTTTAACAGGTCCCAAAAGTACTCCTTTCATCTCTGTTGTATCTTCATCACATCCATTATTACAACACCATTTGCATCCTTCATCTGATTCACATGATTTATATTTTTAGTTGATTTTTTTCCACTCCTTACTATCCTGTATATTCTCTTTTCTCCTTCAGGTGTTTTTAGTTCTTCATACAGATCACGACAGGCCTCAGCCTAAGCCATTGCCACTGCTACTACTTTCTGCCTAACTTCTTTGCTTTCTGTGCTCCATCTTATACTCATATGTTCTGCTAAGTTCCAACTTCTTTGTTTCCTTTTCCCTTTTTATAACATCCCTTATATCCTCTTTCTACCACCATTCATCTCTAGTTGTATGTGGCATTCCAGATATTACTGCTAATACTTCTCTGGCCACTCCTCTCAAAGTCTCTGCATTCTCTCTCTACCAGTCTTGAATTCCCTCTATATTTACATTCACCTGTCTAGCACCTTGGTATTGGACTCATGACTCTTCACTTCCTCTTTTAGTGATGTTCATTGAACCTCTTCTCAATACCTCCTCTTTCCTAGCCACACATCCATCACTAGCAACCAGTGTTGTGGTGTCACTTGGTCACTTGGTCTTGTATAACTTTTATCTCAACCAAATTTGATCTCCTATACATAAGATAGTTTATCTGGGTGGCATTACCTCTTATAGGTGATGATGTGCTCATCCCTCTTACAAAAGAAAGTATTATCAATTGCCAGGTCAAAAGATATAGCCAGATCCATTATTAGTTTGCCATCTACATTTCCATTTCCAAGCCCATACCCTTTTTGTATCCTCTCCATTCCATCATTTTCTGCTCCAACATCACCATTCAGATCCAAGCCCAGCAATTCTCTCCATCTCATATTCTATCTTTCTCCAAAACTCTTCCTTTTCTTTGTTCGTTGATCCTGCCTCTGGTGCATATGCACTAACCATATTTAATGCACTTTCTCCATATAGGCTAATAGCCTTTTTGTTATCAACTGATCTCTTCTTACTTCCTTCACACATTCTTTCATTTCCTGCAACACCACTATTCCAACTCCTTTTCTTCTACTGTTGCATTAATATAGTAAAGTTTATACCCATCTCATAATTCCTTTGCTTTGTTACCCCTGCACACAAACTATGCTCACCCTCCTCATCTTTATCAGCTTCACAACCTCCCTTCCTCGGCCCATCAAGCTCCCAACATTCACCGTTGCCATCCTCAGAACAATAGGAGCTCACTTCTTTATTTGTTAAAGTTCCTCAAACTGTCTGGCTGAGCAGCCCCTATCTCCTGAGAAAGGCCATGGCCTGAACCGGGCTTTTCCACAGTGCCCTCAGAGAGTGTATGTTGTGTTGTTGGCGAGTGTGGTTGTGTGTATTGCAGTCTTCAACAATGTGTTTAATAGTATGGGGTGCTGTGTTGCATCCTGGATAGGCATCCGCAATGGCTCCATCCAGCCTCTTCTGGTATGTCAGAAGGTCCTGGAGTGGCGGTGTCTACGTCGTGGGACCAACCCCCAAAGCTGCCAAGGAAGGAAACTATGGGGGCCAAACCGTCACAACACCCCCCCCCGACCCCCACAAGGGGGTGCGAGTCCCTGGGAACGGCTTCGGTCACCCGGGCAATACCATCACTTCTTTAGTTGCACTCGCTGATGGCGTGGTAGCCCTTGTACATTGGCAGAGGTCAGGTGATGCCTCTTTGCATTACTTATAGTGGGGTACACCCTGGTATGACTCACTGTTCATTGGTTGTGGCTCATCATGGTTTGGGCTGGGTTTTTATTGGCTGACTACCCTTTCTGATGCCAACCCTCCATATTTATCCAGACTTGAGACCAACAGAATTGTGCTGGCTTGCACCCCCTGTTGTTGGGTTGCAACTCCTATGGCTGGCAATACAGTACACTATAGTGTCAAAAATTTGGGCTGGGTGTAAAACAAACTGTGCCAAATTGCCGTACGGATCAAACTGTTGGAAGATATTTGTAAAACACAATGCATCATGGCCTCAAACTTAATAATTTTGCTAAGTCATTTACCTTACCACTTATCCCATCCATCGTGCTCTCCCCTTCCTTCCCTGATTGCTATTCGCTAATGCAAAACGCTGTCTCTGTATTGACAAAGCTGAAATACTACAAATTTGTGTGTGCAGCTATACAAAAAAGGATAACTGTACATACTCATTACAAACATTAGGGGAGGTGGCCAAGTGGTTAGTGCTCTGGACTCATAACCTAGAGGTCGGGAGATCAATCCTCTCAGGTGAGGGCCAGAGAATATTTACTCTTCTGATTTGAGTTTCAGGCACTAACTATAAGGCCACCGAATGTCGTAAAGCACCCTCGCTGGTACCATAACAGCTGCAGTATTTGGAAATTACCCTCACTTCCCTCTCTCTGTGGTTGGGTACCAGTTCGGAAGTCGTGACGTGTGTGTATGTGTGTGAACAGCAGTTGACCTGGGCCATGGTAACGGGCTTCATGAAGCCTATGTCCAGTGTCAGAGCATATTAAAAAAAAAAATACAGTACACACTCTTAACAACAGTGGAAAACAATGGATTACTGTATTGTGTATAATATATGTTCATTATTAATGTGTCCTCAATACAGTACATTACATACAGTAATAACAATGGATTACTGTATAGTATACATATGTTCATTATTAACGTGTCCTCAATACAGTACATTACAGTCATTTCCTCTATTCATTCATCTGAAAATAAATCTGAGGGTGGGTACAATGAACGTTGCATCGATGGTGGGGAGGAGCAGAGAGGTGGTGGAAATGTTGAAAAGGAGGAAAATTGACATTTGTTGTGTACTGGAAGTACAATATAAAGGAGAGGGAAGTAAAATGTTGGGATGTGGAGAGGAACGCTACAAGCTCTGGTGGTCTGGAGAAGAGATGAAAGTAGGAGGAGTAGGTATATTGGTACGAGAGGAGCTAGCGGTGGATGTGATAAAGGTTGAAATAATAAATGCTAACATAATACAGATAGAGATTGTCATGGGAAGGAAAGATACAAACATATTTTCAGTATATGCACCACAAGTAGGTTGGCCGGAGGAAGAAAAAGAAGCCTTCTGGGGTACGTTGGATGATGCAACAATAGTGTCAGAAGGATATGAATTTAATGGGAATAGAGGAACATATGGTACAAGATAGACAGATGTGGAGCAGTCATCGCCCGTCCAACCCCATTCTAAATGGGAAAATACGGACGTTAAACGAAAATGATTATGATGGTCTGTTTCTTGACATAGTTTGGAGGAATCAGTAGCCTCCAGTGTACAGTACCAAATATATACTATCCCCTTAAATCTTGGTACCACAGTTGTAATTCTATATTTGTTTTGTATTTGTGAGGCCTTGAAATAAGTGGTAGAGAATGACAGACCATCATTGTACTTTAAGGACACCTCGAGCATAGCTTGGAATATTTGGGACAGTATACTTTTTTTTTTTTTTTTTTTTTTTTTTTTTTTTTTTTTTTTTTTTTTTTTTTTTTTTTTTTTTATAACAAAGATGAGGACAAAGGCCACAGGCCCGCTTACCGTCCTCATCTACATAGTACAGTGAGAGAGTGGTCCAAAATCATGTCCAATTTCGTTCGAGATGCCCTGACACATTGCGTTTGAAGGTACATAAGTCGTAGTAAGGTGGAAAGATGGATGAAGGTAGAGTGTTCCAGAGTTGACCAGTTGTGTATATGAAAGACTGAGAGTACCGGTTAACTCTTGCATGAGGGAGTTGGACAGAACGGGTGAGAACGAGAGGCTTGACGAGTGTTGCATGTTCTCCTGAGGGGAGGAAGCATACATTGAGAGAGTTCAGAAGAGCAATGTCCAGTGTAATAGCGATAGAAGAGAAAAAGTGATGCAACACTGCGGCGAAGAGAGAGAGGTTGTAGTGAATCAGTAAGAGGAGAGTTGATGAGACGAAAGGCCTTTGATTCCACCTTGTCCAGTAGTGTTGTGAAGGTTGATCCCCCCCACACATGAGAGCCATACTCCATACAGGGGCGGATGAGACCCCTGTACAGAGACGGTAACTGTGTGGGGGTGAAGTATTCACGGAATCTGCGCAGCACACCTAACTTCTTTGAGGCGATTTAGTAAGAGAGGTAATGATCTCTCCAGGAGAGATTATGAGAGAAAGAAACTCCAAGAATATTAAGAGAAGAGGAAAGGTCAAGTTGTGTATCGTTAAAGGAGAGGGGATAGACATCAGGAAGATTAGTACGAGTTGAAAGATGAAGGAACTGTGTTTTTGAGGCATTGAAAACAACAAGGTTCTCTCTGCCCCAGTTAAAGATGAGGGAAGATCAGAAGTCAGGCGTGCTACTGCATCATCACATGATGTGGAGAGGAGCTGCTGGGATGGACGGTTGTCAAAATGAGTGGAGTAGTGTAGGGTGGAATCATCAGCATAGGAGTGGATAGGGGAAGAGGTACAGTTAAGAAGGTCATTAATGAACAAAAGAAAGAGGGTGGGTGATAGAACAGAACACTGAGGAACACCACTATTGATAGCCTTGGAAGAAGAACAGTGACCGTCTACAACAGCAGCTATAGAACGGTCAGAAAGGAAATCAGAGATAAAGGTGCAGAGAGAGGGATAGAAACCGAATGAGGGCAGTTTGGAGATTAAAGCTTTGTGCCAGACTCTATCAAAAGCTTTGGATATGTCGAGGGCAACAGTAAAAGTTTCACCAAAGTTCCGAAAGGAGGATGACCATGAATCAGAAAGGAGGGATAGAAGATCGCCAGTAGATCGTCCCTGACGGAAACCATACTGGCGATCGGAAAGAAGGTCATGACAAATAAGGTGCTTATGAATTTTGAGGTTAAGAATAGATTCGAAGACTTTAGATAGACATGAGGTCAGAGCAATAAGGCGATAGTTGGAGGGTTGGGAACGGTCTCCTTTTTTCGGAACAGGTTGGATCAGAGCAAACTTCCAGCAAGAAGGAAAAGTGTTAAATAATAGACATAGACGGAACAGTTTGTCTAGGCAGGGTGTCAGCACGGAAGCACAGTTCTTGAGAACAACAGGAGGAATCCCATCAGGTCCGTACGCCTTCCGAGTGTTAAGGCCAGAGAGAGCAGAAAATACTTCCTTTGAAGATATTCTAATGGCAGGCATAAGTAAGTCAGAGGGGGGTGGAGTTGGAGGAACAGAGCCGGAAACGTCCAGTGTAGAGTTAGAGGCAAAGGTTTGAGAGAAGAGTTCAGCTTTATCAGGTGAAGAGATGGCAACATTTCCATCAGGAAGGATGAGGGGAGGGAAAGAGGAAGAAGTAAAGTTACTGGAGAGATTTTTGGCTAGATGCCAGAAAGAACGAGAGGTGGAGGAGTTGGACAGGTCATTGCACTTGGCATGGATGAAGGATTTTTTGGTTAGTCGGAGAACAGATTTGGCTCGATTCCGGGCAGAGATATACAGAGCACGAGATTCATCAGTTTGAAGGCGTCGGTGCCGTCTGAAAGCTACCTCCTTGTTGTGGACAGCAGTAGAACAAGCGTGATTAAACCAAGATTTTCGTGAATTAGTAAAAGGGAAAGAATATGGAATGTATGCCTCCATGCCCGAGATGCGTGCAGCACTCTCTGAGGGACCCCGGCCACGAAAGCAAAAATCACTCCATGGGAAATCTTGAAAGTACTGCCTCAGATCATCCCAGCCAGCAGCGCTGTAGTGCCACAGACGACGCTTGCTGGGAGGGTCCAAAGGTCTTACAGGAGCGATAGGACAGGATACTGAAATAAGATTGTGATCGGAGGAGCCCAAAGGAGAGAAAAGTTCAACAGAATAAGCAGGAGGATGAGAGGTTAGGAATAAGTCAAGGATATTGGGCTGATCTCCAAGGCGGTCTGGAATACGGGTAGGATACTGAATTAACTGCTCTAGGTCGTTGAGGATAGAAAAAGTAAAGGCTTGTTCACCAGGTGGATCAGTGAAGGGAGATGAAAGCCAAAGGCGGTGGTGAACGTTGAAATCTCCTAAAATGGAGATTTCTGAGAAAGGAGAATGGGATAGAATGTGTTCCACTTTTGAAGTAAGATAGTCGAAGAATTTTGTATAGTCAGTAGAGTTAGGAGATAGATATACAGCACAGATGTATTTAGTTTGAGAGTAGCAGGTTAGCCGAAGCCAGATAGTTGAGAAATCAGAAGAGTCAAGTTCGGGAACACGAGAACAAGTGAGGTCGTTGCGTACGTACATGTTTACAAATATATTTTTAAGTTATCTTCCTCCCCCTGTATAACTTTTGTAATATACTGTGGTATTATGGTATGATTGAAATGAAGGAATAAGTATTAACAAGGTTTGTTTTTAATTTTTTTTTAGTTTTCTTCTGCCTCACAGTATAATTATTGTAATTGGTTGATTGTAATGTAGGAATAGAAATGTATTGACCTTATTTGGTTACTTGCAGGCAGTGTGATGTTACCATGAGGGACAACTGAATCACCACCACAACCACCACCTCCTCACCTACCTATTACTACCACAATCACTGGGGGATGCTGATGGTGTAACTGTTAGCACACTTGCCCAGCACGTAAGAGATCCCAGCCCCCTATGTCACCTAGCAGTAAATAGGTACCCGGCTATAAGAGCAAGGATAACAACCTTGTAGGCTGGGAGAAGATGTGTTGATGTAAACTACCCAGCACACATTGGTGAGGGCTGGTTCTTATTCAGAAATGAGGAATCTGGCATATCATCTACCACACCCTGGCCTGTTCTATCTGTCTCTTACTATTTCTCATTCCTTCTGGGTAGCTAATGAGTGGTGGTGGTGGTTGTTGTTGTAGTTCCCTAGACTGCCATAGCAGTTCCGATTTTGGTTGACTGAAGCATAGCAGATGCTCAGACCCCCAAAGGGAACCAGGGAGGTAATGAGGTCTGTTTCTTCGAAGGCAACAGACGAGGGGACTACTGGCTCATGGATATATACGGGATGATATACCCCCGAGCCAACAAACCCACTGTCTATAGTCTTCCTTGTTGTGCCACCCAATCAGGCGATCTCGTCAGTTACCCAGAAGGAATGAGAAATAGTGAGAGACAGACAGAACAGGCCAGGGTGTGATAGAGGATGCCAAATTCCTCATTTCTGGATAGAACCAGCCCTCACCAATGGGAAAGGTGAAAGAGAGGTGGGACAGCAAGTACAAAGGAAAGAGAAGGAATGGAGGGATACTTGAAGAACTGAAAAGGATTGGCTGGGGCCGAAGGGATGCCATAACCCTTAAAGAGCTGCCCACATCACCACAGGCAATACTTCCCTTACGGGGCCATTAAATAGGTTAATATTTTAGTTTCCATATTATGAGTGTTTGCATACTTTTAATTCTGACTTTATTTAACTGCTTCATTTGAGTTGGAAGATCTGTGATTCCTTCAAACTATGCTAAGAAACCGATCCACTATTAGTACCATTGGGGGTGTCTGTTGTCTGGTCTAGTTAGGAGGAATCAGTTGCCTACCAATTTACCAACAAGAGAAATCTCTCCTTATGTTTTAAATCATTTACATATTCCATTTTTCTAAAACCTAATAATTATGATTAAAGACATTGATTTGGATGGGGAGAATATTTAATTGTTTTACAAAAACAGTTTGAAAGAGGGATAAACCTTATTAATACTGTACATGTATCATGAACAAAAATAAGTAGGGTCTTCACAATTAGTGTTAGCATATGGCTGAAAGGGTTATATTTAAGAACATTCATGGTGCAGACAATTAGTAGCAATACAATGGTTCTGTTGTTTGTCTAAGGAGCCATCGTACCAGTACCATGCCATAGTAAACACCACAGATGTTCTTGCATAACATCCCAAAAATCTATACCATAGGGTGTTTTTGGCCACACATTGTTAACACCATTAAGGGGAAGGTACATATTTGTTTCATTGAAGTGCTTTAATTCCTTCAGAGTTTGTCAGGAAACAGCACCAGATGAACTATAATAATAATAATGGCCTGTTGCTTGGAAGAATTAATTACTCCATATTTATCACCTCCTTAATTATATCTCTGTATAATGAAGCCTACTTACTGTCCAACTTTAATATGAAGGTTACATAATTTGTTTTGTTAGTGACCTTTGAGTGAGACATTAAGGGATAATATTGCACTTTTGACACATTGTTGTCTACTGGTTCCTCCAAACTAATACCGGGGAACAACAGATCATATGAAATTAATTAAAGCAGTCTGTTGCTTGGACTATATAATAGTTTAGAGGAATTTTTGTCTGTTTGCCTACATTGTATAACTCCCTTAAACTGGAGTAAAATTGGATGTGTCTTAAGGTAATTGTTGTTGCTTTAGAGGCTACAAAGTCTTCCAACCTGTACAGTACAGTACTATAAAACAGCATGCCTACTGAAGGTCTGTTTTGTGAAACTTATAGCTTCCATGGAGTAAGTGCTAACACCATCTTGGGCTCCAATGTTACACCAATTTAATTTTAATATAACCCTTGCTTCCTTAAAGGTTATTTGAGGAGAATTATCATATCCATTTTTTCTCCACAGGTGTTATGTTACAAGAGGAAACTGGAGATGGAAGAGGAAACTATAGAGAAAACAATAAATTTTTAATGTAATAATAATACAAGGGATAATTAAAAGTGAAGAGTATTCTCTCCTTACTTACGGCTGTGAAGGACCCTGGTTCGAATCCACGAGAAAATGTCTGTGATTTTCAGAGGAGAACTGGGTCCAGCTGTTCGTCAATTATCCTGGCTACATCGACACGTCAAGAAAATACCTCCTACATTGTAGAAGATGCCAGACCATATTCCAAGATGCTGTGAGTGACGGTGTAGCTGCTCTCCCCTGATAGTGACGTGTATAAATAAGGTGTCGCCATCTACTATATGTTTCAGCGCCGGACAGACGCTGTTTTTCGTAAATATCTCCTAAATGAATCTTTGTATAAGTATAATATTTCTTTAACATCCGGGCGTAATTTATGGCTGACATACCATATTACTATATGTGTTATGTTAGAAGTTTACTGAGTGATATTAAGCCCAATCCAGTCATCATATCTAAGGCTTTATAGAGAATCGGACGAGTGTGGGGTACTCGTGTAACCCCTCCACCAACACCTACCACACCACTCCTTCCTTCCCTACCCCACACTTTCCTTCGAATGTGTCAATATGACTGGCCAGCTTTGTGACATTTTTCACGAGTAAACTCCTCGCATAACACATATAGGAATATGGTATATCAGCCAAAAATTACGCCCAGATGTTAAAGGTAGTGTGCTGAAATATTATACTTATACAAAAATTCATTTAGGAGATATTTACGAAAAACAGCGTCTGTCCGGCGCTGAAACGTATAGTAGTGGGACAGAAGAGAGGCTATGGTACCAACATCACCATGAAGCTCCACTGTCTCATCTGGTGTGACACCCAGTAATCTCAGGGCCTCGCAAGAGTCACAGGCTACATAAAACCTACAAAAAAAAATTCCTTTTAACACCTGAAAGTTATAAGATAACAATTACTTAATCAACTGTCCTTCAAATTTACCTTCCAGCCACAAGACTATAGTAATAAGGGTGTAGGGTTTAAATAAATTTTCTCCTGTACAAAATTAAGGGACCCTGTGTATAGTCAGAAAATTGGAGGCTAAGGAGCCCTTCAAATATTGCCACAAAACACCACCTATATGGAAGAAGCTTGTTTTGTGTATAGTTAGAAGGAATCAGCAGCCTCCAATCTTCATACATGATCAAAGGGTCATTCATTATTTCCAGTGGCAATATCATAGAAAATGGTCAGATTAAAATTAAAGGAAGACTTCAATTACAGACCTCCCAAGAAAGTCACCCCACTAACACAAACTTAAGAAATATGTTTTTGTTGGAGGGCTGCAGAATCATCCAAATTATGTCTTGAAACAGATCTCTTATTGGTAACATTGAGGTGATATGTTTCCTAGGATAGTCTGGAAGGAATCTGTATCCTTCCAACAAATGAATCTCCCTTTCATTTGTTCATTTAAGGGGAGATAGATTCTTGTTGGTAAATTGGAAGGCTACCGATTCCTTCAAACTATACCATGGAACAGATTACCTTAATGTTACTACAGTAATAGACGATCTGTTTGGAGAAATCCGAGACCTTCCAATTCACCAACAAAAGAATCTCCCCTTAAACCTGATAAATGAAGACTGAAGTGAAGGACCCTGTAATCGTGTACAAAAATTAGAGGCTTCTGACTATGCCAGCAAACAAAGCTCCTTCCATATACTGTAGGTGGTGTTTCTTGGCAATATTTGAAGGACTCTTTTATCTTCAAGTTTCTGACTACGTACATCACAGGGTCCCTTAAGAAACAGCACTATACCGACTCCTTTCCACATCTTCATATTTACTGTATCAGGATTCAATAAACATCAATAATCTCAGACTGGATTAATTTTGCACTTAATAAACACTTGATTGAATATCTCTACACTTCCCACCATCTTGTGGCATAGAATTGGACATGAAGGATATACTGTAGACAACTTTGGAGATTACAGTCCTTCAAACTATGTCACTAAACAGACTGTTTACAAGTTAGTAGGTCTGCTTTGTGGCATACTGTAGTTTGGACGAATGTGCAGTCTCCAACTTGTCAACAATTTTAATCCCATCTCAGGCTACATAAAATTTAAGGTGTGTGAACTGGAGGCTATTCATTCCTCTAAAGTTTAATCCCATCTTAGGCAAGGCTACATGAAATCTAAGGTGTGTGAACTGGAGGCTATTCATTCCTCTAAAGTTCTAAACAGTCCTAAGAAACCAAAGCTTTATAATATTGTTGATAATGTGTTTCTTGGATCAGTCTAGGGAAATCTGTAGTCTGTAATTCAGACTAACTTACATGACCCTATCATATAGTAGGGAAAATTAGAGGTAAATGAAGTCCTTCAATTAATGCCACTAAACACCAACTATAAGGAAGGAACTTGTTTCATGGTATAGTCAGGAGGAATGTGAAGCCTCCAATTCTCATACAGCCACATGGTCTATAAACTACTTTACTGGGTTGGTCTATTCAAAGTTTTGAGGTGAGGAAATTAGTATTGTTAATGTTTACCTTCATACTGAATTATTAAGGGAAGATTCTCTTGTTGGTAAATTGGAAGGCTACTGATTCCTCCTAACTATTCCAAAAAACAAAAGTCCCTCAATGTTATTAGTATAGGATCTGTTTCATGGCATAGTTTGTAGAAATTAAAGACCTTCCAATTCATCAACAAGAGAATCTCCCCTTAAATATGACCATAAACAATAAAAGAACAACACTTTGTCAGCTAATTACAGTAAGAGGCTACAACTAATTATACCCAACTGTGGTACAATTGAGACTTTTACATAGTTTGTAGCTGTGTTTTGTAACAGTAGCCTCCCAGTCCAATGTAAAGTATATTTTATAGTCAGGATTCTTTGCCACAAAATTATTTAAGGAGTTCTACCTAAGGTCACATTAAGTCATGGTGTCTGGGAGTCAATGAACTCCTTATGTCCCTTGGCAACAGCCAAGAAAAACATTAGAATTTCCAAGAAAGTGAGACACATGGGAAAACTGTTTCTTCAAAACGGGTAGAAGAACACAACAAATCAGCTCTCAAAGATAGAATGCTCTTTTCAGGACAACAATCTTTCTCAATATAACCAATCAAGGGTGCTGAAAGAAAAGTAATGTTGAGTTTACAATTTAAAGATTCAACACCACCAAATGTATGAAAATTAGCCAGAAAGTACTGTACTGTTCTGGTAATAATGATGAGATTATTTCTGCTAATGCTGAACAATTCATCATAGTCTTAGGAAAATAGCTTGAATATGCCAGGACTAAATCAGTGAAACACAACATGAAACAAGATAGAGGAATATGATACAAAACTATATTACCTTGGCTTCATTGCTGGTCGACCAATACAACTGCTTGGCTTCAATGTCAATGGTGATGAATTCTGGATGCATGTTGGTAAAATTATACAGTATGGAAGGCTCGGATCCATCCATACTCACTTTGCCCACCTTAGCAGACAAAGCAATACCACCATCATCCAGCCAATACAGGTATCTGAAACCAGCATCAATCCTTTGAGGTGAACATCCATAAATACTGAATGTGGATTATTATCAAAATTACATGTATTCCAAATTTTGTTAGAAAAAACATGGTTCTAAATTGTAGAGTACAGTAGGACTACAGGTGTTAAAACAAAGGAATTACTGTACCTCCGTTTCACTGGGTTTTACACCAACCATATTTCAAAACACAGAAGGTGTTATACACAATCCATTTATCCATTCATGTGTACAAAATTCAATATTATTGGTCATTAAAATATTTACGGCTCTCCTCTCGTAATAAAGAAATATCATAAGGTATTTCTTAACTGAAAATCAACCTCAATATACAGAAAAGGTACACTATTTTTTCTTGCTTTTAAAATAACATTTGTGACTTACCCATCAACTGGATCCAAGCACATGGACTTTGGTCTTCCTACCTCGGTGATATTGCCATTATTGTCCAGAATAACACTCTGGTACTTGTTCTTACCATCCAGTTTGAGCACCTCCATGTTGTTGGCCACACGGTTTCCAATATACAAGTTTTGGCCCACCCAATCCCAAGCCATAGTGTAGGGAGAGCCGTATATTCCCAAGTCCATGTACGTTGACCGATACCCATTGTGTAAATTGTTCCCTAGTGATAAAAAGTGCATTAGTAAATTTTATTTTTATGATATACAGGTAGTGTACAGTAGCAGTAGGCCTACAACTTTAGAGCCAAAGATTATTTTGCTGATAAACAACTCTGATAAAGGTGAAGAAAATCCACAATGATAAATGAAAAAAATATCTTTGCCTTGTCGACATTCACGCCAGAGTGAACTCGCCTCCAGATCTCTGGTACCGGTAAGTTGTCACTACACAGGTTTTACTAGATACAATGAGAACTATAATATTTTCTCATGGTCCTCTAGACAAATAATTATCCAAATAATGATACGTACATTTTCGCTATCCTTGGTGACTGCTTCAACCCAGAATATGCACTCCTTGTTTCGGTCATAGTCCAGCTGAAGTCCATTCTCAACACCAACGATGGGAGTCAGGAACCTGGAAGCCTTTTGCTCCTCAGACTTGAGGGAGATGTCAATAATGTGACCACCTTTCATCACCATCAGGTATGGTATCTCCTCTAAAATATAAAACATAAACATACAGAAAGTAGAATAATAACAAGGCTAGTATACTAAGTCGTCTAAATAACATGTGCTACAATGAGTTATACCTCCAAAAGAAGGCAAGCAGTGCTTCTTGGTTCATGTTCTTGCAATTTATCTTACAAAACTGTACATGGATAGCTGTACGATGTAAAGAAAAACAATTCAATTTATAAATTATCTGAATTCAGTAGTCACGAAAAGCTACCCAATTCCTTACGGTTAGAATAGTCAAGTGAAATATCTCACCTAAGTTACACTTGCCACCTTGTTGCTTGTATTCTGGTTTGCAGAGGCATGTACAGTCGTGGTCATATATAATCATCCATATAGGAGTAACTCATGTAAAATTTTGACAGCTTCCTTCTGTTCCTTACCTGATAAACTTTCCAATAAATAAATTAAGCACCATCTTTTAATTTACTACAAGCAGCTACGCACTACTTAAAACAATAACATCATATATGAACATGAAAACATTAGACAGTAAATTGTTTGAGATACCCATATGTGGATGATTATTATTGACCACGACTGTATATCCAGTTGGGTGGTTCAGGAGGCAGATGTGAGCACAGGGATTGGAGGCACAGGGGTTGGTTTCACTAGGCTGGAGAAAAATTGCTGCATTGTAATCAAAGCATTACAGTATTATCATAAGGAGAAAACTTAAATCATTTATCCATAATACAAAATAAATTAATGGCATTTGGTCTACATACAATGTCCCTGCAACATACAGTATGCTGGTATCATGCTCTCTCCTGGGAACTCCATAAAACTGAAGGGACATGGGAGAAGGTCACTATAACCTTCTACAAGATCTTTGCTAGCCCAAAGGGGCTGACATTATTCTCTGTGAATACTAGCCATTCCCCACAGGGCTACAATAAAGATTATTGTATGATCAGATCACTTTCTAGTGGATTTGATGAGACATGGATTAAAATCCAAGTGAAGTGTACTGCAACGGGAGGCTCTTTTTTTTTCTCTCACTTTTTTCTTCCACGACTGTGTGGATTGCCAGCACACGGGGATGCATTTCCCTTTGCATGCAGCAATGTAAACTCCCTCCCCCTTTATGGTCTCTTCAGGACTGGTCTGATGGAAGGTACGGCCCCACTTGTAGCTCTTGTGGTAACGTGGACTTGGGCCCACAGCACTGGCTGTGGGATCAAAGACCTTCCCCTCAATCTCCCTGGTGGGCGGAGGCCCCTAGACTCCCTGGTTCAGTAAGATCTGGTCCCATCTTCCTGGGATTTGCTTCGATAGCCCAGGTATATAGGGCCAGCCCCTCCTTTATTCTAATTTGTTTTACACTATGACCAGAACGTATCGGGGGTCTGTGGGGCAAGAGGCCATTCTGCCTCAGAAGAACAACAACAACAAGATCTCTGCTCTTTCAATCATTCCTATACTCCTTCATGCCCTCTCTCCAATAGAATGTTCACTTGTTTTTTCCATGGCTACACCCTTCCCATTATCTAGTCACTCACCTTACCACTCATAAACTCATTCATTCACATTATAAGCTTCTTACTTGTAGCACTGGATGATGAACATGTATGCTGAGAGGCTGAGAGACCAAGTGAGACACAACTGTTTCACTGTCTCCCCGGAATTTGTGAGCAGAGAAGACCCGATTCAACTGACGGTCAGTCCAGTAAACATTGTCCTCAAAGATGGAGAGGGAATGTGGATGCAGCAAGTAGTGGCTCCCAGTAAGAACCTGAGACCAGAAGAAAGGTTTTTAATGCCTTATGTGGAATACTGAGGGCAAAGTCAATGCTTAGGAGTAATCCGAGAGCTGTCAAGGCAAAAGAGCAATCCCTTTACCAAACACATAACTTAATATAATCATGGAAAAACAAGTAAGAAAGTACAAGATCACTAATATCAATTTCACTATGACATGACTCATACAGAAAGGGTAAGGATGTTACAAATATTTCTAGGCCACTGGATTTGAGGGCTATGATAAAATTTATCATGTATCTGGTAGGGTATATTGAACACATTCCAGTTGGTTGACAAGGATGAAGATATTTAATATTCATTACGATGATTACATAATGTATAGTGAAGTTGAATAATCATACATACTGTGAAACTATTTTGTAATCAATTTTCAAAGTAAAAAACTGTACCTGTATTTAATAAATTACAAGGGGTAATACACTGCAACTACATATTGGCCTATACAGTATAGAACACTAGTACAATACTGTACAGAGTGGAAGAGTATGTAAAGGAGAGAAACATGAGGGGGAGGGGAGGGCTTGACCAAGTAGGGAGGGAGTGTTTGAACAGGGAAGACTGGAGACTTTTCTGCTGTGGCCACCCACTTCGGGGGAGTTCCCGGAGGGAACGAGGCGTCAGAGCTATAGATAGATATAGTACAGTACTGTAGTTGTATACAGTCATCCCTCCGCTATCGCGACTAATTGGTACCGTAAGTAGCACGTGATAGCGGAATTCGCGATAGCAGAATTTAATAACTAATGGGAATAATTGAAATTGGTTCCCAGTCACTCATATTTCAAGATTTTTCCTCCCTAAACATGCTTTTGTTTACTAATATTTCTTTGCATATAATGAAAACTAAAGTAGATTAGTAAGAAAATTGCATTTTTAACCTAATACAGTGGACGCCACAAGTACAGTAAGCGTGTTGAGTGTTGTGGTTAGGTGGTGCGTAAATGGATATGCCTCACCGACCTTAGGGACTAAAGATTAATGATGAAAATTGGGATAGGTTCTTATGTCTCTCGAAAGTGACGTGTTTACTCAAACACGATGGCAATTCATTAAACATAACAAAACGTGTTGACATGTGGAGAGTCGGGCGCCCGGTTCCGAGAGCACGTGCCAGAGTAGGATGTCTCACTCACTGTAGAATTAGCTACCAAAATATTAACTTAAAATTATTTTCAAAACGATTGCATCCATATAAAATGGGTGGCGAAAATAAGTGAAGCATATCCAATGAGTTTGTATACAAAACGAGCGAAATGATAATGAAAATGTTAGGAAATTATATCACTCGTCTGTGAAGTGTGTGTGTGTGTGTTCCCACCACTTCTCCCGCGCTCCTTCTCCCCCCTACCCTCAGTATCTCCATTCCCCCTAGCCCAAGGTCAAGGGAATATAGGCCTAGCCTGCCTTGTCACCGTGTGTGTAACTCTCTCGTGTTTAGTAATTACGAGTTAAACACAAGCTTCAACACTCAGTCATGTCAGGTGGTGCATTTACAAAATGGAAAGCCATATCCTTCCATATAAAGAAGGAAGTTATTTCGGTATTTCTTGGACAGAAAAAGAAGGAAACACTAATAACGTATGATTAATAAAATGTAAACAAACGATATCACGCTATCTCCCCCCTTCCCCCCTATCACCTCCACCACCACCACACATGCCATCGATGCCGACGACTCATTTCAGTCATGAATCGTCTTAATACAAATTGTTAAATGCATTTAATATGCTTAATATGAATTGTAATATACTGTACATCCCTGTAGGAACGACGTCTTATATCGACGTATTGGACATTCTATACCAGACCGAGGTGTAATTAGGCACAGATGAAAAAGCTTTATCTCCACACATTGTATCACTAGTTAACTCTCTTGTGTTAAACAAAGATAGGGTTGATAAGCAGGGCTAGTTATAAACCCACACAGTCTTCATCTTTACTGTTGTAACACCATGTCATGGTAAACATGGCTGTCAGTCCAGTGTGCTTGGTCAATCACACCGCCAAATTTGAATGTTACGTGCGCGATAGTCCGCATACGGATGCGCTATAGCGGATGAAGGTGAACTTTTCACACATGCGCGATACTGTAGTTACGAAACGCGAAAGTGGAACCCGCGATAGCGGAGGGATGACTGTATACCTGTTACCATCCAGTTCCATCATAGTTACAGAAGTCTATATAATCAAGCTTGGAGTCAGCAAAATATATTCTCTTGTTTGGGATATCTACAGTGAGACCATTGGGCCCAAAGATCTTTGCTCCGATGATGACAGATCGGTTTTGTCCACTCATATTCACTCGCTCTATGCGTGGATTCTCGCCCCAGTCAGTCCAGAATAGCCAACGAGCCCTGTAAAAGTTATATTTGGTATTATTGTACGATGTATGGATAATTAGGATTGTACAGTACTGTACATAGATTAGTAGTAGTACACAAAAGATAACCATGTCCCATATTTACATTACTTAGGTGTATAGAGACCTGAGATTGGGCTACCGTATGGTGTTGAAATTGATATATGCAAATTACACAGAGTTACAGTATTGGTCAGTTGTGAGAGAAAACAATTAAGATAAGTGTCAAGTTTTGCAGATGTGTTGAAAGGTAAATGTGGGTAAATCAGGAGTAAGAACAGTAAAGATCGACATGGTGAGAAGTGTGTTTAGAGTCTGAAAACTGACAGGGTAAAAAATATTGATATCTATGAAAAGTGAAGTGTGAGCAAATAACTTTATCAAAGAGTAGATGAAAGTGTTCCAACAAGGTATAGGCAAGTGAAAGAATGGACAATAAAAAGATCATAATAGTAATTATTGTGAGGGGTATAGAAGAAAGGGAAGGCCTAGGAGAACTTGATATGGTATGGTTTATAATTGTGTAAGAAATAAAAATGGATAAGGCCGAAGAACTTGAAAATAACAGGCAAGCATGGGAGTATATGCTCAGGCTGGCAACTCAATATTAACTTCACAGTTTATGGAATGGTTCTTTTCGCCAAGGCTAAGTTGGTATTGAATGCAAGAACTTGTGGAAGGAGCTGAGAATTTTGTGGACTTGAAAGGGGAAGTGCATGTGAGTATAGTATACCCTATATCTACTGTGTATTTGTGTCCCTTATTTCTGTATTTTGATTTCAGTTTATCATCTGTGACTCTGGAGCCCCTCATCCCTTGAAAAACGGGATAGGTGGTATTGATGTTGATGACTTGTAAATAATTGCTTCATGTTGCATATTCTGTTCACCAGAACTTCCATCTCCTACACCTGCCTTTTCACCATCTGATATACAGATTTAGAAATACAAAGTTGATATGGAATGTTATATATTTTTAGCTCACTCTAATACATTTATACAATACATGACACTTTTGCACCCTTCGAATGGATCAATGGAGAGTCCTCTTGGCTGTGATATGTTCTTGTTGAGAAGGACCATACATCCTGAGTCATCCCTTCTAGACACTTCCATGGCATTGAGCCGAGAGTCTACCCAGTACAGGTTGCCTGTGATCCAGTCATAAGCCAATCCTTCAACCAGATCTAATCCACTTCCAACCAACTAGAAATTATATAAAATAAAAATAAATATAATACAGGTACTACAGTCTCATCTTGCAGTATTGGAAATAGAAAAAAATTAGCTGATAATACCAAACTCCTCTCAGATCAGATCATGCTCATTTTGCTCCATATCCTCCAATTTATAGAATACAGTAATCTGAAAAGGTTTAGAAAGAGGGTAAGGTCTGCACTTGAACAAAGAGATCTGACCTGAGCTGAGCCTAACCTGAACTTACCTGACATCTGCTGTCATTAGATACCATACTTTTCTCTGGGACTTTATAAAAATTTAAAACATGTAAATTATAACACAAGCTGACAAAGTACAGTACTGTGCCTTCATCGATAACATATTTCATTACCTAAAGAAGCATCAGCAAACAGCTGTGTTAATATGTAAAGGCTTCTTCTCAAAAAGTGTTTTCATCTACATTTCAGCTATTGACTATGTACAGTCGCCAGCACTGCCGTATGGTACAGGGGCTCACATGTTCAAAAGATTTAAGTGATTCAATTCCATATTCATCAATGTTCACTTCATGCGTAAGTGTATCAAGGATACTCCATCTCACACACGTGGTTTGTTTTGAGCTAAATAATCACAGTGGTGCTACATTTCTTAATTAACCCCTTCGCGACGGGATAACTATGAATAGCCAATCTGTCAGTCCGGGGCTAGTCTTACTATCCCTACTGCCTGTCCGGGCGCTTTTGGCCGATTTTTCCAAAATCGCTCTATTCCACTTACTCTGTACGTCTAAACTACGATACTGAACAACTTAAATTTGGTCTTGTTAGCACCATCAACTCTTCCTCTTTCCAATAAAACCAATCCCAGCTCTCTACAACTCTCCGTTGCCGAGAAATTAAGTGAGGAATGAAGGGTAATTTCTCGGGCTGAGCGCGGTTGCGTTCGTGTACGTGTAGGTGGCTCTGACGACAACTGAACGTGGCCCGCGCGGGTGGCAGGCAGTGGTGTAAGTAAGCCTGACGCAATACAGAATCGGACACGCACGAGAAATCTAATCCACATCCATCCATGTTCACAGTCAGTAACACACTGACTGACGATGGTGATTTGTAGGGCTGGTGGTGAAGTATAGCCAAGTAAAAATAACAACGCCAAATTGGGCTCGCAAATGCCGACATTGGCAATAGCGGTGCTTCATCCCGCCCGGTCACCACATAGCAGTGGCGTACATTAAGGGTTAATATGTGTGAGCCCCTGTAACATGCGGCAGTACTGTCGAGTGTACTTGAAATTTACTGTAAGACTTACCACTTCTGGCTGACCTCCCTTTTCTAGCTTGGCAATCTGCTTAACTTTCATATCTGACCAAAACAAAGTACTGTACCACTTTTCATATCTGAAGCTGTTGCCACAACATTTTCTACAAGTACTGGCACTCTTTCAAGGCTCCTCTGGTTCAGATCAGCAGTCAGGATGCTGTGGTGATTGCTGATTACTAAGTAGGCCAGAGAATGATCTGAAAATAGAAGTGTATAAATCAGCACACTCAAATTTTTCAAGATTTAAGACTACTAAGCAGAGAAAGAACTATAGTGCCATGATCATTGATGACAAACAGAAAATCCACAATAGTCATTTTTATTCTATTGTACTGTACTGTATATTTCCACTGTTCAGGACCAATTATCTATGAATGCATTTGGCAATCGACATTATCAAACTTATCACATAGACATATAAGGGCAAGATCTGATATACTGTACCAGTCATTCACTGCACGCCACATTCCGACACAAGAATGAAGCTCAGGTGTTGAAATGAGTACTGTACAATTAACATTATGTCATATAAATCCAAAGTTGTAATAATGTTTCCCAGACAACTGCACCCATCTTGTCAGATACCTTTTTGAGCAACTGTACTTGAGATAAACTTACTTGCAGCCTTGCAGGTTTTATTATCGGTATCAAGTGTGTATTCCTCAGAACAAGAACACCTGTAGAAGCCTTTGCCATTGGTACACTTCTGGGAGCAAATACCAGGTGGTGTACATTCATCAATGTCTTCACACTCAGTGTCACTGCTGCTTCATAATTTCTCCCCCGCTTTACATACACACTGACGACCCTGAGGAGAATCATTGAGCATATAAATAATTAATTTTTCATAATAATAATAATAATAATAATAATAATAATAATAATAATAATAATAATACATACCCTGTACAAAAATAAACCTACTTTTGGAGACATTGAAACACTTTGCTTTTAACCTAACCTATGAAGAGTTTTTATTATGGTACTTAAATCTTGTGTTCCAATAAAAACTGTCTACCAGATTTTTAACAATGAATATGATGCAAAAAATAATACAGTAACAGGACTCTGGCGGTAATTTTAATTCTATGAATTTAATTTGTATTTTGTCCACAATATTTTTTTTATAAGAATGGTTCTGGATTTCTGATTAGAAATCCTCCATTCTAATTAGTGTTGCTGCCTCAATCCCACCTTGGATTACCCCATCCATAGGTGGGGTTGCTTACCCACTGCATAGGGGCCAACCCTCCTTCCTCAAGAAAGTTCAACTAGTGCTACCAATTTGCCCTCCCCACCCCTCACAAGGGGTTTGTGTAGCATTATGAACTATATGCTATGGCTCCTCTGTGATGAAAAAATAACATTTTGCAGTACATAAATAAGACGAATAGGCACTTTTCATTTTATAGATACAGAACAGTACTGACATTGGGAGTTTGGATGTATTTGACTGAACATTGAAGAGCCATGCTGCCCTCACAGTCCTTTTCAGAACAACCTGGTCCCTTGTCTACACCATTAGGACAGTCTCTCTTGCTGTCACATACTTGGGTAATATTGATGCAGTGGTTGATATTTTCACACTGCCACTGCTCTGACCCACACCTGCAGAGAGTATGATATAAAACTTAAATAATATTAATGGAGCAGTTGATACGTCTGCTAACCTTGGACTAATTTCACCCTTAAAAATTGGGCTACTTTTCTTGTATTAATTAATGTGCATACCTTCTGACCTGGTAACTCTAGTGGTGGTGGTGGGTAGTATTGAAAGGTGGTGGCATCTTTGGGCAATTTATCACCCAATTTTCAACCACCTACCCCAATTAGCACGATTTATGAACCTGAACAAATATCTCGCATACGTGAGGCTGATCGAAGTTCACTAGCAGAGACTCAAGCAAGACTTATCGCAGTTTACGTGTTAAGCAACAAAACTATGATACATTTTACAGTATCACCATCATCTTTACAGACACCATTCCCAAATTTGACCCACCTGAAACCTGGCTTCCCACATGCTTCTGGATTGGTTTCTTCTGAGCGATCCCAACAGTCCTCTTCACCATCACACAGCCAGGAGTGGAAGATACATCTAGTATTGTTGCATTGGAAGTGGGTATTCGGGCAGGTCACCTACAAATGAGATAAACAGTTAACCCTCTTACAATTTCTTTATGCAGAAGACTTCAATCATTTAAGTAACAATGATTATTCAAAAATTCACTCCCAATATCAGTGTACAGTGTTAATATTAAATAAACTATAGGTATAGTTTATAATGGTTGTGGGATATAAATTGCGGAAGTGAGTTCGTATATAAGAAACTGAAACAGTGAAACAGTATAACTCATTGGATAGCATAACAAGTGAGTGAGGGAGTGACGTCATAGGTAGGCCTAGTGACAGCTGGTGTTCTTTGTCTGCCGGCCAGTCAGAGTGTAGAGGTGATAGAAAGGAGTGCTCACCACACGGAGTTACAATGAAGATAAATGGACAGTGAGTTCTGATACAGAGAAATAATTGAAGACCTGGCCAGGCAGAAGATGTGATGATCGAGTCCACTGATAATGAATTAAGACTTAACAATATAAGCAGAAGAGAAACAGTAAACTGGTGAGTAGAAAAACAGATGAACTTACTTATTGTATTGTATGGTATATAAAGCAATACTGTATAGTGAAAACCTCTAGTGTAATGGTAAAATTATGTACAGTCGGCAAAAAAAGTAATGGAACCACCCCTCCATTAATTTTAGAATTTTTATCACGGTAGGGTTGGTACGCCTGCTAAGTCAGCCCAAGTGTACCTGTACAGGGACAAGTGAGAGGAAGACAGAAAAGAATAGTGAGAGTGAAAGGAGAGTGGAGTGAGATGAAGACAAAAAGAATAGTGAGAGTGGAGTGAGAGTGGAGTGAGAGTGAAGTGAGAGCGTAGTGAGAGTGGAGTGAGAGTGAAGTGAGAGGAGCGAGAGTGAAGTGAGAGTGAAGTGAGAGGAGTGAGAGTGAAGTGATAGGAGTGAGAGTGGAGTGAGAGTGAAGTGAGAGGAGTGAGAGTGAAGTGAGAGTGAAGAGAGAGGAGTGAGAGTGAAGAGAGAGGAGTGAGAGTGAAGAGAGAGGAGTGAGAGTGAAGTGAGAGGAGTGAGAGTGAAGTGAGAGGAGTGAGAGTGAAGTGAGAGGAGTGAGAGTGAAGTGAGAGGAGTGAGAGTGAAGTGAGAGGAGTGAGTGAAGAGAGAGGAGTGAGTGAAGAGAGAGGAGTGAAGAGAGAGGAGTGAGAGTGAAATCAGAGGAGTGAGAGTGAAATCAGAGGAGTGAGAGTGAAATCAGAGGAGTGAGAGTGAAATCAGAGGAGTGAGAGTGAAATCAGAGGAGTGAGAGTGAAATCAGAGGAGTGAGTGAAGAGAGAGGAGTGAGAGTGAAGAGAGAGGAGTGAGAGTGAAGTGAGAGGAGTGAGAGTGAAGTGAGAGGAGTGAGAGTGAAGTGAGAGGAGTGAGTGAAGAGAGAGGAGTGAGAGTGAAATCAGAGGAGTGAGAGTGAAATCAGAGGAGTGAGAGTGAAATCAGAGGAGTGAGAGTGAAATCAGAGGAGTGAGAGTGAAATCAGAGGAGTGAGAGTGAAGTCAGAGGAGTGAGAGTGAAGTCAGAGGAGTGAGAGTGAAATCAGAGGAGTGAGAGTGAAATCAGAGGAGTGAGAGTGAAGTCAGAGGAGTGAGAGAGTAGTGAAAGGAAGACACAAAGAATAGTGAGAGTGGACTGAGAGTGAGAGGAAGACAGGCAAGAGTAGTGAGAGTGAAGGGAGAGTGAGAAAAAGACAGGAAAGATTAGTGAGAGTAAAGGGAGAGTGAGAGGAAGACGGGAAAGAATAATGAAAATGAAGTGAGAGTAGTGAGAGTGATAACAGTGATTAAAAATGTGATCATTCCTTTGTAACACTATTAGTGAAGGACTTGTGTGGTGTTAGAATGAGAGTATAAGTATTATCACCAGTGGAACAGGCTTACCAACTCTACATAGCACTGGCAATAGGGGTGGTTCCATTACTTTTTTTGCTGACTGTACAGTATACAGGAATTTAATACTATCCTTATGTAGCCTTCATTATCTACAATATACAATTATCTTACATTTTCTATGACTAAGAAATGGTACCGTAGCATTCCAAACTCTGATATGAAAAGACTCGAAGTATGTAACCATTTTTCTCATGACAAGTTGTAAAGTAGGCACCACAGCAGTTAGTTGGGCTCATTCCCATGACATTTATGAGTGCACACAAGATAATGTAGAATGTGATGTTACAATTAAGAATTATGATTGATCCTAGCCAAAAGAGAAGCGTGATTTTGACAATAAAAAATTTGATCCATCAAGACACACAGCATAATGCAGTAATTACTTAATGGAGTTAAGAAGTACAGTGTATATTACACTCTCCTCATTTTTTACGCGAGGTTAGGTTCCTGAAGGGGACACGTAAAGTAAATTTAGTGTAAAGTGAATTGTACATTTCCATAAGAAATAATGGTACTGTACAGTGAAAACTCCTTTAACCGCTCACCCACTCAGAGCGCAGTATTACAATTCGTATTAAGCATATTAAATGCATATAACAATTTTTATTAAGGTTTTCGCAGACGAGTCATGAATGAAATGAGTCGTCGGCACTCTGCATGCGTGGTAGACTGGTAGTGGTGGAGGTGGTAGGGGGAGAGTAGGGGGAAGGGGGGAGATAGTGTGATATCATTTGTTTACATTTTATTGAGCATATTCTGGTATTTCCTTCTTTCTCTGTTCGAGAAAAACCTTCCTTCTTGATATGGAAGGATATGACCTTCTGTTTTGTAAATGCACCACCTGACATGACTGTGTGTTGAAGCTGGTGGTTAATAACTTGTAATTACTAAAAACGAGCAAGTGACAACAAGGCAGGCTAGGCCTATATTCCTTTGACCTTGAGCTAGGGTGAACGGAGACTGAGGGTAGGGGGGGGGAGGAGCGTGGGAGATTTTACCGAAGATAAAGGAATACCAGCTTTAGCAATTTTCTTTATTTTTTCAGCATTATCATGTATTGAGTGCAAAGTACTTTCATGCAACTGCATCGATTGTTTTATGACCAAGGTGCTCTCGCCACAATCATACCTTGCCAACACTTCTAATTTCTTTTCCATAGTTATAGACTTTCTCTGTCTTTTTGGACTAGGAACACTAATTCAATCTTTTACTAGCCATTATTAATGCAAAATGAATAACAGTACTGTACAATTAACAAATTTTGCAGCAATATAAAGCTAGATGAGCGAAAGTAAACACAACACACGTGCTCCACTGACCATAAACACAACATAAGCCTATGTGCTCCCAGTGTGACTGACTGAGTGACTGACTCATCAGTCATCAGTGAGGTGTCACGCATGGGTGGCTTGATGTGGAAGGGGTGGGAGGCTCCTGTTTGGCGGGAATTGAGAGCCTCCTTGTTCGTTCGTGTTATTTTAAGAGTTCGTGTAAATTGTATTTATTTTTTTATTTTTTACGATACGTGCTATTTCAAATTCGCGTAATTTAGGCTCGTGTAAAAAGCGAGGAGAGTGTACTACTCTTCACATCACTGAGAAGTAAAATATCAAACTTGGAAGATGCTGTAGCTACAGTATCACCAAATTGAAACACTGAAGTTGAAAGTAAACAGCTATTAAAATAACAAAGTAATCTAGTATTATGTACCTTTCCACAAGACTCTGGTTCATCAGACTCTGGTTCACAGTCAGGAGTTCTATCACATTTCCAGCTCTTTGGAATACAGATTCCTGATTGTTCACACCTAAATTGATTCTCGGCATTGCAATCTGGACCCACACGAGGACAGCCCAACTCATCAGAAGAATCATCACAGTCAAGGATACCATCACATGTATATGACTCATGAATGCACTGCTTCTGATTATTGCATTTAAACTGAGCAGGTATGCATGCAATGGGTGGGCACCCTTCTTCATCTTTGTTGTCATAACAGTCATTGTCACCATCACATACCCAAGTCTGGGGTATACAAGCTCCAGTGCTTGGACAAGAAAATTGGAAATATGAACAAGTCTTGTTGGCACAGAAGTCCCCCTCATCTGAGCTGTTCCCACAATCATTTTCAGAGTCGCACTTCCAATTCATGGGTATGTAACGGCCGTTGTCACACTGGAAGTATGAGGTCTCACAGGTAACATTAACACACCCTGTCTCATCAGAGAAGTCCCCACAGTCATTGTCTGAATCACACTTGAACGTATTTGGGATGCAGCGACGGGAACCACACTGAAACTCTTCCTCACGGCATGTTGCTTCAGTACAATTCTGTTCCTCATCCGATTTGTCTAGACGGTCATCATCTCCATCACAAACCCAGGTTTTCTGAATACAGCGGCCATTAGCACAAGTGAAGTCCCATGGAGCACAGGATGGGTCAACTGGTTCTGCATCAGGATCAACCATATATGTTTTCTCATCTGAAGCCAACTTCTTTCCAACTGGACATCCACATTGTGCTTTCAACTTGCCTGTAGTCCCATCAGGTACTGGGAAGCAGAACTTTTCTCAATTATCAGTATCATGACATGGGTGTTGAGGGGCAATATCCTGAGCTGAAACACTGTATACGTATTCTGATGCCATACAAGCGATTCCTTTTTGCAACCTCTGCTACAATTCTCTCTTGCGATCCATCAGTTTTGTTCATACGCAAAACGGCATCACGGCGCCAGTCTGTCACATACAACCAATCTGTTGGAAAAACAAATTTTCAGCAACAAATAGATACCATACGTAAAGTCAGAGACAACAAAATTTCACATTTTTCTCATATCAGTACCATCTTTCAACACTTTTTGTTATACAGCAACATCAAAAAAATTTATGATGTACGAAGATACACATACAATAAGCTCTTACCTTTATAATATTATATGACAAGGGCTGCCTAATACTGTGTGTGCTGATAGTGTGAACATGAGTGCCATCCAACTTGGCATGCTGCACATGATCTAGAAGGACATCACACCAATATATACCATCAGCTGTGTAATCAATGGACAAGCCATTAGGCCAACCTAGAAGCGCACTACAGAAGACCATGACATTGGTGCCATCAAGGTAGGCTCTGCTGATACAGTATTAGCTGGACGGTCCCACTCAGAATAAAAGACATACAGTATCTGTAACAAAGTTGTTGAAGAATTAGTGCCACTGAGGTAGGCCTACTGTACCTGTTATACAGCTGTGTTCCTATAATGCAAGTCTCTTTACTCAAAATAATAATCATGCCCTAAGGCCCTAATTTCTATATGAAAAAGTGAACATTTGACTACTCAGAAATATTTTCTGGTCAGAACTGCACATAGAAACAAATTCAATGCTGCCATTATACTAATACATAACTTTACTTTGTGTTGCACAGATTCTACTCCCTGGTGATTCATATAGGCATAAGTTTATAATATGCATGGCATTCGATAATCTCAGAATATCTATATCTCAAGTGATAGCTCAACTATATCTGTTAACAGGCAGACAATAATAATAAAATTATTGTCTGTCTGTCAACAAATTATAACCTTTGGTTAATTTCCTTTCTGTTATAGCTACCTCACAAATAGAGACATACTGTAACAGGTTCATGTGTGTGTAACAGTCCAGGATGATAGACTATAACAATACCTCCTGAGTAGTCTGGCCTTGGGTTCCACAACATGATGTTTCCTCTATATAGGATCTTGGCTTCAGGTTCTCGTACCTGTAAATAGAACAAAGTCAACATTATTCTGGCTTTGGAGGAACTATCACAATAAGAATAAAATACGAATAGGGCTTAAAATAGTTTTCTTTGTTTAGTTTAATACTAAGGACTCCACTTTATACTGTATATCAAATATTTCCTATATAATAATCAATCATGGGAATCTCCCCTTATGAAGAGCCATACAAATACATATTATCAAATTGCTTCATATTTTGGTTGATGGTTGTTTTTGCTTTATGAAGTCAATATTTTATCAGTGTGGCTGTACATGTTGACTAAGTCCAGGTCTTTAGGTCCAGGTAGTCTGCCCCAGTTATATCTCTGTAGTGTGCCTGTCTGTCCTGGGCCATATTAGGTTAGGTCCCTGTAGTCTTCCTCAATCATGTCTCTATAGTCTGCCCTGGTCCAGTTTAGGTCAGGTTTGGTCCTGGTAGTCTGTCCTGTTGATCCAGAATAGGTTAGGTTAGTTAAAGTCAGAATAACTCTAAAACATATAAATATTAACTTTTTAATGTCTTTGTTTAGTAGTTTCTTCCTTCAATCCAACCTCTTGTTGGGGATCAATTAAACATACTGTAGTCAATAGACATTGGTGCACTAATAATTTTGGTAAATGTACAGAAGTGCTGTGTTTACTATATTGTATATTTAAGTATTATTACCCACTATTTTGGACCATTCTAAGGCACTTTTCATCTATGGTGTTTCTCTCGGAGATATGCCCCATTATACAAACATAACTTGGAAATTAGTCTGATCTATCCTAAAACACAGCAGACTACCGGGATCTAACATGGGCAAACTACCGGGATATAACCAGTGTAAACTATCAAAAAGTGACCAGGGCAAATTACCGGGACCTAGCCAGATGTGGTAACACTGTGGGCCCTAGCCAAGAACACAGTACCGGTACTTCTGTAATAATACTGTACCATAATTTTAAACAAATAACAACAGGGAATGATGAATTACCGGTAAATATTGAATGAATTACCATTATTGCGTATGTTTTTTCTATCTACATTACCCACTAATTTAGACCATTTTAAGACTATTTTCTTCTATGGCATTTCCTCCACAAGTGCCTAATTTCCAAGATATTCAAATGGGACCTTTTGAAATTAGCCTGACCTTACCTGACCTGACCTAACCTAACCTAGACCGCATCAGACTACCGGGACCTAACCTGGGTAAACTACCGGGAAATTACAGTGATAAAGTACAATAAATGAATGGGGCAAAATACTGGGACACAGCCGGATCTGGCAACACTGCTGCAAAACTGTATTTCTTTCAATAAATACTGGATTACCTCCCCATAATAATAATAATAATGTGTTGTTGTGAGTTGTCTACTATAATAACCAGGGCTGCCCAGGAGAATGACCTTTTTCTATTAATTACACACTAATTAACATTATCATTATAATATAAAATACAATATACAAGTGTTATGGTAGTGTGTACATACAAAGCAATTACTTAGGTTTACTATACTTCACTAACTTTCCCTAACTTCAGCATCAGAATAATTTCCCTATTTGTCTCAATAATTCCCCGTTTACTCTCGTCAGATAAATAGTCGTGCATTTACCATCTTCTAAATTTTTTTTTAATACTTTCCCTGTGTGGACTTCAAAATTCCCCAAAACAGAGAAATTTCCCTGTACCTGACAACACTGTGACTGATTGTGACAGGCAACATAACATACATAATTATAACAATGCAGCTCTAATATCTAACAATAACATAACATAAGTACAGTACATATTATAACAATGCTGCTCTAAGGTGTGACACAATAATGTAACGTAACAATTCAGCTCTACGTTAAGGCGTAACACAATAACACGTTAAGGTGTAACACAATAATACGTTAGGGTGTAACACAATAACACCTTATTGTGTATACAGTATAGATAAAGTATTATAATTGTGAAAGAAGGTATTATTAAGTATAATTAAATAAGGTAATAAATAATACAGTACCTTATAGATAAAGTATTATAATTGTGAAAGAAGGTATAATTAAGTATAATTAAATAAGGTAATAAATAATACAGTACCTTATAGATAAAGTATTATCATTGTGAAAGAAGGTATTATTAAGTATAATTAAATAAGGTAATAAATAATACAGTACTGTACCTTGGTTTTGGAGATATAAATATAACTTTGTAACGTTAGGATATTTGGCCGAGTGTTGATTTCTGAATGTAACCGATTACTTTCACAATATTCTTGTTACAGCTGACGTTAGGTATATATAGAGTCTGTAGTCTATCCTGGTATATATACAGTCTGTAGTCTATCCTGGTATATATAGAGTCTGTAGTCTATCCTGGTATATATACAGTCTGTAGTCTATCCTGGTATATATACAGTCTGTAGTCTATCCCGGTATATATACAGTCTGTAGTCTATCCTGGTATATATACAGTCTGTAGTCTATCCTGGTATATATACAGTCTGTAGTCTATCCCGGTATATATACAGTCTGTAGTCTATCCTGGTATATATACAGTCTGTAGTCTATCCCGGTATATATACAGTCTGTAGTCTATCCTGGTATATATACAGTCTGTAGTCTATCCTGGTATATATACAGTCTGTAGTCTATCCCGGTATATATACAGTCTGTAGTCTATCCTGGTATATATACAGTCTGTAGTCTATCCCGGTATATATACAGTCTGTAGTCTATCCTGGTATATATACAGTCTGTAGTCTATCCTGGTATATATACAGTCTGTAGTCTATCCTGGTATATATACAGTCTGTAGTCTATCCTGGTATATATACAGTCTGTAGTCTATCCTGGTATATATACAGTCTGTAGTCTATCCTGGTATATATACAGTCTGTAGTCTATCCTGGTATATATACAGTCTGTAGTCTATCCTGGTATATATAGAGTCTGTAGTCTATCCTGGTATATATACAGTCTGTAGTCTATCCCGGTATATATACAGTCTGTAGTCTATCCTGGTATATATACAGTCTGTAGTCTATCCTGGTATATATACAGTCTGTAGTCTATCCCGGTATATATACAGTCTGTAGTCTATCCTGGTATATATACAGTCTGTAGTCTATCCTGGTATATATACAGTCTGTAGTCTATCCTGGTATATATACAGTCAGTAGTCTATCCTGGTATATATACAGTCTGTAGTCTATCCTGGTATATATACAGTCTGTAGTCTATCCCGGTATATATACAGTCTGTAGTCTATCCTGGTATATATACAGTCTGTAGTCTATCCCGGTATATATACAGTCTGTAGTCTATCCTGGTATATATACAGTCTGTAGTCTATCCTGGTATATATACAGTCTGTAGTCTATCCCGGTATATATACAGTCTGTAGTCTATCCTGGTATATATACAGTCTGTAGTCTATCCTGGTATATATACAGTCTGTAGTCTATCCCGGTATATATACAGTCTGTAGTCTATCCTGGTATATATACAGTCTGTAGTCTATCCCGGTATATATACAGTCTGTAGTCTATCCTGGTATATATACAGTCTGTAGTCTATCCTGGTATATATAGTCTGTAGTCTATCCTGGTATATATACAGTCTGTAGTCTATCCTGGTATATATACAGTCTGTAGTCTATCCTGGTATATATACAGTCTGTAGTCTATCCTGGTATATATACAGTCTGTAGTCTATCCTGGTATATATAGAGTCTGTAGTCTATCCTGGTATATATACAGTCTGTAGTCTATCCTGGTATATATACAGTCTGTAGTCTATCCTGGTATATATAGAGTCTGTAGTCTATCCTGGTATATATACAGTCTGTAGTCTATCCTGGTATATATACAGTCTGTAGTCTATCCTGGTATATATACAGTCTGTAGTCTATCCTGGTATATATACAGTCTGTAGTCTATCCTGGTATATATACAGTCTGTAGTCTATCCTGGTATATATACAGTCTGTAGTCTATCCCGGTATATATACAGTCTGTAGTCTATCCTGGTATATATACAGTCTGTAGTCTATCCCGGTATATATACAGTCTGTAGTCTATCCTGGTATATATACAGTCTGTAGTCTATCCTGGTATATATACAGTCTGTAGTCTATCCCGGTATATATACAGTCTGTAGTCTATCCTGGTATATATACAGTCTGTAGTCTATCCCGGTATATATACAGTCTGTAGTCTATCCTGGTATATATACAGTCTGTAGTCTATCCTGGTATATATACAGTCTGTAGTCTATCCTGGTATATATACAGTCTGTAGTCTATCCTGGTATATATACAGTCTGTAGTCTATCCTGGTATATATACAGTCTGTAGTCTATCCTGGTCATCATCAGGTTTGGCAAAGTCTGAAATAATAAAGTGTCATTAATATGGGAGGAAATTCTGTGTTGGTAAATTTGGAGTTAACGTTACTGAATCTTCCAAACTCTTCCAAGCAACAGAACATCATTATTTTTGCTATTCTGGTGCTGTTTCCTAACTAACCTACTGTACAGTCGGCGGCAAAAGTCGTGTCGCCTCACGTGCTTCACCGAGGCACGCGATGTTCATAGACTCGAGATTATTAGGTGTAGAAAACGTGTGTATTTCTCGAGTTAATGAACACTGCCTGTCTCGGTGAAGCAGGGGAGGCGACAGGACTTATGCCGCCGACTGTACTTTAGAGGAATCAAGGCACTCCAATGTAACCAAAGTGAATGACCTCCTTAATATAGTGGGTCAGGTAACTCAGGTTAGGTCATAGTAACATGTTGACTTAGTTAGGTCTATAATAATATAATCTACCTTGGTTCTGGTTAGGTTAGGTTAGGTCACAACAGGTTATATATTATTACTTATATTATAGTTAGGTCTATATACTGTAATATAATCTATCTTGGTTTTGGTTACATTATTATAGGTCAGTTCAGGTTATATATTATTACAATAAACACAGAGGAATTATTTGGCATTAAGGCAAGCATGGAAATGGTTGACAGGAAAACAGAAAAAAGGAGAAAGATCAGATTACTGTATAAAGTAAAGTTATATAATATTTGAGGAAAAAGGCAGGAATGGCACAAAATGTACATGACGAATAGGAGAGAGAACATTGAGGATTAATATTAACAATTTATAAAACATAAATATACTGTAGTATTTATCTATTATAATTGTTGTTGTTTTTATCTTTAATTTACTGTTAACTTTCCATGTGTGTTGTCTTTGTATGGGTATATCTGTATAAAAGGTCTATGTAGCCAACATTTACAATTTGTGTATATTTTAAAAAGGGACAATGTAATATGTTCATGTGTAATGAATTTAAGAGGAGGTTGCATTTATTTTTGGTATAATAGCATATAGAAAATTTCAGCTGCCCAGAACCTAAGTTCAGTGTTTTCCTGCCCTTGTAAACATTGGACAGTCCCGGTAGTCTGCCCAGGTTAGGTCCCGGTAGTTTGCCCAGGTTAGGTCCCGGTAGTCTGCCCAGGTTAAGTCCCGGTAGTCTGTCTATGTTAGGTCCCGGTAGTCTGCCTATGTTAGGTCCCGGTAGTCAGCCTATGTTAGGTCCCGGTAGTCTGTCCAGGTTAGGTGCCGGTAGTCTGCCCAGGTTAGGTCCCGGTAGTCTGCCCAGGTTAGGTCCGGGTAGTCTGCCCAGGTTAGGTCCCGGTAGTCTGCCCAGGTTAGGTCCCGGTAGTCTGCCCAGGTTAGGTCCCGGTAGTCTGCCCAGGTTAGGTCCCGGTAGTCTGCCCAGGTTAGGTCCCGGTAGTCTGCTTTGGTCCTGGTTAGGTTAGGTTAGGTTAGGTCACTTGTTAGGTTGTTACTTGTTGTTGTATATTTTATGTCCCGTTCCACCAGTAACTAGTGCTACACAGGACCTCCTTCAATATTATTAAACACTTGTAATATTCATATCAGGGCCTCCTTCACTATTATTAAACACTTGTAATATTCATATCAGGGCCTCCTTCACTATTATTAAACACTTGTAATATTCATATCAGGGCCTCCTTCAATATTATTAAACACTTGTAATATTCATATCAGGGCCTCCTTCACTATTATTAAACACTTGTAATAATCATATCAGGGCCTCCTTCACTATTATTAAACACTTGTAATATTCATATCAGGGCCTCCTTCACTATTATTAAACACTTGTAATATTCATATCAGGGCCTCCTTCACTATTATTAAACACTTGTAATATTCATATCATCCGTGTCGTAACACTCCGGCAACAGATGTGTTTTCAGTCTTTTCTTAAAAATGGTACAATTTTCACTTCTCCGGACATTTAATGACAATCCATTAAATGTTCAGTAAACAAAAGTGATCTCCTCACAATATTGTGGGCAACAATTAATACAACAAATATAAATCTGTATGAAAATATATAAAATGTGTGAATAATCCAGGTGGACTTAAACCTAAACCTCTTATGTAGAATTACCCAATGTTTAATACAAATGTTTAATTCATTTGACAATATAACTTTAAGTACCAATACCGGTACTGTATATAATAAATATATATTATGTATTATTTATGTTTTTGTTTAATATAATGATAATAATACTTTTTATTTAATTCATTTGATAATATTCCTTTAAATATCAGTACTGTATAATTTTAATAAATATATATTATGTATGTTTTTGTTAATATAATGATAACACTACTTTTTGTTTAATTAAATCATTTGATAATATTCCTTTAAATATCAATACGTTACTGTATAATTATAATATTATATTATGTAGTTGAAGTTAGTTGGTCAAGGTGTGTGTGTGTGTGTGTTTGTCTGAGCAGTCTTGTTATATATTATATATTCACTATTATATTAATTAATAGTGATATAAGCCAAAGTAATAATTACAACTCATTATTCATTAACATTATTAAGTTACAACATTATTATATAACAACATTTCTCTTAAAATATATATAAGGAATTTATATTGAAGTTGTGTATATTATATTTTGTTATGTGGTGTATCTCAGTAAAGTATAATGAAGACTGATAAGTGATTAAAAACTATTATTTTAACTTGTTATTGACTTATTATTGTGTTGTTAAATGGCGGTGAACTTCAGAGGGACTGCAAGCCTAATATTGTTTTCCCACCAAATACATTTTATTATGATTGCAATATTTATGTAATCATATTTTTATTCCAGAGGGATAATGTAGAGAAATGGTAAGACTTGCAGATAACATGTCGGGAGTTTACCAAAACTCCAAACGATATTAATTAATTAATCCATATTATTTATTAGGGCCTGCTGGTATTATTATTCTGCATTGAAAATATGATTCAATGTACGTTATAGAACATCACATAAATATTGTAATCATGATAACATTTATTAATATGAAATATATAAGACTTCTTTGGTGGGAAAACAATATTAGGCTTGCAGTCCCTCTGAAGTTCACCGCCAACATGACAACACAAGTTAAAATAAGTTTTTTTATCAGTCTTCATTATACTTTACTGAGATCACAAACTAAATACACCAAACAACAAAATATAATATACACAACTTCAATATATAATAATATACCTTATATAGATTTTAGATGGAAGTTGCAAGATAAATTTTGGTGGATGTTGCAACTTGTGATTATTATGCTAATGAATAATTAGTTGTTATTGTTACTTTGGCTTATAATTATATTATTATAATTTATTATCATATATATCATCATATTTCAAATAACATAGACCACAATATTAATATTTTAAATCAAAGCAAATGATAAAATACGTCATTAGAAAATGGGAATAATTTTTGGTAGATAATTAATGGTGTTACAACTTGTTGATTATGCTAATGAATATTGAGTAATTATTACTTTGACTTACTTAATTTTCAAATAACAATTATAATTGAATTAGTATATTATTTCAATACAAATTAACATATTTGACACTGATCTATATAATATTATATAATGTAATGTAATATTATCATAATTTTGGAACAATGTCATATTGACCAATCACAGTCCCTCATTCAAACTCTTGAACCTCATTGGTCAGACGATGAATTATGAAAATTTAAAATGAAAATCCTTGCATCTGATTGGTTGTGGAGGAAATATGAAATTTCAAATACTTCAAGTTGATTGGTTGCTACGTGACAGATGACCGAGTCATGTGATGCTGTCAAGGGTATAAAAGGAAGTGTGCAAGGTGCATTGCCTCAGTATATACTACAACTCTGATATGGTAAGACGTACAGAAATGTACTCCCATAAACCCTACCACCATTTGACAACACAAACCAACATTAACAGGTAAGAACCATATAACTATTATTAAATTACAAATTAAAACAATTTCATATAATAATATAACAAGAATTAATTGAAAATAAGAAATAAATTAATGAAAGTATTGATTGAATATTACTAATAATATGTCGTGTTTTTGTTGTCAGATACGGATTTGCTCCAAGCCCGCTTGATGCCCCAAGCCGACGCTTGGACAACAAAAATACGACATACGTGTTAATATTATTTGTTTATTGTGAGAAGTTTGATCTCTAACATAATATAATGTTATTAATTGTAATACACAGTACAATAAACAATTAATGTACCGGTATTTGTTATATAAAACTATATCAAAATGTATATTGTAGTGACCACACACACTATGGCCACTCCTGGGCTATTCTTAACCTAGGTGAGCCCAATAATCCCCTCCCCAGCTCTCTAGGGATAACATCTGTGTCCTCCACACCTTGCCCCACCAATGACTCAGCCGCGTACCTGCATACATGCGGCTGAGTATACCTTTGTGACCCACGCCACATCCGGGAACCTGGGCCCACCTTATAAAAGGGGTCAGTGATGACCGGCTCGGTCACTTGGCTTCCGACCTACCACAGACACCACACGCGACCACTGGCGAAGAGGACCGACCGACACACCTGCACAGTGCATACCACCACCAAGTCACCAACCTCCTATCCTGTGTGACTCCCTGTGCCCAACCAATAAAGTATATCGAGTATTCTAGAGTCTGTTAACCCCGAATTACCACACTGGTGACCCCGGGACTGCTCTAGAATATATACTTTGATATACCTTACATGTAAGCCTCGACTACTACACCACTCCACGCCACGTGTTACCATTGGACCACTCCACAAGATACGTCCCACGGGTAACTCTTGGACCACCACTCCACACTCCACATCACGTGCGCCACCGCTCCACTCGCCACGCCACACCTCTACGCCACTCCACGCCACGTGTTACGGTTGACTCTTGGACCACCACTCCACACTCCACATCACGTGCGCCATCACTCCACTCAACACTCCACATCACGTGCGCCATCACTCCACTCACCACTCCACATCCCTACGCCACTCCACGCCTGCACGCTACGGACGACCGCTCTTCCAGCCACAAGGACCCCCTTTACATATACACGCCACCCTCCATTTTTGTGTTAACGTAGCCAAAAATTTGTGTTTTGCCCCACTCAGTTCTCCCCTCCCAAAACCCAAGTGTGCCCCCTAGCTACCCATTTTCACTGCCCCAACTTCCACGTGTTTCTCCAACCCCCACAGTTTCTCACACACACTTACAGGCTGCTGTGAAGGAACTATTACGGTACCATCTTTCTACCTCCGGCTGTACCGTCTCCAACAACTTGAGTACCATTATTATTTACTTTCCATTCTTTCCCTCGGTGATCCCCCCCCAGTGCTACTCTCCCCCATTTTTTTCCATATCTTTTCGTTTGTACGGCCCATTGCCACATGTTGTATAATATATATATTTTTTTTTATATTGGTGTAACATTACCATAACCTCACCTTCACCCACACACCGTCACCCGCACACCTCACCCACGTGCGCCACATCATCTCGACACTCCCAAGGGAATTAACCTGACCCTTTCCCATAACTGCATCCCTTGCCTCTTCCTTTGTATATCCTGGTCCCCCATCGTGTTTCCATTTTCTATCACTCCCGCTACCTCCCCGCCTATTTAACCATCCACCCCCACTCCTCCTCAACCTAGCCTACTCATTCCCAACCACTCCACATCCATTACTATACTTATTTCACACCAATAACATGGCCACCTCAGTCCCCAATAACAACAACACACAGTCACCTAACATGGCTCCCCACCCTCTATCCCAACACTCACCATCCACAAACACTACTACACTGACACATACTCCCCACGTCCCTCCTTACTCACCAAATGTACACTCGTGGTTCCGTCACATGGAGACGTTATGGTATACCAGCACGTACACAAATGAGGAGAAATTCAACGCTGTCCTGCGAGCGCTACCATCTGACGTGTTTCAAGATATTCCCTCAGAAATAACTCAGCAGCGCTCGTACGAGAGTCTGAAGGATACCATAATATCCTCACACGGTATGACGGCATCCCAATACAGGAGGGCCATGGAAGACGCCCAGCTGGAAGGGCGCCGCCCGTCAGCCTTACTAAGAAACCTCCTACAGCTGAATGAGAAGGCGGGCAAGTCATATTCAGAAGATGCCGTGAGGGATTGTTTCACCAGGAAACTCTCTATAACAGTACAACAACTCCTCCAAGCACACAAAAACAAGCCACTTTTGGAATACGCCACACAAGCAGACGAAATAATGGACATATCCACAACGAGTCTGGGCGAGTGCCAGCATTTCACCGCCAACATCACCAATCCACCCACATCCGCCATCCCTCCAATAACGCTACCTCCACCACAACAGACACAACACCAACAATCTATACCTCCAATACAACAACAAACACTACCAATATCCAGCCACCAATACCAAAACCTACAACAGACACAACACCAACAACCTATACCTCCAATACAACAACACATACCACCAACATCCACCCACCAATACCAACACCTACAACAGACACAAGTTTATCAACCTGTACCAACATCACAACCAACACCAATGCAATACCAGTATAATACCACCCCCCAATCCACTCAACAACAAGCCCTTCCATCCTCACAACAATATTACCCCACACCGCAACAACAATCCATCTCATTACCTCAAACCTACACACCTACACAACAACCTTCCACTCAACAACATTATGCCCCACCTCCACGCAGACTACCGCCATTGCAGCGCCAGACTCCCATCACGCCACAGCAACAATGGCAACATAACCATATATGCGAGTATCACCAGCGTTTTGGGTATAATGCACGCAATTGCCGCGCCCCTTGTCAGTGGAATCGTCAGGGAAACGAATAAGGCGGTCGCAACACAGTGCCCATAACTCGACTGCCCGCATCATTTCTGATCACACAGGGCCACATAACAATTACTCTACGCCACAGCACAACACCACGCCTGACTCAAACCTCAACACAAATACCAATCTCGCCACACCGACACTACCACCCTCGCTACCGCAACCATCTGGCAACACTCCAACGCCCCACCACACCACTCGTACTCTAATGTGGGTGGAAGACCTCGAGTCAGGGGATTACTTCCTTATAGACTCAGGGTCAGAAGTTAGTGTTGTCCCACCCAGTGTAATGGATAGGAGGTGCCAAAACACTACTGCCTACGACCTACTCGCAGCGAACAAGTCACCCATCGCTACATATGGCACCAGAAGCAGGGGAATAACCCTCATGAGAAAGGAGTATGTCGTGTGGCCTTTCGTTGTGGCTGATGTCCAGGCACCAATCCTCGGTCTCGATTTCTTGACGGCTCATGACTTACTGATAGATGCTAAGAGACAACGACTCATTCACCAACCCACTGGAGCCATTATTCCCACCAAACACTGTCAACACACTTCTCCCACAATAACACACATCTCACACTCCAACAAATCCCAATACCAACATATCATGCAAGAATTTCCTCAACTTCTTTCCACACATAACTCTCCACACGTCACAGACCCAGGGATCCGTCATACAATCACCACGACTGGTCCCCCCGTGTTTGCTAAACCCCGTAGGATGCCCCCAGAACGCCTCGTAGCCGCCAAGAGGGAATACCAGGTGATGGAACAGCAGGGCGTGATTAGACAATCAGACAGTGCCTGGGCATCTCCTCTACATATGGTCCCCAAACAACAGGAAGGAGAATGGAGAGCATGTGGAGACTATAGGGCGCTTAATGCTGTCACCATCCCTGACAGGTACCCTATCCCGCACATTCTTGACTTCCATTCCAAGCTTCAGGGATGTGAGGTATTCTCAAAAATAGACCTGGTACGTGCTTTCCACCAAATCCCTGTGGCGGAGGACGACATCAAGAAAACCGCTATTACCACACCATTCGGGTTATGGGAGTACACATTCATGAACTTTGGGTTACGCAATGCTGCACAAACTTTCCAGAGGTTCATGGATCAGGTGATGCGAGGATTAGACTATTGTGTTGTCTACATAGACGACATACTGATCGCATCCCATACCCACAGTCAACACCAGCAACACCTGAGGGAAATCCTTTCTCGCCTACAGCAATACGGTTTAAAAATCCACCCTTCCAAGTGTGTCATTGGGGCTGATCATCTGGATTTCCTAGGCCACCAGGTCACACCCTATGGAATAACCCCATTACCGCAGAAAGTGGAGGCAGTGAGAGAGTTCCCCCTACCTACGACAGCCAGGAAACTAAGAGAATTCCTGGGCGTGGTTAATTATTACCACCGGTTTATCCCTCATGCCGCTACAGCCCTGGCACCGCTCCACGAACTGTTGAAGGGGCTCACCAAAAATTCCCAAAAGAAACTCCTATGGACACCGTCAGCCGAGATAGCATTCACAAACATTAAGACCAAGCTTGCTGACACTACACTCCTAGCCTATCCCACACCTCACGCACCCACATCTATTTACACAGACGCCTCAGACGACGCTATCGGAGCAGTTCTGCAACAGGAAGTGGACGGCTTACTCAAACCAATTGCCTTCTACAGCAAACGTCTGGAACCGCCACAACGTAAATACAGCGCCTTTGACAGAGAGCTAGTGGCAATATACGAGTCTGTAAAACACTTTCGCCACTTCCTTGAAGGCAGAACGTTCCACATCCGCACAGACCATAAGCCTCTTACCACAGCCATGCAGCAGCTGGGTACCAACTGGTCTCCACGGGTTACACGTCACCTATCGTTCGTCTCGGAATTTACTACCGATATTCGCCACGTTCGAGGAGAAGACAACGCTGTAGCAGACGCCCTATCAAGGTCTCCACCAACACAAACAACCATCGCCACCATTCAACACATCCCACCATTGGATTTTCCTGCAATTGCAACAGCGCAACAGTCTGACTTACACCTGCAAAACCTCCTAACAGGCAACACTGGATTACACCTGGAATTCCTGACAGCCCCAGACGATACCACGAAGCTCTGGTGCGACACATCCTGCGGCACGCCACGCCCCTACATACCGCCACAGTTCAGAGAGGCAGTGTGCTCGCACTATCACTCACTCAACCACCCAGGGATTGCAGGAACACAGCGACTGGTGAGCCGTCGTGCAGTATGGCCCAGTATGAAGAGACAAATTAAGGAGTGGGTTACATCATGCCTGTCATGTCAACGAGCTAAAGTTGGTCGTCACACCCGCTCACCCCTTCACGAGTTCACAGTCCCAACCTCTAGATTCCACACAGTACATGTAGATATTGTTGGCCCACTGCCAGCATCACGGGGGGCACGATATTTGCTTACGTGTGTGGACAGGACAACTCGCTGGTGTACTGCTACCCCTATGAGTGACATAACGGCGGAAGGTTCCGCCCGCCACTTCCTCAGCGACTGGGTCGCGAACTTCGGCCCACCCGCTATCATTATCACAGACCAGGGTACCCAATTTGAGTCGAGGGCATGGCAGGACATGCTTAATATCCTGGGAACTAAACGGCAACGAACAACTGCCTACCACCCCTGTAGTAACGGGATGGTGGAGCGTTTCCACCGACGCCTTAAAGATGCCTTCCGTGCCCTTCAACATGATCAATGGACTGACGCCCTTCCACTCATACTCCTAACCATTCGTACGACCATGAAGGAAGACCTACACCATTCCCCAGCAGAGCTGGTGTTCGGAGAAGACCTTCGCCTCCCTGGTCAGATGACCGCACCTAATGTAGACACATCCAACCTCTCATTCCTACCAACACTCAAGCGCGCCATCGCTAATGCGGCACCTACACCTACACGCCATCAGACCAGGCCCACTTACATACCACCCGGATTACACACAGAACCTTCTGTCTTATTGAGGACAGACTCACACCGGACACCACTGCAGCAACGGTACACCGGACCCCATCCGGTGCTCTCCAGGACAGACGCAACAGTCACACTAGACATAAATAATAGGCCGTACGTCACGTCTTGGGAGAGGGTTAAACCAGCACACACTACGTCACACCCGCCACACACACACCCTACACTACACCCAACTCACCGCCCACCACTCCTACCTACACCACTGCATGTAGCACCAGCCACGCACGTACACCCTCAACACACACCATCATATCACACCTCACATCACCAACACATAACACCATCATACCCCACTATCACCATTCCACCCCCACCATCTCAGTCTCACGCCCACACACCATATCCTCCCATTTACACTCCTCCACAACCTTCCCCACCTGCTACGCTTTCACCCACCCCCTCTACTCTCCAACCCCCACAACCTCATACCCCCCCTCCTCTCCCTACGGTGCCTGAAGCCTCACCACTCGCCCCACCTCAGATTCATCCTTCTCCTAACCTTTCATCTCCATCTATAACCCCATCTACTCCTAATTCCCCCCCCTTACCCGACCAGGACGATCCCATAATCCATCCGGCACCACCTACACCCCCACCCCTACCCACTCCTCCCTTACTAGAACCTGTTTCACCTACACCACCACCCGTATACCTCCCTAACTCCATAACTGATCCTGAACATAATGAATCTATATGTATAATCCCTCTTATTCACCCTCAGGATAAACCTCCTATAGTCCATATTATACCTGCCACACCCCCTCGTCCTGCCAGTCCACACGTCAGACCACAGACACCTGTACGTCCAGCCACACCCCCGTCACCACAACAAATGTCTCGGGAGGACGAAACAGGCTTGATCCCTGAGGGTTTCACCACACGCTCTGGACGCACTATTAAGCGGCCTCATAAATATATTTCCATGCTGACCAACACAGACATGCACCTACTCTACAACCAACCTCACACATCTTACACTTACTACTAAAGACACACACTTGCCTTTCTCGACCATCTAACAATCCACACTTTACACGTAAATTATTGTACAACACGCCCCAACCAGCATGGCTCAGGATTATATATTGAAGTTTTTTTTTATCTTGGAATTTTATAGTATTGTGTAGTTATTATTCATTTTATATTATTGTATATGTATTTGTTTCTTGTATTAGTTTTATTTTTTGTTTTGTATATGTTTTCCTTCCCCCAGTTTGTTGCTAAAAATTTCTGGGGGGAGGGGGGGTAATGTAGTGACCACACACACTATGGCCACTCCTGGGCTATTCTTAACCTAGGTGAGCCCAATAATCCCCTCCCCAGCTCTCTAGGGATAACATCTGTGTCCTCCACACCTTGCCCCACCAATGACTCAGCCGCGTACCTGCATACATGCGGCTGAGTATACCTTTGTGACCCACGCCACATCCGGGAACCTGGGCCCACCTTATAAAAGGGGTCAGTGATGACCGGCTCGGTCACTTGGCTTCCGACCTACCACAGACACCACACGCGACCACTGGCGAAGAGGACCGACCGACACACCTGCACAGTGCATACCACCACCAAGTCACCAACCTCCTATCCTGTGTGACTCCCTGTGCCCAACCAATAAAGTATATCGAGTATTCTAGAGTCTGTTAACCCCGAATTACCACAATATTATATTTACCATGTATTTTTGTTGTCCAAGCGACACGAAGCTCGCTTACTTTTCACCAAGCGAGTTTGCTCTGTACTGTTTTTGTTGGACGTTTGATACCAAGCGGTGCCAAGCGGAAGCAAGCCGTCTTCGACATTTTTTCAACCCAGTGCTCGGGAACAATGTTGGTGCCGCTGGCCTCACTTTGGGTCACATGACAATAACAATATGGCCGACAGGTAATTGAAATTTGCTAATAATAATAATAAATCATTAATTTATTAAATGATTATTGCATGTAACTTGTTATTAGTGCTAAATAAACCAAAATAATGCTGTAATAAGATGTAATATTATTTAACGAGGTATAGGCTGCTTTGGATAGTTATATATTACAGGTAACACAAAGAAAAGGATTATTTATTATTTATATAATCATTTATGTAATCAAACTGGACAATATTGAACGAGGCCAATAGTTACTGTGGGTAGTGAAGATGTCAATAATTATATGGGTGGGTGGTAGTTAAGATGTGGGTGGTAGGTAGGTAGGTAGGTAAGATGTCAATAATTATATGGGTGGGTGGTAGTTAAGATGTGGGTGGTAGGTAGGTAGGTAGGTAAGACGTGGGTGGTAGGTAGGTAGTGAAGATGTCAATAATTATATGGGTGGGTGGTAGTTAAGATGTGGGTAGGTAGGTAGGTAGGTAGGTAAGATGTGGGTGGTAGGTAGGTAGGTAGGTAGTGAAGATGTCAATAATTATATGGGTGGGTGGTAGTTAAGATGTGGGTGGTAGGTAGGTAGGTAAGATGTGGGTGGTAGGTAGGTAGTGAAGATGTCAATAATTATATGGGTGGGTGGTAGTTAAGATGTGGGTGGTAGGTAGGTAGGTAAGATGTGGGTGGTAGGTAGGTAGTGAAGATGTCAATAATTATATGGGTGGGTGGTAGTTAAGATGTGGGTGGTAGGTAGGTAGGTAGGTAAGATGTAGGTAGGTAGGTAGTGAACAGAAATAAAAATAATTATAAAAATAATAATCATAAAAAAATCATAATGAAAAAGTAAAAAAAAAAAATGATAAAAGTAAAAAAAATAAAATAATAAAAGTAAAAAAAAAAAAAAAAGTAAAAAAAAAAAAAAAAAAAAAAAATAATAATAATAAAAGTAAAAAAAAAATAATAATAAAAGTAAAAAAAATAAAATAATAAAAGTAAAAAAAAAAAATAGAAGTAAAAAAAATAAAAAAAAGTAAAAAAAATAATAATAAAAGTAAAAAAAAAAAAAAAGTAAAAAAAAAAGTAAAAAAAAAAATAATAAAAGTAAAAAAAAAAAAAAAGTAAAAAAAAAAAAAGTAAAAAAAAAATAATAAAAGTAAAAAAAAATAATAAAAGTAAAAAAAAAAAAGTAAAAAAAAAATAATAAAAGTAAAAAAAAATAATAAAAGTAAAAAAAAAAAAATAAAAGTAAAAAAAAAAATAATATAAGTAAAAAACAAAAAAAAAGTAAAAAAAAAAATAATAATAAAAGTAAAAAAAATAGTAATAAAAGTAAAAAAATATATAATAAAAGTAAAAAAAAATAAATAATAAAAGTAAAAAAAAAAAAAAGTAAAAAAAAAAAAATAATGAAAGTAAATAATAAAAAAATAAAAAAAAAAATAATAAAAGTAAAAAAAAAAATAATAAAAAAAAAATAATAATAATAATAAAAAATATATATAATAAAAGTAAAAAAAAAAAATGAAATAAAAAAAAATAATAAAAGTAAAAAAAAAAAAAAAAAGTAAACATTTTTTTTTATAAAAATAAAAAAATAAAAAAGTAAAAAAAACAATAATAGAAGTAAAAAAAAATAATAAAAGTAAAAAAAAAATAATAAAAGTAAAAAAAGAAAAATAATAGAAAAAAAAGTAAAAAAAAAAGTAAAAAAAAAAAAAAGAGTAAAAAAAAAATAATAAAAGTAAAAAAAAAAAGAGTAAAAAAAAAAGGTAAAAAAAAAAATAATAAAAGTAAAAAAAAAAATATTAAAAGTAAAAAAATCAATAATAAAAGTAAAAAAAAAAAAAAAAAAAGTAAAAAAAAAAAGTAAAAAAAAAATTAATAGAAGTAAAAAAAAAAATAATAAAAGTAAAAAAAAAAAAAAAAAAAAAAAAAAAATAATAATAATAATAATAACAAAAGTAAAATAAATAAAAAAAAAGTAAAAAAAAATAAATAATAAAAGTAAAAAAAAAATAATAAAAGTAAAAAAAGAAATATAATAAAAGTAAAAAAATAAAATAATAAAAGTAAGAAAAAAAAAGTAAAAAAAAAAACTAAAAAAAAAAAATAATAAAAGTAAAAAAAAAAAGAAAAAGTAAGAAATAAAATAATAAAAGTAAAAAAAGATAAAATAATAAAAGTAAAAAAAAATAATAGTAGAAGTAAAAAAAAAAATAATAAAAGTAAAAAAAAAAAAAGTAAAAAAAAAAAAATAAAAAAAATAAAAATAAAAAAAAATAATAAAAGTAAAAAAAATAAATAATAGAAGTAAAAAAAAAATGAAAAAGGAAATAATAATGATGGTGAAGTGAAGTGAAGTGAAGTGAAGTGATGTGAAGTGAAGTGAAGTGAAGTGAAGTGTGATGTGATGTGATGTGATGTGATGTGATGTGATGTGATGTGTGGTGATGTGATGTGATGTGAAGTGATGTGAAGTGAAGTGAAGTGAAATGAAGTGAAGTGAAGTGGTGCGGTGTAATGTGAAGTGAAGTGAAGTGAAGTGAAGTGAAGTGATGTGATGTGATGTGATGTGAAGTGAAGTGAAGTGAAGTGAAGTGAAGTGATGTGATGTGATGTGATGTGATGTGAAGTGAAGTGAAGTGAAGTGGTGTGGTGTGGTGTGGTGTAATGTGAAGTGAAGTGAAGTGAAGTGAAGTGAAGTGATGTGATGTGAAGTGAAGTGTGATGTGATGTGATGTGATGTGAAGTGAAGTGGTGTGGTGTGGTGTGGTGTGGTGTGATGTGAAGTGAAGTGTGATGTGATGTGATGTGATGTGAAGTGAAGTGGTGTGGTGTGGTGTGGTGTGGTGTGGTGTGGTGTGGTGTGGTGTGGTGTGGTGTGGTGTAATGTGAAGTGAAGTGAAGTGAAGTGAAGTGATGTGATGTGAAGTGAAGTGAAGTGAAGTGAAGTGAAGTGAAGTGATGTGAAGTGAAGTGAAGTGAAGTGAAGTGAAGTGATGTGATGTGATGTGATGTGATGTGATGTGATGTGATGTGATGTGAAGAGAAGTGAAGTGAAGTGAAGTGAAGTGAAGTGAAGTGATGTGAAGTGAAGTGAAGTGAAGTGAAGTGAAGTGAAGTGAAGTGAAGTGAAGTGAAGTGAAGTGATGTGATGTGATGTGATGTGAAGTGAAGTGAAGTGAAGTGAAGTGAAGTGAAGTGAAGTGAAGTGAAGTGAAGTGAAGTGATGTGATGTGATGTGATGTGAAGTGAAGTGAAGTGAAGTGACGTGACGTGACGTGACGTGACGTGACGTGACGTGACGTGATGACAACAACAACAGTAATAATAATAATAATAATAATAATAATAATAATAATAATAATAATAATAAAAAAAAAGATAGAAATAAAAAAAATCACCATTACGTTGTAATGTGTTATGTATATATATAATTATATTATTTAACTAAAAAAATAATAATATTCATGTGCAATGTAATGTTATAATTATTTCATATTTTCTGGTGTCTGTAATGTAATGTTATAATTAAGTTGTAATGTGTTATATTATTTAACTAAATATGGTAATAATATTCATGTGTAATGTAATGTTATAATTAAGTTGTAATGTGTTATATTATTTAACTAAATATGGTAAGAATATTCAAGTGTAATGTCATTTTATAATTAAGTAGTAATGTGGGTGGTAGGTAGGTAGGTAGTGAACAGAAATAAAAATAATTATAAAAATAATAATCATAAAAAAATCATAATGAAAAAGTAAAAAAAAAAAATGATAAAAGTAAAAAAAAAAAAATAATAAAAGTAAAAAAAAAAAAAAAGTAAAAAAAAAAAAAAAAAAAAATAATAATAATAATAAAAGTAAAAAAAAAATAATAATAAAAGTAAAAAAAAAAAATAATAAAAGTAAAAAAAAAATAATAGAAGTAAAAAAAAAAAAAAAAGTAAAAAAAAAAATAATAAAAGTAAAAAAAAAAAAAAAGTAAAAAAAAAAAAGTAAAAAAAAAAAAAATAATTAAAGTAAAAAAAAAAAAAAAAGTAAAAAAAAAAAAAGTAAAAAAAAAATAATAAAAGTAAAAAAAAATAATAAAAGTAAAAAAAAAAAAAAGTAAAAAAAAAATAATAAAAGTAAAAAAAAATAATAAAAGTAAAAAAAAAATAATAAAAGTAAAAAAAAAAAATAATATAAGTAAAAAACAAAAAAAAAGTAAAAAAAAAAATTGTAATAAAAGTAAAAAAAATAGTAATAAAATTAAAAAAATATATAATAAAAGTAAAAAAAAAAAATAATAAAAGTAAAAAAAAAAAAAGTAAAAAAAAAAAAATAATGAAAGTAAATAATAAAAAAAATAAAAATAAAATAATAAAAGTAAAAAAAAAAATAAAAAAAAAAAAAATAATAATAAAAAAAAATATATATAATAAAAGTAAAAAAAAAATGAAATAAAAAAAAATAATAAAAGTAAAAAAAAAAAAAAAAAGTAAACATTTTTTTTTATAAAAATAAAAAAATAAAAAAGTAAAAAAACAATAATAGAAGTAAAAAAAAATAATAAAAGTAAAAAAAAAAATAATAAAAGTAAAAAAAGAAAAATAATAGAAAAAAAAAGTAAAAAAAAAAAGTAAAAAAAAAAAAAAAGAGTAAAAAAAAAATAATAAAAGTAAAAAAAAAAAAGTAAAAAAAAAGGTAAAAAAAAAATAATAAAAGTAAAAAAAAAATATTAAAAGTAAAAAAATCAATAATAAAAGTAAAAAAAAAATAATAAAAGTAAAAAAAAAAAGTAAAAAAAAAAATTAATAAAAGTAAAAAAAAAAAAAATAAAAGTAAAAAAAAAAAAAAAAAAAAAAGTGAAAAAAAAATAATAATAATAATAATAACAAAAGTAAAATAAATAAAAAAAAAGTAAAAAAAAATAAATAATAAAAGTAAAAAAAAAATAATAAAAGTAAAAAAAGAAATATAATAAAAGTAAAAAAATAAAATAATAAAAGTAAGAAAAAAAAAAGTAAAAAAAAAAGTAAAAAAAAAAATAATAAAAGTAAAAAAAAAAGAAAAAGTAAGAAATAAAATAATAAAAGTAAAAAAAGATAAAATAATAAAAGTAAAAAAAAATAATAGTAGAAGTAAAAAAAAAAATAATAAAAGTAAAAAAAAAAAAAGTAAAAAAAAAAAAATAAAAAAAAATAATAAAAGTAAAAAAAAAAAATAATAGAAGTAAAAAAAAAATGAAAAAGGAAATAATAATGATGGTGAAGTGAAGTGAAGTGAAGTGAAGTGATGTGATGTGAAGTGAAGTGAAGTGAAGTGAAGTGAAGTGTGATGTGATGTGATGTGATGTGATGTGATGTGATGTGATGTGTGATGTGATGTGATGTGATGTGAAGTGATGTGAAGTGAAGTGAAGTGAAATGAAGTGAAGTGAAGTGGTGCGGTGTAATGTGAAGTGAAGTGAAGTGAAGTGAAGTGAAGTGATGTGATGTGATGTGATGTGAAGTGAAGTGAAGTGAAGTGAAGTGAAGTGAAGTGATGTGATGTGATGTGATGTGATGTGATGTGATGTGAAGTGAAGTGAAGTGAAGTGGTGTGGTGTGGTGTGGTGTGGTGTGGTGTAATGTGAAGTGAAGTGAAGTGAAGTGAAGTGAAGTGATGTGATGTGATGTGATGTGATGTGATGTGAAGTGAAGTGAAGTGATGTGAAGTGAAGTGAAGTGAAGTGTGATGTGATGTGATGTGATGTGATGTGATGTGATGTGATGTGAAGTGAAGTGAAGTGATGTGATGTGAAGTGAAGTGAAGTGAAGTGTGATGTGATGTGATGTGATGTGATGTGAAGTGAAGTGAAGTGAAGTGGTGTGGTGTGGTGTGGTGTGGTGTGGTGTGGTGTAATGTGAAGTGAAGTGAAGTGAAGTGAAGTGATGTGATGTGATGTGAAGTGAAGTGAAGTGAAGTGAAGTGAAGTGATGTGATGTGAAGTGAAGTGAAGTGAAGTGAAGTGAAGTGATGTGATGTGATGTGAAGAGAAGTGAAGTGAAGTGAAGTGAAGTGATGTGAAGTGAAGTGAAGTGAAGTGAAGTGAAGTGATGTGATGTGAAGTGAAGTGAAGTGAAGTGAAGTGAAGTGAAGTGATGTGAAGTGAAGTGAAGTGAAGTGAAGTGAAGTGATGTGATGTGATGTGATGTGAAGTGAAGTGAAGTGAAGTGAAGTGACGTGACGTGACGTGACGTGACGTGACGTGACGTGATGACAACAACAACAGTAATAATAATAATAATAATAATAATAATAATAATAATAATAATAATAATAATAATAATAATAATAATAATAAAAAAGATAGAAATAAAAAAAATCACCATTACGTTGTAATGTGTTATGTATATATATAATTATATTATTTAACTAAAAAAATAATAATATTCATGTGCAATGTAATGTTATAATTATTTCATATTTTCTGGTGTCTGTAATGTAATGTTATAATTAAGTTGTAATGTGTTATATTATTTAACTAAATATGGTAATAATATTCATGTGTAATGTAATGTTATAATTAAGTTGTAATGTGTTATATTATTTAACTAAATATGGTAAGAATATTCAAGTGTAATGTCATTTTATAATTAAGTAGTAATGTGTTATATTATTTAACTAAATATGGTAATAATATACATGTGAAATGTAATGTTATAATTAAGTTGTAATGTGTTATATTATTTAACTAAATATGGTAATAATTAATAATACTAATACTAATATTAATACTAATACTAATACTAATACTAATACTAATACTAATACAAATAATAATAATAATAATAATAATAATAATGATAATGATAATGATAATGATAATGATATTGATAATGATAATAATAATAATAATAATAATAATAATAATAATAATAATAATAATAATGATAATAATAATAATAATAATAAAAAAGATAGAAATAAAAAAAATCACCATTACGTTGTAATGTGTTATGTATATATATAATTATATTATTTAACTAAAAAAATAATAATATTCATGTGCAATGTAATGTTATAATTATTTCATATTTTCTGGTGTCTGTAATGTAATGTTATAATTAAGTTGTAATGTGTTATATTATTTAACTAAATATGGTAATAATATTCATGTGTAATGTAATGTTATAATTAAGTTGTAATGTGTTATATTATTTAACTAAATATGGTAAGAATATTCAAGTGTAATGTCATTTTATAATTAAGTAGTAATGTGTTATATTATTTAACTAAATATGGTAATAATATACATGTGAAATGTAATGTTATAATTAAGTTGTAATGTGTTATATTATTTAACTAAATATGGTAATAATTAATAATACTAATACTAATACTAATATTAATACTAATACTAATACTAATACTAATACTAATACAAATAATAATAATAATAATAATAATAATAATAATAATAATAATGATAATGATAATGATAATGATAATGATATTGATAATAATAATAATAATAATAATAATAATAATAATAATAATAATAATAATGATGTACACAATAAGGCAAGTGCTGTATGCCACAATCATAAGATAATACACAGGTAAACAGACTGCCTGCCTAAGACCCTGTACACAAGATAAGCAGAGGGCAGATATTGGTAATAAACAGTGTGAGTCACAGTGGTACCCATGTGATATAGAAGCCGGTGTATAGCAAATAACTAGATAACACCAACATTATTAATATTGGCTAACACCTGAATACACAGTGGTTGTTCTTATCATTCTTGTTCTCTACCTACGAGAGAGAGTAGGGAGAGAATAGAGAAAGAGAGTAGAAAGGAGAGTAGGGAAAGAGAGTAAGACTCCGACATAACCAAGGAATGGTCACAAGGAGATATGCCTAATCCACAGATAATATAAACTGATTAATGTAGCAGAATAGGTAGGACTAAGAGCACGAGGACTATACCCCAGGACTAAGACACGTGGCTTCCTACCACATTACCCACGTGGCATCTGGCCACGTAAGCATGACAACACACAGTAATAATTGTATCCAAAGACAACTGACAACTCAAGTGAAATTGTATATAAACAGTGACACTTACCTAATAGGTAGGATTCTTAAACTTGCTCCCTTAGGGCTATTATATACTTGTCTCGCCAAGAGAGACCACTACTATATCAGAAAAGAAGCACATCAATATCATTCCCTGTCTGTGTGTGTATAGAGATATAAGTGTAAATAAATGAACTTTCCATGTTACAACTGTGAAGTCAATTACCTTAGAAAACACCCACGTCTACGCTAACTAACTAATAATAATAACAATACTACAAGTCCCAAGAAGCAAATACAAATAAGTTACCAGAGCTTGAACGAGTTAAAGCCTAACATGACTGGTACATTATGGTGGCAGCAGTGGTTGCAACAACAAGATTGCAAAGGAGTTGACTTCCAGGGAGTACAGTGAATAACATAGTTCAAGGACAAGTTGAAGATTTTACTTGTAAATTTCTCGCAGGTAATTTCTTCTCACGACCTCTATAAACGAGGGAGATAAACCACAAATTCATCACCTACAAGACACCTACTTCAACATAACTGCAACTAGACCTACAACGGGACCTCATCTACTTCACAACAATCAATCATCACTACCCCAGGCGTCCCTGTACGTAAATTCTCTCGTAAGGACAACGCCATCCCTTCATCACTACCCATGAGCGTCCCTGGAACGTAAGGACGTCATCACTTCATCACTACCCATGAGCGTCCCTGGAACGTAGGACAACGTCATCACTTCATCATCTCCATTCTCCATGCTGACACCTTGTAACGTAAATTCTCTCGTAAAAGGCAAGTCAACATTCATCATCTTCACTCCAAGAACGACTACTAGTGTGTTAGTGTGCGAGCTACTCATCACCACGACTGGCCAGACACCCCACCTAGACGTCAACTCGTCGTCATCATCATCGTTGCAACTAAAGTACTAAAAGTAGGTACACATTACATGTAATTACATTATTTTTCACTTGTCTACGAACATGTTAGGATAAAATTAGGTTTCCTCATTAAAGCCCAGAAAGAAAGAAAAGAAGTGCCAAATTAAAACAAAGTAAAGAATTCTTCCCCATTAATCTAAAGGTATCGCAATAACTTTGAATATCCCTGATAATGATTCAATATCCTCTGAGCTAGATTCCCCTGCCTCCCTAAAAAGTCTCGTTGTGGTGCCAACACATACGAGTACATTTTCTTCTTCTCCAACCATAACCCCATTAAAAACTCAATCTGTCTATTATATCATCCTGTATTATCACTAACAATGACTACTCCTCTACAATCTCCTATCGTCTCTGCTCATCATCTAACAAATACTGATTCCACTGTCTCTTCTATGCTAACAATGAAACTCTTACCTACCACCATTTCTCATGTAAAGCATTTTAAGGGAGATAATCCAAGATATGGGATTCATCTCTTCTTGCATCATTTGGAGAAGATATTTTGCAAAGCGAATATAGAGCAGGACGAACATAAAATAGCATTGGTAAGAGAGTATATTGCACAGAATAGTCCAGCCAGTTCTAGGTTAAACACAAGTGCTTTTTCTAAGTCAAAGAATTTAACGTCATATGCCACATTTAGACAGTCACTTATTGATGTTTTGGGGGATGGTAAAGTACATAAATCGTTCTCAAGGGTTCAAAGAATGATTAAAAGAAAGGCAAACAAAATAAATACAAGGGAACTAGCAAAAGCACTTGCATCAGCAGGATCGCTAGAATTATATTCAAAGAAATCTCGCATCATACATCATGTATTACATATTACTCACTCCAGGGATAAGAAGAATTATAATTTTGATACCATAACTCAAAGGGAATCACACAGACAACGTTGCAAACATTGTAACGAAGATAAGCATAAGACCAGTGAATCTGATAGTAATAAATCCACAGGAAATAATGGGAAATCAAAGCATAAATACTGTCATTCACATGAGTCAAATTCGTATTCCTTAAATGAACACATGATCCTTAACAAAAGGAAACAAAGCTTGCACAATCGAAACATGATGTATGAAACGAGACCACCACGATATTAAAATGGCATCAATAATCACATAAGTAAATAAATACTGCCCTGTCGTCGTAAATACCTATAATATAATAATAATCCCTGTCTAAGTATCACATACTAATATTTCATTAATGATAGACACAGGAACAGCAGTTTCCTTGTTATCGGATAATTCCTTTAACAAATTGTGCAACTTAGATCCCCAGCGGGTTTTATAAACTAAGATTGAACAGGTGATATAAAATTGTCACATATGACAAATAATAAATTAACAGGTATTAGGGACACTAAACCCTTCCTGTACGGTTAGACAAAAACTAACCAATACACATAATAATATGCCCTAAACATAAAATAATACATTTTAGGTATTAATGTATTTTAATACAGGATTGTCCAGGCCAAAATATAAGTCCATATATATGTATTGAAAAAAAAAAACAAAAAACGGGAACTATTCCATTATCATAAAGGCCTACTGCAGATAATACTATATTACCACTAAATTTCGTCCATGAATTGAAGGTAGAGCTTCCATCTCATGTTACAACCACATATTAGTGTTCTATCCTTAGTAGAGTCTGGGAAAATAACCTGGGAATGTATCTACTTTCACTAATGTAAAGGATAATAATATTGCTACTATCTATATCTTTAACAAATCATCTACCAATAATCAGGTAAAGAAAAGGACATATTTATATGGTCGGTACAAGATGGAAGTTAGACTAAATACCACAAGAAATATTATATCAATTTTAACCGAAGAGTTAAAGGATAATCACATAAGGGAGAAACTTAGAAATTTGGTCAGGAGACGATATTTTCTAATTTATCGTGATAATTTTATTAATAGACTAGCCACATATCAAAATGCGATTGCCCTACCTGGTAACATTTTTAGGAATAACCTATTTTTAAATAAGCATATAGGCGACCATACCTTATACTAGACAGAAAATTATAAATGATAAATGAAATGTTGGATGAAAGTATTATTAAGATTTTAACTCCCCCTTTTACCAGTCAAATGTTTTTGGTTTCAAAAATGATGGTGAATTTAAGCCAGTACTTCTTACAGAGATATAATGCTACAAGTAAATATAAATATCCCCTCCCTCCTTTAAGGATGGTTCTCTAACATTGCTCAAACAAAACCTATTAAAATTGGTCAGTGGACACTGGCAAGTAGCATTATATAATAATACATTTAATACGTCCCATGGTTATTATGAATACATTCGTAGACCATTTGGGTTACGTAATGCTCAATCAACATTTAAGCATATGCTAAATTTTCGTGTTAGTGTTATTAATAACGTAGTCATCGCTTACCCAGACAATTTGATTATTTTTCTAATAAGGTACAATCACAATATTTAACAATAAGGAAGGTTAAATAGACATTGCATTAGGTAGGCCTCAAACTTTAAATATATATGTTTCATTATATTACCAGGATATTATAATGATAGGTTATACATTAACCACCACTGGGCTCCATACACAATAGCATAAAATACGAACAATGACAGTCAACTAACGTAAAATCACTCTTGAGTTTATGTTCGTATATAGAGAATCATTATAAAGACATTTTTCCCATTTAACAAACGCACTAAATAATCTCCTCAGGAGAGTGACAGATGTGTATGGAAGTCAGAAAAGTTAATAAAGGTTAATTAATGTCAGCTCCAATTCATGCATTTCCATCCTATTCATTACCTTAATAATAATAATAATAATAATAATATCACGTGTACAGATGCTTCTTCAGTAGACTTAGGCACTGTACTTAGGTAAGATATAGCTAAGTTCTATGTCAGGTATATACTTATGCATAACGAATATTAAATGCACAGCAAACTCGTTACTCTGTAACGGACCAGGAACAATTAACAAATAATGTTAGGGGCAATTCGTACTTTTAGAAAATCGTATTAGGCTATCCTTTACAAATACTCGTGAATCACTAATATATTCTTGGCTTACTATAATCTCAAACCTTAGCGTGAAAATTAGCCAGATATTATCGAACCATTAAGGAATTTCTCTCACATATTGTTATTAACTACCTTCCAGGATGATTAGATAAAATAACAAATCCCTTAAACAATCATCTTGTCATTTACTTCCGAAGTCACTCATGGACGTGGTAAACATGCATAAACATTAGCAATTCCTATGCTAAAATATACTAAAACATTATTTAACTCTGAGGATGAAAATAATAGACGAGAATTACAGTCACTTCAATAACTTTTCCCATTATGATAAGATTTTTACAAAAAAAAAAAAAAAAAAAAACTTAGTAAAAGTGACTTATAAACCAATGAAAGTGATACATTAAATAATGCTTCCCTCAGTGTTAATTACCCTTTTATCAAAATGCAACAGGACATCCTGGGAGAGAATATTAAAACAATCTCCATATAATATATTATCAACATAAACTATGGGCAGATGAAAAAACATATACAGTATATCGCTCAGTGCGAAACATGCAATGCTTCATGACAGGAATATAATCCTGGACGAATCAGGAGACATAATAGGAATAATTCTACTTTCCTTACCAATTACAAATCAGGGCATAAATAAACTATTACCTATGGTTAACCATTTTCTAAATATTTAGTGGCGGCACCACTACATGATAAAAACCGCAAATAATACGTGCACATATATCTAATCCCAAATTATTTTATGCCCATATACATGTCCGATATTATAAAGATATCTAATTTCTACTAATTTGAAGCAAACGTTTGTATAACCATATCTCCCCATATCTCCCAGCAGCTAATGGGTTAACAATACGGCAAAACCGTAAAATACTACAAGTACTTGGTGGCACAGAAACAATGGAAATCCCTCCACATGGAAAGACTGCATCAAAAAAATGACAGTCTAAGAATACTACAAAACGTTGAAATAAAAGGAAAAAAACTCCTCAGGAAATACTATATGGCGTACAAGAAACGTCTTTCATATAATTATATGAGATAACAATTGCCACACAGAAGCCAGGCTACAACAAGGACAACTTCGCTGAACAACAGTGAGTTGCAGTTCAACAATTTCATCATGATGTACAAGCAATTTACGGGCTTGCAAGGAAATAATGCGTAATCGCCTACACAAGCAATTTACGGGCTTGCAAGGAACAAAATGCGTAATCGCCTACACAAGCAATTTACGGGCTTGCAAGAAAAAAAAATGCGTAATCGCCTACACAAGCAATTTACGGGCTTGCAAGGAAATAATGCGTAATCGCCTACACAAGCAATTTACGGGCTTGCAAGGAAATAATGCGTAATCGCCTACACAAGCAATTTACGGGCTTGCAAGGAAATAATGCGTAATCGCCTACACAAGCAATTTACGGGCTTGCAAGGAAATAATGCGTAATCGCCTACACAAGCAATTTACGGGCTTGCAAGGAACAAAATGCGTAATCGCCTACACAAGCAATTTACGGGCTTGCAAGGAAAAAAATGCGTAATCGCCTACACAAGCAATTTACGGGCTTGCAAGGAACAAAATGCGTAATCGCCTACACAAGCAATTTACTGGCTTGCAGGAATAAAATGCGTAATCGCCGGTCTAATAAAGCAAATAATTCAAATGTTCACTCCAGGTGATACATAAAATAATACGGGTACCCGATCGAAGTTTAAAACTTCACACAGTAATATCTTTAGTAGGTAAATAATAAAGAATATTTTTACCAGGCGGATGATATTGTATATGTAAACAGGATAAAGAGATTGGTAAAGCGCGCAAAACCATCCAAAATAAAACCAATCCATATCACTGAAACATAACAATTTCCTCTTCTTAGTAAATTTATCCCTACTAAATACTATATAATGAAATAATCAATTACAAACATAAATCCGATCGGTTTACTATGAAATAAAATAATATTTCTTTTTACAGATGTGGCCCAAATCAACCTATATGGATAATAATTTTTGTCTCTACTCTCAACAGCTCCAGAACCAGACGAGGAACACAACGCAGTACAAATGACGTCTTCAAGCCGAGAGCTCTCGTATACAATTTTATTAACAAGCAGAAGCAAAGAAAAGAAAAATAAATAAACTAATGGTGACAAATGATATAATCACTATTTCTTACTCTTTACAGATTTTATCCCAGTGAGCAGTGGTTACAGCTACAAGTATTTACTGATACACTAGTTTATTTGACAGGTATCACACAAATGGAATCCAGCGACTAAGGTAATATTGTTCGCTTATTATACAAAATATATAATGGCTTGAGCCATCACCACAGCCCAGAGCGTGGTTGGAAAAAAATTTACGTGTATTTGCGTGAACATTATTTGGTACTGCTTACATAGTGGTATACACATATATCCTATAAAATAAAGGATTATGAGACAAACTGTTGCATATCGTGGTAAGTGTAACAGGTAAAAAAGCATTGCACAGATATTAAATACGAATTATAGAGCTTTACTTTACCAATAAAAGAAAATATTCACATATACTTAGTAGGCTTCTATTTATTTCTGCGGGAAACAGGAAGCTGTATTACGAGTACAGGAACTTTGAAAGAAAGTACAACCATTTATTAGGAGAGTATTTACTGCGGGTAAGATAAGATTAACTCATACTTAATAACTATAATATGCAAAGGAAAAATCAGTGTGAAGTACTATCTTACCAAAATATCTTTCTTCCAGCTATTTTAAATATTATTATACAATCGTGCGTAGTATTTTAATACAAGAGTATATACTCATTATTCTTCCCATAGAAGGTAAAGTATGATTCACAAGCTACGCACTTCAAGAATTCCCAATGAAAATAGAAATAATCTTTTAATGTTCAAATTTCCTCCAAGAAGTATTATACTTAGTGATGATGTCATCAATGACACACACTCCTCAAGTACCATGTTGCATGTCCTTATTTATATGTTGGTCCTGCATAAATATTGGCAAGTATTCCTCCAAAAGATGCGAAATCTCCACGTGCTTTGAAGCAATTCAGGCACTATATGCATGTAATTCATATCTATTACTAATCAAACCTCTCTTATATCATCAAAATTCTATTTCTACTATCTATACTTACCTGTTGATAGACTATTAACAATATATTACCCTAATCACCCTACACATGGCATGGATTAAGGCTACTGTAGAGAGGCAGACTCAGATAAAATCGATTCAAGGGAATCGTTATATTGGAAAATAAAATATATAATTGCTAGACAATATATCCCACTCTCTTCCACCTTTCAATATATTTCATTTAATATCGACTTGTTTAATATCTCCCTATTATCAGTTGTTTCAGAAAAAAGTGAAGCTGGGAAGTTATTCAAGGAAACTGGGAATCAAACATCCTGCTAGTATCAGTTGGTTACTCCATATATTGATGAAAATAAAACTTGGTACAAATATTTAATATCCCATGTCTTATCTTTCTGGCAGGTACTATAACATTTTTATATAGAAAAAGTCTACTGTCATATTTTGCATTGTATAAGAGAACTCTATCAATGTAGACTGAATTATCTTGTTATGGAAAATTAACATTTAGCTGTTATTGCACAGCCACAACATGGCAACAAGGCCTCTTCATTAATGTGTGAATTTTTAGCATAGGTTAGCTTATACACATAACTACAAGCACCTAGCTCAACACATTAATTTTAAGATTATTTCTTTATGTACTTAACAGTGTATTTTATTCATGTATTGATGTTCATTTTAAGTATATGATGTGCCTATGTCTTTGATGTCAATTTTATATTATTATTGAGGTATTCACTGATAATATCTTAGTTATTGTGTACCCTACCTACATTGTATGTTTGTTTCCACAATCAAGGTTATCTGAGGACAGATAGATTAGGGTAGCGAGAGCAGAGCGATTGTACACAATAAGGCAAGTGCTGTATGCCACAATCATAAGATAATACACAGGTAAACAGACTGCCTGCCTAAGACCCTGTACACAAGATAAGCAGAGGGCAGATATTGGTAATAAACAGTGTGAGTCACAGTGGTACCCATGTGATATAGAAGCCGGTGTATAGCAAATAACTAGATAACACCAACATTATTAATATTGGCTAACACCTGAATACACAGTGGTTGTTCTTATCATTCTTGTTCTCTACCTACGAGAGAGAGTAGGGAGAGAATAGAGAAAGAGAGTAGAAAGGAGAGTAGGGAAAGAGAGTAAGACTCCGACATAACCAAGGAATGGTCACAAGGAGATATGCCTAATCCACAGATAATATAAACTGATTAATGTAGCAGAATAGGTAGGACTAAGAGCACGAGGACTATACCCCAGGACTAAGACACGTGGCTTCCTACCACATTACCCACGTGGCATCTGGCCACGTAAGCATGACAACACACAGTAATAATTGTATCCAAAGACAACTGACAACTCAAGTGAAATTGTATATAAACAGTGACACTTACCTAATAGGTAGGATTCTTAAACTTGCTCCCTTAGGGCTATTATATACTTGTCTCGCCAAGAGAGACCACTACTATATCAGAAAAGAAGCACATCAATATCATTCCCTGTCTGTGTGTGTATAGAGATATAAGTGTAGATAAATGAACTTTCCATGTTACAACTGTGAAGTCAATTACCTTAGAAAACACCCACGTCTACGCTAACTAACTAATAATAATAACAATACTACAAGTCCCAAGAAGCAAATACAAATAAGTTACCAGAGCTTGTTAAAGCCTAACAGGACTGGTACAATGATAATGATAATGATAATGATAATAAAAATAATAATAATAATAATAATAATAATAATAATAATAATAATAATTATTATTATTATTATTATTATTATTAAATACAGTAATAATAATAATTAATAAAATAAAATTGAAATAAAAATAAAAATAAAAATAAAATTTGAACAGAAATAAAAATAATTATAAAAATAATAATCATAAAAAAATCATAATGATAATAATAAAAAACACACAATAAAAATGATAATAATAATAATAAAAAAAAATAATAACAGTAAAAATAAAAAAATGAAAAAGGAAATAATAATGATGGTGATGGTGATGTGATGTGATGTGATGTGAAGTGAAGTGAAGTGAAGTGAAGTAATGTGAAGTGATGTGATGTGATGTGATGTGATATGATGTGATGTGATGTGAAGTGAAGTGAAGTGAAGTGAAGTGATGTGATGTGATGTGATGTGAAGTGATGTGATGTGATGTGATGTGATGTGATGTGATGTGATGTGATGTGATGTGATGTGATGTGATGTGATGTGATGTGATGTGATGTGATGTGATGTGATGTGATGTGATGTGATGTGATGTGATGTGATGTGATGTGATATGAAGTGAAGTGAAGTGAAGTGAAGTGAAGTGAAGTGAAGTGAAGTGAAGTGAAGTCATGAGATGCGATGCGATGCGATGCGATGCGATGCGGTGCGGTGCGGTGCGGTGCGGTGCGGTGCGGTGCGGTGCGGTGCGATGTGAAGTGAAGTGAAGTGATGTGATGTGATGTGATGTGATGTGATGTGATGTGATGTGATGTGATGTGAATTGATGTGATGTGATGTGATGTGATGTGATGTGATGTGAAGTGATGTGATGTGATGTGAAGTGAAGTGAAGTGAAGTGAAGTGTAATGTGTAATGTAATGTTATAATTAAGTTGTAATGTGTTATATTATTTAACTAAATATGGTTATAATATTCAAGTGTAATGTAATTTTATAATTAAGTAGTAATATGTTATATTGTTTAACTAAATATGGTAATAATATACATGTGAAATGTAATGTTATAAATAAGTTGTAATGTGTTATATTATTTAACTAAATATGGTAATAATATTCATGTATAATGATATAATTAAGTTGTAATGTGTTATATTATTTAACTAAATATGGTAAGAATATTCATGTATAATGTTATAATTAAGTTGTAATGTGTTATATTATTTAACAAGATATGGTAATAATATTCATGTATAATGTAATGTTATAATTAAGTTGTAATGTGTTATTTTATTTAACTAAATATTGCAATAATATTCATGTGTAATGTATTGTTATAATTAAGTTGTAATGTGTTATATTATTTAACTAAATATGGTAATAATATTCATGTGTAATGTTATAATTAAGTTGTAATGTGTTATATTATTTAACTAAATATGGAAAAAATATTCATGTGTAATGTAATTTTATAAATTTGTTGTAATGTGTTATATTATTTAACTAAATATGGTAATAATATTTATGTGTAATGTAATGTTATAATTAAGTTGTAATGTGCTATATTATTTAACTAAATATGGTAATAATATTCATGTGTAATGTTATAATTAAGTTGTAATGTGTTATATTATTTAACTAAATATGGTAATAATATTCATGTGTAATGTAATGTTATAATTAAGTTGTAATGTATTATATTATTTAACTAAATATGTTCATAATATTCATGTGTAATGTTATAATTAAGTTGTAATGTGTTGTATTATTTAACTAAATATGGTAATAATATTCATGTGTAATGTTATAATTAAGTTGTAATGTGTTATATTATTTAACTAAATATGGTAATAATATTCATGTGTAATGTAATGTTATAATTAAGTTGTAATGTGTTATATTATTTAACTAAATATGGTAATAATATTCATGTGTAATGTAATGTTATAATTAAGTTGTAATGTGTTATCTTATTTAATTAAATATGGTAATAATATTCATGTGTAATGTAATGTTATAATTAAGTTGTAATGTGTTATATTATTTAACTAAATATGGTAATAATATTCATGTGTAATGTAATGTTATAATTAAGTTGTAATGTGTTATCTTATTTAATTAAATATGGTAATAATATTCATGTGTAATGTAATGTTATAATTAAGTTTTAATGTTATATATTATTTAACTAAATATGGTATTAATATTCATGTGTAATGTAATGTTATAATTAAGTTGTAATGTGTTATATTATTAAACTAAAAATGGTAATAACATTCATGTGTAATGTAATGTTATAATTAAGTTGTAATGTGTTATATTAGTTAACTAAATATGGTAATAATATTCATGTGTAATGTAATGTTATAATTAAGTTGTAATGTGTTATATTATTTAACTAAATATGGTAATAATATTCAAGTGTAATGTAAAGTTATAATTAAGTTGTAATGTGTTATATTATTTAACTAAATATGGTAATAATATTCATGTATAATGTTATAATTAAGTTGTAATGTGTTATATTATTTAACTAAATATGGTAAGAATATTCATGTATAATGTTATAATTAAGTTGTAATGTGTTATATTATTTAACTAAATATGGTAATAATATTCATGTGTAATGTAATGTTGTATTTAAGTTGCAATGTGTTATTTTATTTAACTAAATATGGTAATAATATTCATGTGTAATGTTATAATTAAGTTGTAATGTGTTATATTATATAATTAAATATGGTAATAATATTCATGTGTAATGTAATGTAATGTTATAATTAAGTTGTAATATGTTATATTATTTAACTAAATATGGTAATAATATTCATGTGTAATGCTATAATTAAGTTGTAATGTGTTATATTATTTAACTAAATATGGTAATAATATTCATGTGTAATATAATGTTTTAATTAAGTTGTAATGTGTTATATTATTTAATTAAATATGGTAATAATATTCATGTGTAATGTAATGTTATGATTAAGTTGTAATGTGTTATATTATTTAACTAAACATGGTAATAATATTTATGTGTAATGTAATGTTAAAATTAAGTTGTAAACTTGTAATGTATTATATTATTTAACTAAATATGGTAATAATATTCATGTGTAATGTAATGTTATAATTAAGTTGTAATGTGTTATATTATTTAACTAAATATGTTAATAATATTCAAGTGTAATGTAATGTTATAATTAATTTGTGATGTTTTATATTATTTAATTAAATATGGTAATAATATTCATGTGTAATGTAATGTTATAATTAAGTTGTAATTCGTTATATTATTTAACTAAATATGGTAATAATATTCATGTGTAATGTAATGTTATAATTAAGTTGTTTTATATTATATTATTTAACTAAATATGGTAATAATATTCATGTGTTATGTAATGTTATAATTAAGTTGTAATGTGTTATATTATTTAACTAAATATGTTCATAATATTCAAGTGTAATGTTATAATTAAGTTGTAATGTGTTATATTATTTAACTAAATATGGAAAAAATATTCATGTGTAATGTAATTTTATAAATTTGTTGTAATGTGTTATATTATTTAACTAAATATGGTAATAATATTCATGTGTAATGTTATAATTAAGTTGTAATGTGTTATATTATTTAACTAAATATGGTAATAATATTCATGTGTAATGTTATAATTAAATTGTAATGTGTTATATTTTTTAACTAAATATGGTAATAACATTCATGTTTAATGTAATGTTATAATTAAGTTGTGATGTGTTATATTATTTAACTAAATATGGTAATAACATTCATGTTTAATGTAATGTTATAATTAAGTTGTGATGTGTTATATTATTTAACTAAATATGGTAATAATATTCATGTGTCATGTAATGTTATAATTAAGTTGTAATGTGTTATATTATTTAACTAAATATGGTAATAACATTCATGTTTAATGTAATGTTATAATTAAGTTGTGATGTGTTATATTATTTAACTAAATATGGTAATAATATTCATGTGTAATGTAATGTTATAATTAAGTTGTAATGTGTTATATTATTTAACTAAATATGGTAATAATATTCATGTGTAATGTAATTTTATAATTAAGTTGTAATGTGTTATATTATTTAACTAAATATGATAATAATAGTCAAGTGTAATGTAATGTTATAATTAAGTTGTAATGTGTTATATTATTTAACTAAATATGGTAATAATATTCATGTGTAATGTAATTTTATAAATTTGTTGTAATGTGTTATATTATTTAACTAAATATGGTAATAATATTCATGTGAAATGTTATAATTAAGTTGTAATGTGTTATATTATTTAACTAATTATGGTAATAATATGCATGTGTAATGTAATGTTATAATTAAGTTGTAATGTGTTATATTATTTAACTAAATATGTTCATAATATTCATGTGTAATGTTATAATTAAGTTGTAATGTGTTGTATTATTTAACTAAATATGGTAATAATATTCATGTGTTATGTAATGTTATAATTAAGTTGTAATGTGCTATATTATTTAACTAAATATGGTAATAATATTCATGTGTAATGTAATGTTATAATTAAATTGTAATGTGTTATCTTATTTAATTAAATATGGTAATAATATTCATGTGTAATGTAATGTTATAATTAAGTTTTAATGTGTTATATTATTTAAATAAATATGGTATTAATATTCATGTGTAATGTAATGTTATAATTAAGTTGTAATGTGCTATATTATTTAACTAAATATGGTAATAATATTCATGTGTAATGTAATGTTATAATTAAGTTGTAATGTGTTATCTTATTTAATTAAATATGGTAATAATATTCATGTGTAATGTAATGTTATAATTAAGTTTTAATGTGTTATATTATTTAACTAAATATGGTATTAATATTCATGTGTAATGTAATGTTATAATTAAGTTGTAATGTGTTATATTATTAAACTAAAAATGGTAATAACATTCATGTGTAATGTAATGTTATAATTAAGTTGTAATGTGTTATATTAGTTAACTAAATATGGTAATAATATTCATGTGTAATGTAATGTTATAATTAAGTTGTAATGTGTTATATTATTTAACTAAATATGGTAATAATATTCAAGTGTAATGTTATAATTAAGTTGTAATGTTTTATATTATTTAACTAAATATGGTAATATTATTCATGTGTAATGTAATGTTATAATTAAGTTGTAATGTTTTATATTATTTAACTAAATATGGTAATAATATTCATGTGTAATGTTATAATTAAGTTGTAATGTGTTATATTATATAATTAAATATGGTAATAATATTCATGTGTAATGTAATGTAATGTTATAATTAAGTTGTAATATGTTATATTATTTAACTAAATATGGTAATAATATTCATGTGTAATGCTATAATTAAGTTGTAATGTGTTATATTATTTAACTAAATATGGTAATAATATTCATGTGTCATGTAATGTTATAATTAAGTTGTAATGTGTTATATTATTTAACTAAATATGGTAATAATATTCATGTGTAATATAATGTTTTAATTAAGTTGTAATGTGTTATATTATTTAATTAAATATGGTAATAATATTCATGTGTAATGTAATGTTATGATTAAGTTGTAATGTGTTATATTATTTAACTAAACATGGTAATAATATTTATGTGTAATGTAATGTTAAAATTAAGTTGTAAACTTGTAATGTATTATATTATTTAACTAAATATGGTAATAATATTCATGTGTAATGTAATGTTATAATTAAGTTGTAATGTGTTATATTATTTAACTAAATATGTTAATAATATTCAAGTGTAATGTAATGTTATAATTAATTTGTGATGTGTTATATTATTTAATTAAATATGGTAATAATATTCATGTGTAATGTAATGTTATAATTAAGTTGTAATTCGTTATATTATTTAACTAAATATGGTAATAATATTCATGTGTAATGTTATAATTAAGTTGTAATGTGTTGTATTATTTAACTAAATATGGTAATAATATTCATGTGTAATGTTATAATTAAGTTGTAATGTGTTATATTATTTAACTAAATATGGTAATAATATTCATGTGTAATGTAATGTTATAATTAACTGGTAATGTGTTATATTATTTAACTAAATATGGTAATAATATTCATGTTTAATGTAATGTTAAAATTAAGTTGTAATGTGCTATATTATTTAACTAAATATGGTAATAATATTCATGTGTAATGTAATGTTATAATTAAATTGTAATGTGTTATCTTATTTAATTAAATATGGTAATAATATTCATGTGTAATGTAATGTTATAATTAAGTTTTAATGTGTTATATTATTTAAATAAATATGGTATTAATATTCATGTGTAATGTAATGTTATAATTAAGTTGTAATGTGTTATATTATTTAACTAAATATGGTAATAATATTCATGTGTAATGTAATGTTATAATTAAGTTGTAATGTGTTATATTATTTAACTAAATATGGTAATAATATTCATGTGTAATGTAATGTTATAATTAAGTTGTAATGTGCTATATTATTTAACTAAATATGGTAATAATATTCAAGTGTAATGTAATGTTATAATTAAGTTGTAATGTGATATTATTTAACTAAATATGTTCATAATATTCATGTATAATGTTATAATTAAGTTGGAATGTGTTATATTATTTAACTAAATATGGTAAGAATATTCATGTATAATGTAATAATTAAGTTGTAATGTGTTATATTATTTAACTAAATATGGTAATAATAATCATGTGTAATGTAATGTTATAATTAAGTTGTAATGTGTTATATTATTTAACTAAATATGGTAATAATATTCATGTGTAATGTTATAATTAAGTTGTAATGTGTTATATTATATAATTAAATATGGTAATAATATTCATGTGTAATGTAATGTTATAATTAAGTTGTAATATGTTATATTATTTAACTAAATATGGTAATAATATTCATGTGTAATGTAATGTTATAATTAAGTTGTAATGTGTTATATTATTTAATTAAATATGGTAATAATATTCATGTGTAATGTAATGTTATAATTAAGTTGTAATGTGTTATATTATTTAACTAAATATGGTAATAATATTTATGTGTAATGTAATGTTAAAATTAAGTTGTAAACTTGTAATGTATTATATTATTTAACTAAATATGGTAATAATATTCATGTGTAATGTAATGTTATAATTAAGTTGTAATGTGTTATATTATTTAACTAAATATGGTAATAATATTCATGTGTAATGTAATGTTATAATTAAGTTGTAATGAGTTATATTATTTAACTAAATATGTTAATAATATTCATGTGTAATGTAATGTTATAATTAATTTGTGATGTGTTATATTATTTAATTAAATATGGTAATAATATTTATGTGTAATGTAATGTTATAATTAAGTTGTAATGTGTTATATTATTTAACTAAATATGGTAATAATATTCATGTGTAATGTTATAATTAAGTTGTAATGTGTTGTATTATTTAACTAAATATGGTAATAATATTCATGTGTAATGTTATAATTAAGTTGTAATGTGTTATATTATTTAACTAAATATGGTAATAATATTCATGTGTAATGTAATGTTATAATTAACTTGTAATGTGTTATATTATTTAACTAAATATGGTAATAATATTCATGTTTATTGTAATGTTAAAATTAAGTTGTAATGTGCTATGTTATTTAACTAAATATGGTAATAATATTCATGTGTAATGTAATGTTATAATTAAGTTTTAATGTGTTATATTATTTAAATAAATATGGTATTAATATTCATGTGTAATGTAATGTTATAATTAAGTTGTAATGTGCTATATTATTTAACTAAATATGGTAATAATATTCATGTGTAATGTAATGTTATAATTAAGTTGTAATGTGTTATCTTATTTAATTAAATATGGTAATAATATTCATGTGTAATGTAATGTTATAATTAAGTTTTAATGTGTTATATTATTTAACTAAATATGGTATTAATATTCATGTGTAATGTAATGTTATAATTAAGTTGTAATGTGTTATATTATTTAACTAAAAATGGTAATAACATTCATGTGTAATGTAATGTTATAATTAAGTTGTAATGTGTTATATTAGTTAACTAAATATGGTAATAATATTCATGTGTAATGTAATGTTATAATTAAGTTGTAATGTGTTATATTATTTAACTAAATATGGTAATAATATTCAAGTGTAATGTAAAGTTATAATTAAGTTGTAATATGTTATATTATTTAACTAAATATGGTAATAATATTCATGTATAATGTTATAATTAAGTTGTAATGTGTTATATTATTTAACTAAATATGGTAATAATATTCATGTATAATGTTATAATTAAGTTGTAATGTGTTATATTATTTAACTAAATATGGTAATAATATTCATGTGTAATGTAATGTTGTATTTAAGTTGCAATGTGTTATTTTATTTGACTAAATATGGTAATAATATTCATGTGTAATGTTATAATTAAGTTGTAATGTGTTATATCATATAATTAAATATGGTAATAATATTCATGTGTAATGTAATGTTATAATTAAGTTTTAATATGTTATATTATTTAACTAAATATGGTAATAATATTCATGTGTAATGCTATAATTAAGTTGTAATGTGTTATATTATTTAACTAAATATGGTAATAATATTCATGTGTCATGTAATGTTATAATTAAGTTGTAATGTGTTATATTATTTAACTAAATATGGTAATAATATTCATGTGTAATGTAATGTTATAATTAAGTTGTAATGTGTTATATTATTTAATTAAATATGGTAATAATATTCATGTGTAATGTAATGTTATAATTAAGTTGTAATGTGTTATATTATTTAACTAAATATAGTAATAATATTTATGTGTAATGTAATGTTAAAATTAAGTTGTAAACTTGTAATGTGTTATATTATTTAATTAAATATGGTAATAATATTCATGTGTAATCTAATGTTATAATTAAGTTGTAATGTGTTATATTATTTAACTAAATATGGTAATAATATTTATGTGTAATGTAATGTTAAAATTAAGTTGTAAACTTGTAATGTATTATATTATTTAACTAAATATGGTAATAATATTCATGTGTAATGTAATGTTATAATTAAGTTGTAATGTGTTATATTATTTAACTAAATATGGTAATAATATTCATGTATAATGTTATAATTAAGTTGTAATGTGTTATATTATTTAACTAAATATGGTAATAATATTCATGTGTAATGTAATGTTGTATTTAAGTTGCAATGTGTTATTTTATTTAACTAAATATGGTAATAATATTCATGTGTAATGTTATAATTAAGTTGTAATGTGTTATATTATATAATTAAATATGGTAATAATATTCATGTGTAATGTAATGTTATAATTAAGTTGTAATATGTTATATTATTTAACTAAATATGGTAATAATATTCATGTGTAATGCTATAATTAAGTTGTAATGTGTTATATTATTTAACTAAATATGGTAATAATATTCATGTGTCATGTAATGTTATAATTAAGTTGTAATGTGTTATATTATTTAACTAAATATGGTAATAATATTCATGTGTAATGTAATGTTATAATTAAGTTGTAATGTGTTATATTATTTAACTAAATATGTTAATAATATTCATGTGTAATGTTATGTTATAATTAATTTGTGATGTGTTATATTATTTAATTAAATATAGTAATAATATTTATGTGTAATGTAATGTTATAATTAAGTTGTAATGTGTTATATTATTTAACTAAATATGGTAATAATATTCATGTGTAATGTTATAATTAAGTTGTAATGTGTTGTATTATTTAACTAAATATGGTAATAATATTCATGTGTAATGTTATAATTAAGTTGTAATGTGTTATATTATTTAACTAAATATGGTAATAATATTCATGTGTAATGTAATGTTATAATTAACTTGTAATGTGTTATATTATTTAACTAAATATGGTAATAATATTCATGTTTAATGTAATGTTAAAATTAAGTTGTAATGTGCTATATTATTTAACTAAATATGGTAATAATATTCATGTGTAATGTAATGTTATAATTAAATTGTAATGTGTTATCTTATTTAATTAAATATGGTAATAATATTCATGTGTAATGTAATGTTATAATTAAGTTTTAATGTGTTATATTATTTAAATAAATATTGTATTAATATTCATGTGTAATGTAATGTTATAATTAAGTTGTAATGTGCTATATTATTTAACTAAATATGGTAATAATATTCATGTGTAATGTAATGTTATAATTAAGTTGTAATGTGTTATATTACTAAAAATAGTAATAATATTCATGTGTAATGTAATGTTATAATTAAGTTGTAATGTGTTATATTATTTAACTAAATATGGTAATAATATTCAAGTGTAATGTAAAGTTATAATTAAGTTGTAATGTGTTATATTATTTAACTAAATATGGTAATAATATTCATGTATAATGTTATAATTAAGTTGTAATGTGTTATATTATTTAACTAAATATGGTAAGAATATTCATGTATAATGTTATAATTAAGTTGTAATGTGTTATATTATTTAACTAAATATGGTAATAATATTCATGTATAATGTAATGTTGTATTTAAGTTGCAATGTGTTATTTTATTTAACTAAATATGGTAATAATATTCATGTGTAATGTTATAATTAAGTTGTAATGTGTTATATTATATAATTAAATATGGTAATAATATTCATGTGTGATGTAATGTTATAATTAAGTTGTAATATGTTATATTATTTAACTAAATATGGTAATAATATTCATGTGTAATGTTATAATTAAGTTGTAATGTGTTATATTATATAATTAAATATGGTAATAATATTTATGTGTAATGTAATGTTATAATTAAGTTGTAATGTGTTATATTATTTAACTAAATATGGTAATAATATTCATGTGTCATGTAATGTTATAATTAAGTTGTAATGTGTTATATTATTTAACTAAATATGGTAATAATATTCATGTGTAATGTAATGTTATAATTAAGTTGTAATGTGTTATATTATTTAATTAAATATGGTAATAATATTCATGTGTAATGTAATGTTATAATTAAGTTGTAATGTGTTATATTATTTAACTAAAAATAGTAATAATATTTATGTGTAATGTAATGTTAAAATTAAGTTGTAAACTTGTAATGTATTATATTATTTAACTAAATATGGTAATAATATTCATGTGTAATGTAATGTTATAATTAAGTTGTAATGTGTTATATTATTTAACTAAATATGTTAATAATATTCATGTGTAATGTAATGTTATAATTAATTTGTGATGTGTTATATTATTTAATTAAATATGGTAATAATATTTATGTGTAATGTAATGTTATAATTAAGTTGTAATGTGTTATATTATTTAACTAAATATGGTAATAATATTCATGTGTAATGTTATAATTAAGTTGTAATGTGTTGTATTATTTAACTAAATATGGTAATAATATTCATGTGTAATGTTATAATTAAGTTGTAATGTGTTATATTATTTAACTAAATATGGTAATAATATTCATGTGTAATGTAATGTTATAATTAACTTGTAATGTGTTATATTATTTAACTAAATATGGTAATAATATTCATGTTTAATGTAATGTTAAAATTAAGTTGTAATGTGCTATATTATTTAACTAAATATGGTAATAATATTCATGTGTAATGTAATGTTATAATTAAGTTGTAATGTGTTATCTTATTTAATTAAATATGGTAATAATATTCATGTATAATGTAATGTTATAATTAAGTTGTAATGTGCTATATTATTTTACTAAATATGGTAATAATATTCATGTGTAATGTAATGTTATAATTAAGTTGTAATGTGTTATCTTATTTAATTAAATATGGTAATAATATTCATGTGTAATGTAATGTTATAATTAAGTTTTAATGTGTTATATTATTTAACTAAATATGGTATTAATATTCATGTGTAATGTAATGTTATAATTAAGTTGTAATGTGTTATATTATTTAACTAAAAATGGTAATAACATTCATGTGTAATGTAATGTTATAATTAAGTTGTAATGTGTTATATTAGTTAACTAAATATGGTAATAATATTCATGTGTAATGTAATGTTATAATTAAGTTGTAATGTGTTATATTATTTAACTAAATATGGTAATAATATTCAAGTATAATGTAAAGTTATAATTAAGTTGTAATGTGTTATATTATTTAATTAATATGGTAATAATATTCATGTATAATGTTATAATTAAGTTGTAATGTGTTATATTATTTAACTAAATATGGTAATAATATTCATGTATAATGTTATAATTAAGTTGTAATGTGTTATATTATTTAACTAAATATGGTAATAATATTCATGTGTAATGTAATGTTGTATTTAAGTTGCAATGTGTTATTTTATTTAACTAAATATGGTAATAATATTCATGTGTAATGTTATAATTAAGTTGTAATGTGTTATATTATATAATTAAATATGGTAATAATATTCATGTGTAATGTAATGTTATAATTAAGTTGTAATATGTTATATTATTTAACTAAATATGGTAATAATATTCATGTGTAATGCTATAATTAAGTTGTAATGTGTTATATTATTTAACTAAATATGGTAATAATATTCAGGTGTCATGTAATGTTATAATTAAGTTGTAATGTGTTATACTATTTAATTAAATATGGTAATAATATTCATGTGTAATGTAATGTTATAATTAAGTTGTAATGTGTTATATTATTTAACTAAATATAGTAATAATATTTATGTGTAATGTAATGTTAAAATTAAGTTGTAAACTTGTAATGTGTTATATTATTTAATTAAATATGGTAATAATATTCATGTGTAATGTAATGTTATAATTAAGTTGTAATGTGTTATATTAATTAACTAAATATGGTAATAATATTTATGTGTAATGTAATGTTAAAATTAAGTTGTAAACTTGTAATGTATTATATTATTTAACTAAATATGGTAATAATATTCATGTGTAATGTAATGTTATAATTAAGTTGTAATGTGTTATATTATTTAACTAAATATGTTAATAATATTCAAGTGTAATGTAATGTTATAATTAATTTGTGATGTGTTATATTATTTAATTAAATATGGTAATAATATTCATGTGTAATGTAATGTTATAATTAAGTTGTAATGTGTTATATTATTTTACTAAATATGGTAATAATATTCATGTGTAATGTTATAATTAAGTTGTAATGTGTTATATTATTTAACTAAATATGGTAATAATATTCATGTGTAATGTAATGTTATAATTAACTTGAAATGTGTTATATTATTTAACTAAATATGGTAATAATATTCATGTTTAATGCAATGTTAAAATTAAGTTGTAATGTGCTATATTATTTAACTAAATATGGTAATAATATTCATGTATAATGTAATGTTATAATTAAATTGTAATGTGTTATCTTATTTAATTAAGTATGGTAATAATATTCATGTGTAATGTAATGTTATAATTAAGTTTTAATGTGTTATATTATTTAAATAAACATGGTATTAATATTCATGTGTAATGTAATGTTATAATTAAGTTGTAATGTGTTATATTATTTAACTAAATATGGTAATAATATTCATGTGTAATGTAATGTTATAATTAAGTTGTAATGTGTTATATTATTTAACTAAATATGGTAATAATATTCATGTGTAATGTTATAATTAAGTTGTAATGTGTTATATTATTTAACTAAATATGGTAATATTATTCATGTGTAATGTAATGTTATAATTAAGTTGTAATGTGATATTATTTAACTAAATATGTTCATAATATTCATGTATAATGTTATAATTAAGTTGTAATGTGTTATATTATTTAACTAAATATGGTAAGAATATTCATGTATAATGTTATAATTAAGTTGTAATGTGTTATATTATTTAACTAAATATGGTAATAATATTCATGTGTAATGTAATGTTGTATTTAAGTTGCAATGTGTTATTTTATTTAACTAAATATGGTAATAATATTCATGTGTAATGTTATAATTAAGTTGTAATGTGTTATATTATATAATTAAATATGGTAATAATATTCATGTGTAATGTAATGTTATAATTAAGTTGTAATATGTTATATTATTTAACTAAATATGGTAATAATATTCATGTGTAATGCTATAATTAAGTTGTAATGTGTTATATTATTTAACTAAATATGGTAATAATATTCATGTGTCATGTAATGTTATAATTAAGTTGTAATGTGTTATATTATTTAACTAAATATGGTAATAATATACATGTGTAATGTAATGTTATAATTAAGTTGTAATGTGTTATATTATTTAATTAAATATGGTAATAATATTCATGTGTAATGTAATGTTATAATTAAGTTGTAATGTGTTATATTATTTAACTAAATATGGTAATAATATTTATGTGTAATGTAATACTAAAATTAAGTTGTAAACTTGTAATATATTATATTATTTAACTAAATATGGTAATAATATTCATGTGTAATGTAATGTTATAATTAAGTTGTAATGTGTTATATTATTTAACTAAATATGTTAATAATATTCATGTGTAATGTAATGTTATAATTAATTTGTGATGTGTTATATTATTTAATTAAATATGGTAATAATATTTATGTGTAATGTAATGTTATAATTAAGTTGTAATGTGTTATATTATTTAACTAAATATGGTAATAATATTCATGTGTAATGTTTTAATTAAGTTGTAATGTGTTATATTATTTAACTAAATATGGTAATTATTCATGTTTAATGTAATGTTAAAATTAAGTTGTAATGTGCTATATTATTTAACTAAATATGGTAATAATATTCATGTGTAATGTAATGTTATAATTAAATTGTAATGTGTTATCTTATTTAATTAAATATGGTAATAATATTCATGTGTAATGTAATGTTATAATTAAGTTTTAATGTGTTATATTATTTAAATAAATATGGTATTAATATTCATGTGTAATGTAATGTTATAATTAAGTTGTAATGTGCTATATTATTTAACTAAATATGGTAATAATATTCATGTGTAATGTAATGTTATAATTAAGTTGTAATGTGTTATCTTATATAATTAAATATGATAATAATATTCATGTGTAATGTAATGTTATAATTAAGTTGTAATGTGTTATATTATTTAACTAAATATGTTAATAATATTCATGTGTAATGTAATGTTATAATTAATTTGTGATGTGTTATATTATATAATTAAATATGGTAATAATATTCATGTGTAATGTAATGTTGTATTTAAGTTGTAATATGTTATATTATTTAACTAAATATGGTAATAATATTCATGTGTAATGCTATAATTAAGTTGTAATGTGTTATATTATTTAACTAAATATGGTAATAATATTCATGTGTAATGTAATGTTATAATTAAGTTGTAATGTGCTATATTATTTAACTAAATATGGTAATAATATTCATGTGTAATGTAATGTTATAATTAAGTTGTAATGTGTTATTTTATTTAATTAAATATGGTAATAATATTCATGTGTAATGTAATGTTATAATTAAGTTGTAATGTGTTATATTATTTAACTAAATATGTTAATAATATTCATGTGTAATGTAATGTTATAATTAATTTGTGATGTGTTATATTATTTAATTAAATATGGTAATAATATTTATGTGTAATGTAATGTTATAATTAAGTTGTAATGTGTTATATTATTTAACTAAATATGGTAATAATATTCATGTGTAATGTTATAATTAAGTTGTAATGTGTTGTATTATTTAACTAAATATGGTAATAATATTCATGTGTAATGTTATAATTAAGTTGTAATGTGTTATATTATTTAACTAAATATGGTAATAATATTCATGTGTAATGTAATGTTATAATTAACTTGTAATGTGTTATTTTATTATCTAAATATGGTAATAATAGTCATGTGTAATGTAATGTTATAATTAAGTTTTAATATGTTATATTATTTAACTAAATATGGTAATAATATTCATGTGTAATGCTATAATTAAGTTGTAATGTGTTATATTATTTAACTAAATATGGTAATAATATTCATGTGTCATGTAATGTTATAATTAAGTTGTAATGTGTTATATTATTTAACTAACTATGGTAATAATATTCATGTTTAATGTAATGTTATAATTAAGTTGTAATGTGTTATATTATTTAATTAAATATGGTAATAATATTCATGTGTAATGTAATGTTATAATTAAGTTGTAATGTGTTATATTATTTAACTAAATATGTTAATAATATTCATGTGTAATGTAATGTTATAATTAATTTGTGATGTGTTATATTATTTAATTAAATATGGTAATAATATTTATGTGTAATGTAATGTTATAATTAAGTTGTAATGTGTTATATTATTTAACTAAATATAGTAATAATATTTATGTGTAATGTAATGTTAAAATTAAGTTGTAAACTTGTAATGTGTTATATTATTTAATTAAATATGGTAATAATATTCATGTGTAATCTAATGTTATAATTAAGTTGTAATGTGTTATATTATTTAACTAAATATGGTAATAATATTTATGTGTAATGTAATGTTAAAATTAAGTTGTAAACTTGTAATGTATTATATTATTTAACTAATTATGGTAATAATATTCATGTGTAATGTAATGTTATAATTAAGTTGTAATGTGTTATATTATTTAACTAAATATGTTAATAATATTCAAGTGTAATGTAATGTTATAATTAATTTGTGATGTGTTATATTATTTAATTACATATGGTAATAATATTCATGTGTAATGTAATGTTATAATTAAGTTGTAATGTGTTATATTATTTAGCTAAATATGGTAATAATATTCATGTGTAATGTTATAATTAAGTTGTAATGTGTTGTATTATTTAACTAAATATGGTAATAATATTCATGTGTAATGTAATGTTATAATTAAGTTGTAATGTGTTATATTATTTAACTAAATATGGTAATATTATTCATGTGTAATGTAATGATATAATTAAGTTGTAATGTGATATTATTTAACTAAATATGTTCATAATATTCATGTATAATGTTATAATTAAGTTGTAATGTGTTATATTATTTAACTAAATATGGTAAGAATATTCATGTATAATGTTATAATTAAGTTGTAATGTGTTATATTATTTAACTAAATATGGTAATAATATTCATGTGTAATGTAATGTTGTATTTAAGTTGCAATGTGTTATTTTATTTAACTAAATATGGTAATAATATTCATGTGTAATGTTATAATTAAGTTGTAATGTGTTATATTATATAATTAAATATGGTAATAATATTCATGTGTAATGTAATGTTATAATTAAATTGTAATATGTTATATTATTTAACTAAATATGGTAATAATATTCATGTGTAATGTAATGTTATAATTAATTTGTAATGTGTTATATTATTTAACTAAATATGGTAATAATATTTATGTGTAATGTAATGTTAAAATTAAGTTGTAAACTTGTAATGTATTATATTATTTAACTAAATATGGTAATAATATTCATGTGTAATGTAATGTTATAATTAAGTTGTAATGTGTTATATTATTTAACTAAATATGTTAATAATATTCATGTGTAATGTAATGTTATAATTAATTTGTGATGTGTTATATTATTTAATTAAATATAGTAATAATATTTATGTGTAATGTAATGTTATAATTAAGTTGTAATGTGTTATATTATTTAACTAAATATGGTAATAATATTCATGTGTAATGTAATGTTATAATTAACTTGTAATGTGTTATATTATTTAACTAAATATGGTAATTATTCATGTTTAATGTAATGTTAAAATTAAGTTGTAATGTGCTATATTATTTAACTAAATATGGTAATAATATTCATGTGTAATGTAATGTTATAATTAAATTGTAATGTGTTATCTTATTTAATTAAATATGGTAATAATATTCATGTGTAATGTAATGTTATAATTAAGTTTTAATGTGTTATATTATTTAAATAAATATGGTATTAATATTCATGTGTAATGTAATGTTATAATTAAGTTGTAATGTGCTATATTATTTAACTAAATATGGTAATAATATTCATGTGTAATGTAATGTTATAATTAAGTTGTAATGTGTTATCTTATATAATTAAATATGATAATAATATTCATGTGTAATGTAATGTTATAATTAAGTTGTAATGTGTTATATTATTTAACTAAATATGTTAATAATATTCATGTGTAATGTAATGTTATAATTAATTTGTGATGTGTTATATTATATAATTAAATATGGTAATAATATTCATGTGTAATGTAATGTTATAATTAAGTTGTAATATGTTATATTATTTAACTAAATATGGTAATAATATTCATGTGTAATGCTATAATTAAGTTGTAATGTGTTATATTATTTAACTAAATATGGTAATAATATTCATGTGTAATGTAATGTTATAATTAAGTTGTAATGTGTTATTTTATTTAATTAAATATGGTAATATTATTCATGTGTAATGTAATGTTATAATTAAGTTGTAATGTGTTATATTATTTAACTAAATATGGTAATAATATTTATGTGTAATGTAATGTTAAAATTAAGTTGTAAACTTGTAATGTATTATATTATTTAACTAAATATGGTAATAATATTCATGTGTAATGTAATGTTATAATTAAGTTGTAATGTGTTATATTATTTAACTAAATATGTTAATAATATTCATGTGTAATGTAATGTTATAATTAATTTGTGATGTGTTATATTATTTAATTAAATATGGTAATAATATTTATGTGTAATGTAATGTTATAATTAAGTTGTAATGTGTTATATTATTTAACTAAATATGGTAATAATATTCATGTGTAATGTTATAATTAAGTTGTAATGTGTTGTATTATTTAACTAAATATGGTAATAATATTCATGTGTAATGTTATAATTAAGTTGTAATGTGTTATATTATTTAACTAAATATGGTAATAATATTCATGTGTAATGTAATGTTATAATTAACTTGTAATGTGTTATATTATTTAACTAAATATGGTAATAATATTCATGTTTAATGTAATGTTAAAATTAAGTTGTAATGTGTTATATTATTTAACTAAATATGGTAATAATATTCATGTGTAATGTAATGTTATAATTAAGTTGTAATGTGTTATATTATTTAACTAAATATGGTAATAATATTCATGAATAATGTTATAATTAAGTTGTAATGTGTTATATTATTTAATTAAATATGGTAATAATATTCATGTATAATGTTATAATTAAGTTGTAATGTGTTATATTATTTAACTAAATATGGTAATAATATTCAAGTGTAATGTAAAGTTATAATTAAGTTGTAATGTGTTATATTATTTAACTAAATATGGTAATAATATTCATGAATAATGTTATAATTAAGTTGTAATGTGTTATATTATTTAATTAAATATGGTAATAATATTCATGTATAATGTTATAATTAAGTTGTAATGTGTTATATTATTTAACTAAATATGGTAATAATATTCATGTGTAATGTAATGTTGTATTTAAGTTGCAATGTGTTATTTTATTTAACTAAATATGGTAATAATATTCATGTGTAATGTTATAATTAAGTTGTAATGTGTTATATTATATAATTAAATATGGTAATAATATTCATGTGTAATGTAATGTTATAATTAAGTTTTAATATGTTATATTATTTAACTAAATATGGTAATAATATTCATGTGTAATGTAATGTTATAATTAAGTTGTAATGTGTTATATTATTTAACTAAATATGTTAATAATATTCAAGTGTAATGTAATGTTATAATTAATTTGTGATGTGTTATATTATTTAATTATATATGGTAATAATATTCATGTGTAATGTAATGTTATAATTAAGTTGTAATGTGTTATGTTATTTAACTAAATATGGTAATAATATTCATGTGTAATGTTATAATTAAGTTGTAATGTGTTGTATTATTTAACTAAATATGGTAATAATATTCATGTGTAATGTAATGTTATAATTAAGTTGTAATGTGTTATATTATTTAACTAAATATGGTAATATTATTCATGTGTAATGTAATGATATAATTAAGTTGTAATGTGATATTATTTAACTAAATATGTTCATAATATTCATGTATAATGTTATAATTAAGTTGTAATGTGTTATATTATTTAACTAAATATGGTAAGAATATTCATGTATAATGTTATAATTAAGTTGTAATGTGTTATATTATTTAACTAAATATGGTAATAATATTCATGTGTAATGTAATGTTGTATTTAAGTTGCAATGTGTTATTTTATTTAACTAAATATGGTAATAATATTCATGTGTAATGTAATGTTATAATTAAGTTGTAATGTGTTATATTATATAATTAAATATGGTAATAATATTCATGTGTAATGTAATGTTATAATTAAGTTGTAATATGTTATATTATTTAACTAAATATGGTAATAATATTTATGTGTAATGTAATGTTAAAATTAAGTTGTAAACTTGTAATGTATTATATTATTTAACTAAATATGGTAATAATATTCATGTGTAATGTAATGTTATAATTAAGTTGTAATGTGTTATATTATTTAACTAAATATGTTAATAATATTCATGTGTAATGTAATGTTATAATTAATTTGTGATGTGTTATATTATTTAATTAAATATAGTAATAATATTTATGTGTAATGTAATGTTATAATTAAGTTGTAATGTGTTATATTATTTAACTAAATATGGTAATAATATTCATGTGTAATGTTATAATTAAGTTGTAATGTGTTGTATTATTTAACTAAATATGGTAATAATATTCATGTGTAATGTAATGTTATAATTAACTTGTAATGTGTTATATTATTTAACTAAATATGGTAATAATATTCATGTTTAATGTAATGTTAAAATTAAGTTGTAATGTGCTATATTATTTAACTAAATATGGTAATAATATTCATGTGTAATGTAATGTTATAATTAAATTGTAATGTGTTATCTTATTTAATTAAAAATGGTAATAATATTCATGTGTAATGTAATGTTATAATTAAGTTTTAATGTGTTATATTATTTAAATAAATATTGTATTAATATTCATGTGTAATGTAATGTTATAATTAAGTTGTAATGTGCTATATTATTTAACTAAATATGGTAATAATATTCATGTGTAATGTAATGTTATAATTAAGTTGTAATGTGTTATATTATTTAACTAAATATGGTAATAATATTCATGTGTAATGTAATGTTATAATTAAGTTGTAATGTGCTATATTATTTAACTAAATATGGTAATAATATTCATGTGTAATGTAATGTTATAATTAAGTTGTAATGTGTTATATTATTTAACTAAATATGGTAATAATATTCAAGTGTAATGTAAAGTTATAATTAAGTTGTAATGTGTTATATTATTTAACTAAATATGGTAATAATATTCATGTATAATGTTATAATTAAGTTGTAATGTGTTATATTATTTAACTAAATATGGTAAGAATATTCATGTATAATGTTATAATTAAGTTGTAATGTGTTATATTATTTAACTAAATATGGTAATAATATTCATGTGTAATGTAATGTTGTATTTAAGTTGCAATGTGTTATTTTATTTAACTAAATTCGGTAATAATATTCATGTGTAATGTTATAATTAAGTTGTAATGTGTTATATTATATAATTAAATATGGTAATAATATTCATGTGTGATGTAATGTTATAATTAAGTTGTAATATGTTATATTATTTAACTAAATATGGTAATAATATTCATGTGTAATGCTATAATTAAGTTGTAATGTGTTATATTATTTAACTAAATATGGTAATAATATTCATGTGTCATGTAATGTTATAATTAAGTTGTAATGTGTTATATTATTTAACTAAATATGGTAATAATATTCATGTGTAATGTAATGTTATAATTAAGTTGTAATGTGTTATATTATTTAATTAAATATGGTAATAATATTCATGTGTAATGTAATGTTATAATTAAGTTGTAATGTGTTATATTATTTAACTAAATATAGTAATAATATTTATGTGTAATGTAATGTTAAAATTAAGTTGTAAACTTGTAATGTATTATATTATTTAACTAAATATGGTAATAATATTCATGTGTAATGTAATGTTATAATTAAGTTGTAATGTGTTATATTATTTAACTAAATATGTTAATAATATTCATGTGTAATGTAATGTTATAATTAATTTGTGATGTGTTATATTATTTAATTAAATATGGTAATAATATTTATGTGTAATGTAATGTTATAATTAAGTTGTAATGTGTTATATTATTTAACTAAATATGGTAATAATATTCATGTGTAATGTTATAATTAAGTTGTAATGTGTTGTATTATTTAACTAAATATGGTAATAATATTCATGTGTAATGTTATAATTAAGTTGTAATGAGTTATATTATTTAACTAAATATGGTAATAATATTAATGTGTAATGTAATGTTATAATTAACTTGTAATGTGTTATATTATTTAACTAAATATGGTAATAATATTCATGTTTAATGTAATGTTAAAATTAAGTTGTAATGTGCTATATTATTTAACTAAATATGGTAATAATATTCATGTGTAATGTAATGTTATAATTAAGTTGTAATGTGTTATCTTATTTAATTAAATATGGTAATAATATTCATGTATAATGTAATGTTATAATTAAGTTGTAATGTGCTATATTATTTTACTAAATATGGTTATAATATTCATGTGTAATGTAATGTTATAATTAAGTTGTAATGTGTTATCTTATTTAATTAAATATGGTAATAATATTCATGTGTAATGTAATGTTATAATTAAGTTTTAATGTGTGATATTATTTAACTAAATATGGTATTAATATTCATGTGTAATGTAATGTTATAATTAAGTTGTAATGTGTTATATTATTTAACTAAAAATGGTAATAACATTCATGTGTAATGTAATGTTATAATTAAGTTGTAATGTGTTATATTAGTTAACTAAATATGGTAATAATATTCATGTGTAATGTAATGTTATAATTAAGTTGTAATGTGTTATATTATTTAACTAAATATGGTAATAATATTCAAGTGTAATGTAAAGTTATAATTAAGTTGTAATGTGTTATATTATTTAATTAATATGGTAATAATATTCATGTATAATGTTATAATTAAGTTGTAATGTGTTATATTATTTAACTAAATATGGTAATAATATTCATGTATAATGTTATAATTAAGTTGTAATGTGTTATATTATTTAACTAAATATGGTAATAATATTCATGTGTAATGTAATGTTGTATTTAAGTTGCAATGTGTTATTTTATTTAACTAAATATGGTAATAATATTCATGTGTAATTTTATAATTAAGTTGTAATGTGTTATATTATATAATTAAATATGGTAATAATATTCATGTGTAATGTAATGTTATAATTAAGTTGTAATATGTTATATTATTTAACTAAATATGGTAATAATATTCATGTGTAATGCTATAATTAAGTTGTAATGTGTTATATTATTTAACTAAATATGGTAATAATATTCATGTGTCATGTAATGTTATAATTAAGTTGTAATGTGTTATATTATTTAACTAAATATGGTAATAATATTCATGTGTAATGTTATAATTAAGTTGTAATGTGTTATATTATTTAACTAAATATGGTAATAATATTCATGTGTAATGTAATGTTGTATTTAAGTTGCAATGTGTTATTTTATTTAACTAAATATGGTAATAATATTCATGTGTAATTTTATAATTAAGTTGTAATGTGTTATATTATATAATTAAATATGGTAATAATATTCATGTGTAATGTAATGTTATAATTAAGTTGTAATGTGTTATACTATTTAATTAAATATGGTAATAATATTCATGTGTAATGTAATGTTATAATTAAGTTGTAATGTGTTATATTATTTAACTAAATATAGTAATAATATTTATGTGTAATGTAATGTTAAAATTAAGTTGTAAACTTGTAATGTGTTATATTATTTAATTAAATATGGTAATAATATTCATGTGTAATGTAATGTTATAATTAAGTTGTAATGTGTTATATTATTTAACTAAATATGTTAATAATATTCAAGTGTAATGTAATGTTATAATTAATTTGTGATGTGTTATATTATTTAATTAAATATGGTAATAATATTCATGTGTAATGTAATGTTATAATTAAGTTGTAATGTGTTATATTATTTAACTAAATATGGTAATAATATTCATGTGTAATGTTATAATTAAGTTGTAATGTGTTGTATTATTTAACTAAATATGGTAATAATATTCATGTGTAATGTTATAATTAAGTTGTAATGTGTTATATTATTTAAATAAATATGGTAATAATATTCATGTGTAATGTAATGATATAATTAACTTGTAATGTGTTATATTATTTAACTAAATATGGTAATAATATTCATGTTTAATGCAATGTTAAAATTAAGTTGTAATGTGCTATATTATTTAACTAAATATGGTAATAATATTCATGTATAATGTAATGTTATAATTAAATTGTAATGTGTTATCTTATTTAATTAAATATGGTAATAATATTCATGTGTAATGTAATGTTATAATTAAGTTTTAATGTGTTATATTATTTAAATAAATATGGTATTAATATTCATGTGTAATGTAATGTTATAATTAAGTTGTAATGTGTTATATTATTTAACTAAATATGGTAATAATATTCATGTGTAATGTAATGTTATAATTAAGTTGTAATGTGTTATATTATTTAACTAAATATGGTAATAATATTCATGTGTAATGTAATGTTATAATTAAGTTGTAATGTGTTATATTATTTAACTAAATATGGTAATAATATTCATGTGTAATGTATTAATTAATTTGTAATGTGTTATATTATTTAACTAAATATGGTAATATTATTCATGTGTAATGTAATGTTATAATTAAGTTGTAAGGTGATATTATTTAACTAAATATGTTCATAATATTCATGTATAATGTTATAATTAAGTTGTAATGTGTTATATTATTTAACTAAATATGGTAAGAATATTCATGTATAATGTTATAATTAAGTTGTAATGTGTTATATTATTTAACTAAATATGGTAATAATATTCATGTGTAATGTTATAATTAAGTTGTAATGTGTTATATTATATAATTAAATATGGTAATAATATTCATGTGTAATGTAATGTTATAATTAAGTTGTAATATGTTATATTATTTAACTAAATATGGTAATAATATTCATGTGTAATGCTATAATTAAGTTGTAATGTGTTATATTATTTAACTAAATATGGTAATAATATACATGTGTAATGTAATGTTATAATTAAGTTGTAATGTGTTATATTATTTAATTAAATATGGTAATAATATTCATGTGTAATGTAATGTTATAATTAAGTTGTAATGTGTTATATTATTTAACTAAATACGGTAATAATATTTATGTGTAATGTAATACTAAAATTAAGTTGTAAATTTGTAATATATTATATTATTTAACTAAATATGGTAATAATATTCATGTGTAATGTAATGTTATAATTAAGTTGTAATGTGTTATATTATTTAACTAAATATGTTAATAATATTCATGTGTAATGTAATGTTATAATTAATTTGTGATGTGTTATATTATTTAATTAAATATGGTAATAATATTTATGTGTAATGTAATGTTATAATTAAGTTGTAATGTGTTATATTATTTAACTAAATATGGTAATAATATTCATGTGTAATGTTTTAATTAAGTTGTAATGTGTTGTATTATTTAAATAAATATGGTATTAATATTCATGTGTAATGTAATGTTATAATTAAGTTGTAATGTGCTATATTATTTAACTAAATATGGTAATAATATTCATGTGTAATGTAATGTTATAATTAAGTTGTAATGTGTTATCTTATATAATTAAATATGATAATAATATTCATGTGTAATATAATGTTATAATTAAGTTTTAATGTGTTATATTATTTAAATAAATATGGTATTAATAATCATGTGTAATGTAATGTTATAATTAACTTGTAATGTGTTATATTATTTAACTAAAAATGGTAATAACATTCATGTGTAATGTAATGTTATAATTAAGTTGTAATGTGTTATATTAGTTAACTAAATATGGTAATAATATTCATGTGTAATGTAATGTTATAATTAAGTTGTAATGTGTTATATTATTTAACTAAATATGGTAATAATATTCAAGTGTAATGTAAAGTTATAATTAAGTTGTAATGTGTTATATTATTTAACTAAATATGGTAATAATATTCATGTATAATGTTATAATTAAGTTGTAATGTGTTATATTATTTAACTAAATATGGTAATAATATTCATGTGTAATGTAATGTTATAATTAAGTTGTAATGTGTTATTTTATTCAACTAAATATGGTAATAATATTCATGTGTAATGTTATAATTAAATTGTAATGTGTTATATTATATAATTAAATATGGTAATAATATTCATGTGTAATGTAATGTTATAATTAAGTTGTAATATGTTATATTATTTAACTAAATATGGTAATAATATTCATGTGTAATGCTATAATTAAGTTGTAATGTGTTATATTATTTAACTAAATATGGTAATAATATTCATGTGTCATGTAATGTTATAATTAAGTTGTAAAGTGTTATATTATTTAACTAAATATGGTAATAATATTCATGTGTAATGTGATGTTATAATTAAGTTGTAATGTGTTATATTATTTAATTAAATATGGTAATAATATTCATGTGTAATGTAATGTTATAATTAAGTTGTAATGTGTTGTATTATTTAACTAAATATAGTAATAATATTTATGTATAATGTAATGTTAAAATTAAGTTGTAAACTTGTAAAGTATTATATTATTTAACTAAATATGGTAATAATATTCATGTGTAATGTAATGTTATAATTAAGTTGTAATGTGTTATATTATTTAACTAAATATGTTAATAATATTCATGTGTAATGTAATGTTATAATTAATTTGTGATGTGTTATATTATTTAATTAAATATGGTAATAATATTTATGTGTAATGTAATGTTATAATTAAGTTGTAATGTGTTATATTATTTAACTAAATATGGTAATAATATTCATGTGTAATGTTATAATTAAGTTGTAATGTGTTGTATTATTTAACTAAATATGGTAATAATATTCATGTGTAATGTTATAATTAAGTTGTAATGTGTTATATTATTTAACTAAATATGGTAATAATATTCATGTTTAATGTAATGTTAAAATTAAGTTGTAATGTGCTATATTATTTAACTAAATATGGTAATAATATTCATGTGTAATGTAATGTTATAATTAAATTGTAATGTGCTATCTTATTTAATTAAATATGGTAATAATATTCATGTGTAATGTAATGTTATAATTAAGTTTTAATGTGTTATATTATTTAAATAAATATGGTATTAATATTCATGTGTAATGTAATGTTATAATTAAGTTGTAATGTGCTATATTATTTAACTAAATATGGTAATAATATTCATGTGTAATGTAATGTTATAATTAAGTTGTAATGTGTTATCTTATTTAATTAAATATGGTAATAATATTCATGTGTAATGTAATGTTATAATTAAGTTTTAATGTGTTATATTATTTAAATAAATATGGTATTAATATTCATGTGTAATGTAATGTTATAATTAAGTTGTAATGTGTTATATTATTTAACTAAAAATGGTAATAACATTCATGTGTAATGTAATGTTATAATTAAGTTGTAATGTGTTATATTAGTTAACTAAATATGGTAATAATATTCATGTGTAATGTAATGTTATAATTAAGTTGTAATGTGTTATATTATTTAACTAAATATGGTAATAATATTCAAGTGTAATGTAAAGTTATAATTAAGTTGTAATGTGTTATATTATTTAACTAAATATGGTAATAATATTCATGTATAATGTTATAATTAAGTTGTAATGTGTTATATTATTTAACTAAATATGGTAAGAATATTCATGTATAATGTTATAATTAAGTTGTAGTGTGTTATATTATTTAACTAAATATGGTAATAATATTCATGTGTAATGTAATGTTGTATTTAAGTTGCAATGTGTTATTTTATTTAACTAAATATGGTAATAATATTCATGTGTAATGTAATGTTGTATTTAAGTTGTAATATGTTATATTATTTAACTAAATATGGTAATAATATTCATGTATAATGTTATAATTAAGTTGTAATGTGTTATATTATTTAATTAAATATGGTAATAATATTCATGTATAATGTTATAATTAAGTTGTAATGTGTTATATTATTTAACTAAATATGGTAATAATATTCAAGTGTAATGTAAAGTTATAATTAAGTTGTAATGTGTTATATTATTTAACTAAATATGGTAATAATATTCATGAATAATGTTATAATTAAGTTGTAATGTGTTATATTATTTAATTAAATATGGTAATAATATTCATGTATAATGTTATAATTAAGTTGTAATGTGTTATATTATTTAACTAAATATGGTAATAATATTCATGTGTAATGTAATGTTGTATTTAAGTTGCAATGTGTTATTTTATTTAACTAAATATGGTAATAATATTCATGTGTAATGTTATAATTAAGTTGTAATGTGTTATATTATATAATTAAATATGGTAATAATATTCATGTGTAATGTAATGTTATAATTAAGTTTTAATATGTTATATTATTTAACTAAATATGGTAATAATATTCATGTGTAATGTAATGTTATAATTAAGTTGTAATGTGTTATATTATTTAACTAAATATGTTAATAATATTCAAGTGTAATGTAATGTTATAATTAATTTGTGATGTGTTATATTATTTAATTATATATGGTAATAATATTCATGTGTAATGTAATGTTATAATTAAGTTGTAATGTGTTATGTTATTTAACTAAATATGGTAATAATATTCATGTGTAATGTTATAATTAAGTTGTAATGTGTTGTATTATTTAACTAAATATGGTAATAATATTCATGTGTAATGTAATGTTATAATTAAGTTGTAATGTGTTATATTATTTAACTAAATATGGTAATATTATTCATGTGTAATGTAATGATATAATTAAGTTGTAATGTGATATTATTTAACTAAATATGTTCATAATATTCATGTATAATGTTATAATTAAGTTGTAATGTGTTATATTATTTAACTAAATATGGTAAGAATATTCATGTATAATGTTATAATTAAGTTGTAATGTGTTATATTATTTAACTAAATATGGTAATAATATTCATGTGTAATGTAATGTTGTATTTAAGTTGCAATGTGTTATTTTATTTAACTAAATATGGTAATAATATTCATGTGTAATGTAATGTTATAATTAAGTTGTAATGTGTTATATTATATAATTAAATATGGTAATAATATTCATGTGTAATGTAATGTTATAATTAAGTTGTAATATGTTATATTATTTAACTAAATATGGTAATAATATTTATGTGTAATGTAATGTTAAAATTAAGTTGTAAACTTGTAATGTATTATATTATTTAACTAAATATGGTAATAATATTCATGTGTAATGTAATGTTATAATTAAGTTGTAATGTGTTATATTATTTAACTAAATATGTTAATAATATTCATGTGTAATGTAATGTTATAATTAATTTGTGATGTGTTATATTATTTAATTAAATATAGTAATAATATTTATGTGTAATGTAATGTTATAATTAAGTTGTAATGTGTTATATTATTTAACTAAATATGGTAATAATATTCATGTGTAATGTTATAATTAAGTTGTAATGTGTTGTATTATTTAACTAAATATGGTAATAATATTCATGTGTAATGTAATGTTATAATTAACTTGTAATGTGTTATATTATTTAACTAAATATGGTAATAATATTCATGTTTAATGTAATGTTAAAATTAAGTTGTAATGTGCTATATTATTTAACTAAATATGGTAATAATATTCATGTGTAATGTAATGTTATAATTAAATTGTAATGTGTTATCTTATTTAATTAAAAATGGTAATAATATTCATGTGTAATGTAATGTTATAATTAAGTTTTAATGTGTTATATTATTTAAATAAATATTGTATTAATATTCATGTGTAATGTAATGTTATAATTAAGTTGTAATGTGCTATATTATTTAACTAAATATGGTAATAATATTCATGTGTAATGTAATGTTATAATTAAGTTGTAATGTGTTATATTATTTAACTAAATATGGTAATAATATTCATGTGTAATGTAATGTTATAATTAAGTTGTAATGTGCTATATTATTTAACTAAATATGGTAATAATATTCATGTGTAATGTAATGTTATAATTAAGTTGTAATGTGTTATATTATTTAACTAAATATGGTAATAATATTCAAGTGTAATGTAAAGTTATAATTAAGTTGTAATGTGTTATATTATTTAACTAAATATGGTAATAATATTCATGTATAATGTTATAATTAAGTTGTAATGTGTTATATTATTTAACTAAATATGGTAAGAATATTCATGTATAATGTTATAATTAAGTTGTAATGTGTTATATTATTTAACTAAATATGGTAATAATATTCATGTGTAATGTAATGTTGTATTTAAGTTGCAATGTGTTATTTTATTTAACTAAATTCGGTAATAATATTCATGTGTAATGTTATAATTAAGTTGTAATGTGTTATATTATATAATTAAATATGGTAATAATATTCATGTGTGATGTAATGTTATAATTAAGTTGTAATATGTTATATTATTTAACTAAATATGGTAATAATATTCATGTGTAATGCTATAATTAAGTTGTAATGTGTTATATTATTTAACTAAATATGGTAATAATATTCATGTGTCATGTAATGTTATAATTAAGTTGTAATGTGTTATATTATTTAACTAAATATGGTAATAATATTCATGTGTAATGTAATGTTATAATTAAGTTGTAATGTGTTATATTATTTAATTAAATATGGTAATAATATTCATGTGTAATGTAATGTTATAATTAAGTTGTAATGTGTTATATTATTTAACTAAATATAGTAATAATATTTATGTGTAATGTAATGTTAAAATTAAGTTGTAAACTTGTAATGTATTATATTATTTAACTAAATATGGTAATAATATTCATGTGTAATGTAATGTTATAATTAAGTTGTAATGTGTTATATTATTTAACTAAATATGTTAATAATATTCATGTGTAATGTAATGTTATAATTAATTTGTGATGTGTTATATTATTTAATTAAATATGGTAATAATATTTATGTGTAATGTAATGTTATAATTAAGTTGTAATGTGTTATATTATTTAACTAAATATGGTAATAATATTCATGTGTAATGTTATAATTAAGTTGTAATGTGTTGTATTATTTAACTAAATATGGTAATAATATTCATGTGTAATGTTATAATTAAGTTGTAATGAGTTATATTATTTAACTAAATATGGTAATAATATTAATGTGTAATGTAATGTTATAATTAACTTGTAATGTGTTATATTATTTAACTAAATATGGTAATAATATTCATGTTTAATGTAATGTTAAAATTAAGTTGTAATGTGCTATATTATTTAACTAAATATGGTAATAATATTCATGTGTAATGTAATGTTATAATTAAGTTGTAATGTGTTATCTTATTTAATTAAATATGGTAATAATATTCATGTATAATGTAATGTTATAATTAAGTTGTAATGTGCTATATTATTTTACTAAATATGGTTATAATATTCATGTGTAATGTAATGTTATAATTAAGTTGTAATGTGTTATCTTATTTAATTAAATATGGTAATAATATTCATGTGTAATGTAATGTTATAATTAAGTTTTAATGTGTGATATTATTTAACTAAATATGGTATTAATATTCATGTGTAATGTAATGTTATAATTAAGTTGTAATGTGTTATATTATTTAACTAAAAATGGTAATAACATTCATGTGTAATGTAATGTTATAATTAAGTTGTAATGTGTTATATTAGTTAACTAAATATGGTAATAATATTCATGTGTAATGTAATGTTATAATTAAGTTGTAATGTGTTATATTATTTAACTAAATATGGTAATAATATTCAAGTGTAATGTAAAGTTATAATTAAGTTGTAATGTGTTATATTATTTAATTAATATGGTAATAATATTCATGTATAATGTTATAATTAAGTTGTAATGTGTTATATTATTTAACTAAATATGGTAATAATATTCATGTATAATGTTATAATTAAGTTGTAATGTGTTATATTATTTAACTAAATATGGTAATAATATTCATGTGTAATGTAATGTTGTATTTAAGTTGCAATGTGTTATTTTATTTAACTAAATATGGTAATAATATTCATGTGTAATTTTATAATTAAGTTGTAATGTGTTATATTATATAATTAAATATGGTAATAATATTCATGTGTAATGTAATGTTATAATTAAGTTGTAATATGTTATATTATTTAACTAAATATGGTAATAATATTCATGTGTAATGCTATAATTAAGTTGTAATGTGTTATATTATTTAACTAAATATGGTAATAATATTCATGTGTCATGTAATGTTATAATTAAGTTGTAATGTGTTATATTATTTAACTAAATATGGTAATAATATTCATGTGTAATGTTATAATTAAGTTGTAATGTGTTATATTATTTAACTAAATATGGTAATAATATTCATGTGTAATGTAATGTTGTATTTAAGTTGCAATGTGTTATTTTATTTAACTAAATATGGTAATAATATTCATGTGTAATTTTATAATTAAGTTGTAATGTGTTATATTATATAATTAAATATGGTAATAATATTCATGTGTGATGTAATGTTATAATTAAGTTGTAATGTGTTATACTATTTAATTAAATATGGTAATAATATTCATGTGTAATGTAATGTTATAATTAAGTTGTAATGTGTTATATTATTTAACTAAATATAGTAATAATATTTATGTGTAATGTAATGTTAAAATTAAGTTGTAAACTTGTAATGTGTTATATTATTTAATTAAATATGGTAATAATATTCATGTGTAATGTAATGTTATAATTAAGTTGTAATGTGTTATATTAATTAACTAAATATGGTAATAATATTTATGTGTAATGTAATGTTAAAATTAAGTTGTAAACTTGTAATGTATTATATTATTTAACTAAATATGGTAATAATATTCATGTGTAATGTAATGTTATAATTAAGTTGTAATGTGTTATATTATTTAACTAAATATGTTAATAATATTCAAGTGTAATGTAATGTTATAATTAATTTGTGATGTGTTATATTATTTAATTAAATATGGTAATAATATTCATGTGTAATGTAATGTTATAATTAAGTTGTAATGTGTTATATTATTTAACTAAATATGGTAATAATATTCATGTGTAATGTTATAATTAAGTTGTAATGTGTTGTATTATTTAACTAAATATGGTAATAATATTCATGTGTAATGTTATAATTAAGTTGTAATGTGTTATATTATTTAAATAAATATGGTAATAATATTCATGTGTAATGTAATGATATAATTAACTTGTAATGTGTTATATTATTTAACTAAATATGGTAATAATATTCATGTTTAATGCAATGTTAAAATTAAGTTGTAATGTGCTATATTATTTAACTAAATATGGTAATAATATTCATGTATAATGTAATGTTATAATTAAATTGTAATGTGTTATCTTATTTAATTAAATATGGTAATAATATTCATGTGTAATGTAATGTTATAATTAAGTTTTAATGTGTTATATTATTTAAATAAATATGGTATTAATATTCATGTGTAATGTAATGTTATAATTAAGTTGTAATGTGTTATATTATTTAACTAAATATGGTAATAATATTCATGTGTAATGTAATGTTATAATTAAGTTGTAATGTGTTATATTATTTAACTAAATATGGTAATAATATTCATGTGTAATGTAATGTTATAATTAAGTTGTAATGTGTTATATTATTTAACTAAATATGGTAATAATATTCATGTGTAATGTATTAATTAATTTGTAATGTGTTATATTATTTAACTAAATATGGTAATATTATTCATGTGTAATGTAATGTTATAATTAAGTTGTAAGGTGATATTATTTAACTAAATATGTTCATAATATTCATGTATAATGTTATAATTAAGTTGTAATGTGTTATATTATTTAACTAAATATGGTAAGAATATTCATGTATAATGTTATAATTAAGTTGTAATGTGTTATATTATTTAACTAAATATGGTAATAATATTCATGTGTAATGTTATAATTAAGTTGTAATGTGTTATATTATATAATTAAATATGGTAATAATATTCATGTGTAATGTAATGTTATAATTAAGTTGTAATATGTTATATTATTTAACTAAATATGGTAATAATATTCATGTGTAATGCTATAATTAAGTTGTAATGTGTTATATTATTTAACTAAATATGGTAATAATATACATGTGTAATGTAATGTTATAATTAAGTTGTAATGTGTTATATTATTTAATTAAATATGGTAATAATATTCATGTGTAATGTAATGTTATAATTAAGTTGTAATGTGTTATATTATTTAACTAAATACGGTAATAATATTTATGTGTAATGTAATACTAAAATTAAGTTGTAAATTTGTAATATATTATATTATTTAACTAAATATGGTAATAATATTCATGTGTAATGTAATGTTATAATTAAGTTGTAATGTGTTATATTATTTAACTAAATATGTTAATAATATTCATGTGTAATGTAATGTTATAATTAATTTGTGATGTGTTATATTATTTAATTAAATATGGTAATAATATTTATGTGTAATGTAATGTTATAATTAAGTTGTAATGTGTTATATTATTTAACTAAATATGGTAATAATATTCATGTGTAATGTTTTAATTAAGTTGTAATGTGTTGTATTATTTAAATAAATATGGTATTAATATTCATGTGTAATGTAATGTTATAATTAAGTTGTAATGTGCTATATTATTTAACTAAATATGGTAATAATATTCATGTGTAATGTAATGTTATAATTAAGTTGTAATGTGTTATCTTATATAATTAAATATGATAATAATATTCATGTGTAATATAATGTTATAATTAAGTTTTAATGTGTTATATTATTTAAATAAATATGGTATTAATAATCATGTGTAATGTAATGTTATAATTAACTTGTAATGTGTTATATTATTTAACTAAAAATGGTAATAACATTCATGTGTAATGTAATGTTATAATTAAGTTGTAATGTGTTATATTAGTTAACTAAATATGGTAATAATATTCATGTGTAATGTAATGTTATAATTAAGTTGTAATGTGTTATATTATTTAACTAAATATGGTAATAATATTCAAGTGTAATGTAAAGTTATAATTAAGTTGTAATGTGTTATATTATTTAACTAAATATGGTAATAATATTCATGTATAATGTTATAATTAAGTTGTAATGTGTTATATTATTTAACTAAATATGGTAATAATATTCATGTGTAATGTAATGTTATAATTAAGTTGTAATGTGTTATTTTATTCAACTAAATATGGTAATAATATTCATGTGTAATGTTATAATTAAATTGTAATGTGTTATATTATATAATTAAATATGGTAATAATATTCATGTGTAATGTAATGTTATAATTAAGTTGTAATATGTTATATTATTTAACTAAATATGGTAATAATATTCATGTGTAATGCTATAATTAAGTTGTAATGTGTTATATTATTTAACTAAATATGGTAATAATATTCATGTGTCATGTAATGTTATAATTAAGTTGTAAAGTGTTATATTATTTAACTAAATATGGTAATAATATTCATGTGTAATGTGATGTTATAATTAAGTTGTAATGTGTTATATTATTTAATTAAATATGGTAATAATATTCATGTGTAATGTAATGTTATAATTAAGTTGTAATGTGTTGTATTATTTAACTAAATATAGTAATAATATTTATGTATAATGTAATGTTAAAATTAAGTTGTAAACTTGTAAAGTATTATATTATTTAACTAAATATGGTAATAATATTCATGTGTAATGTAATGTTATAATTAAGTTGTAATGTGTTATATTATTTAACTAAATATGTTAATAATATTCATGTGTAATGTAATGTTATAATTAATTTGTGATGTGTTATATTATTTAATTAAATATGGTAATAATATTTATGTGTAATGTAATGTTATAATTAAGTTGTAATGTGTTATATTATTTAACTAAATATGGTAATAATATTCATGTGTAATGTTATAATTAAGTTGTAATGTGTTGTATTATTTAACTAAATATGGTAATAATATTCATGTGTAATGTTATAATTAAGTTGTAATGTGTTATATTATTTAACTAAATATGGTAATAATATTCATGTTTAATGTAATGTTAAAATTAAGTTGTAATGTGCTATATTATTTAACTAAATATGGTAATAATATTCATGTGTAATGTAATGTTATAATTAAATTGTAATGTGCTATCTTATTTAATTAAATATGGTAATAATATTCATGTGTAATGTAATGTTATAATTAAGTTTTAATGTGTTATATTATTTAAATAAATATGGTATTAATATTCATGTGTAATGTAATGTTATAATTAAGTTGTAATGTGCTATATTATTTAACTAAATATGGTAATAATATTCATGTGTAATGTAATGTTATAATTAAGTTGTAATGTGTTATCTTATTTAATTAAATATGGTAATAATATTCATGTGTAATGTAATGTTATAATTAAGTTTTAATGTGTTATATTATTTAAATAAATATGGTATTAATATTCATGTGTAATGTAATGTTATAATTAAGTTGTAATGTGTTATATTATTTAACTAAAAATGGTAATAACATTCATGTGTAATGTAATGTTATAATTAAGTTGTAATGTGTTATATTAGTTAACTAAATATGGTAATAATATTCATGTGTAATGTAATGTTATAATTAAGTTGTAATGTGTTATATTATTTAACTAAATATGGTAATAATATTCAAGTGTAATGTAAAGTTATAATTAAGTTGTAATGTGTTATATTATTTAACTAAATATGGTAATAATATTCATGTATAATGTTATAATTAAGTTGTAATGTGTTATATTATTTAACTAAATATGGTAAGAATATTCATGTATAATGTTATAATTAAGTTGTAGTGTGTTATATTATTTAACTAAATATGGTAATAATATTCATGTGTAATGTAATGTTGTATTTAAGTTGCAATGTGTTATTTTATTTAACTAAATATGGTAATAATATTCATGTGTAATGTAATGTTGTATTTAAGTTGTAATATGTTATATTATTTAACTAAATATGGTAATAATATTCATGTATAATGTTATAATTAAGTTGTAATGTGTTATATTATTTAACTTAATATGGTAAGAATATTCATGTATAATGTTATAATTAAGTTGTAGTGTGTTATATTATTTAACTAAATATGGTAATAATATTCATGTGTAATGTAATGTTGTATTTAAGTTGTAATATGTTATATTATTTAACTAAATATGGTAATAATATTCATGTGTAATGTTATAATTAAGTTGTAATGTGTTATATTATATAATTAAATATTGTAATAATATTCATGTGTAATGTAATGTTATAATTAAGTTGTAATATGTTATATTATTTAACTAAATATGGTAATAATATTCATGTGTAATGCTATAATTAAGTTGTAATGTGTTATATTATTTAACTAAATATGGTAATAATATTCATGTGTCATGTAATGTTATAATTAAGTTGTAGTGTGTTATATTATTTAACTAAATATGGTAATAATATTCATGTGTAATGTAATGTTATAATTAAGTTGTAATGTGTTATGTTATTTAATTAAATATGGTAGTAATATTCATGTGTAATGTAATGTTATAATTAAGTTGTAATGTGTTATATTATTTAACTAAATATAGTAATAATATTTATGTGTAATGTAATGTTAAAAATAAGTTGTAAACTTGTAATTGTATTATATTATTTAACTAAATATGGTAATAATATTCATGTGTAATGTAATGTTATAATTAAGTTGTAATGTGTTATATTATTTAACTAAATATGGTAATAATATTCATGTGTAATGTAATGTTATAATTAAGTTGTAATGTGTTATATTATTTAACTAAATATGGTAATAATATTCATGTGTAATGTAATGTTATAATTAAGTTGTAATGTGTTATATTATTTAACTAAATATGGTAATAATATTCAAGTGTAATGTAAAGTTATAATTAAGTTGTAATGTGTTATATTATTTAACTAAATATGGTAATAATATTCATGTATAATGTTATAATTAAGTTGTAATGTGTTATATTATTTAACTAAATATGGTAATAATATTCATGTGTAATGTAATGTTGTATTTAAGTTGCAAAGTGTTATTTTATTTAACTAAATATGGTAATAATATTCATGTGTAATGTTATAATTAAGTTGTAATGTGTTATATTATATAATTAAATATGGTAATAATATTCATGTGTAATGTAATGTTATAATTAAGTTGTAATATGTTATATTATTTAACTAAATATGGTAATAATATTCATGTGTAATGCTATAATTAAGTTGTAATGTGTTATATTATTTAACTAAATATGGTAATAATATTCATGTGTCATGTAATGTTATAATTAAGTTGTAATGTGTTATATTATTTAACTAAATATGGTAATAATATTCAAGTGTAATGTAATGTTATAATTAAGTTGTAAACTTGTAATGTGTTATATTATTTAATTAAATATGGTAATAATATTCATGTGTAATGTAATGTTATAATTAAGTTGTAATGTGTTATATTATTTAACTAAATATGGTAATAATATTTATGTGTAATGTAATGTTAAAATTAAGTTGTAAACTTGTAATGTATTATATTATTTAACTAAATATGGTAATAATATTCATGTGTAATGTAATGTTATAATTAAGTTGTAATGTGTTATATTATTTAACTAAATATGTTAATAATATTCAAGTGTAATGTAATGTTATAATTAATTTGTGATGTGTTATATTTTTTAATTAAATATGGTAATAATATTCATGTGTAATGTAATGTTATAATTAAGTTGTAATGTTTTATATTATTTAACTAAATATGGTAATAATATTCATGTGTAATGTTATAATTAAGTTGTAATGTGTTGTATTATTTAACTAAATATGGTAATAATATTCATGTGTAATGTAATGTTATAATTAAGTTGTAATGTGTTATATTATTTAACTAAATATGGTAATAATATTCATGTGTAATGTAATGTTATAATTAACTTGTAATGTGTTATATTATTTAACTAAATATGGTAATAATATTCATGTTTAATGTAATGTTAAAATTAAGTTGTAATGTGCTATATTATTTAACTAAATATGGCAATAATATTCATGTGTAATGTAATGTTATAATTAAATTGTAATGTGTTATCTTATTTAATTAAATATGGTAATAATATTCATGTGTAATGTAATGTTATAATTAAGTTTTAATGTGTTATATTATTTAAATAAATATGGTATTAATATTCATGTGTAATGTAATGTTATAATTAAGTTGTAATGTGTTATATTATTTAACTAAATATGGTAATAATATTCATGTGTAATGTAATGTTATAATTAAGTTGTAATGTGTTATATTATTTAACTAAATATGGTAATAATATTCATGTGTAATGTAATGTTATAATTAAGTTGTAATGTGTTATATTATTTAAATAAATATGGTAATAATATTCATGTGTAATGTTATAATTAAGTTGTAATGTGTTATATTATTTAACTAAATATGGTAATATTATTCATGTGTAATGTAATGTTATAATTAAGTTGTAATGTGATATTATTTAACTAAATATGTTCATAATATTCATGTATAATGTTATAATTAAGTTGTAATGTGTTATATTATTTAACTAAATATGGTAAGAATATTCATGTGTAATGTTATAATTAAGTTGTAATGTGTTTTATTATTTAACTAAATATGGTAATAATATTCATGTGTAATGTAATGTTATAATTAAGTTGTAATATGTTATATTATTTAACTAAATATGGTAATAATATTCATGTGTAATGCTATAATTAAGTTGTAATGTGTTATATTATTTAACTAAATATGGTAATAATATTCATGTGTAATGTAATGTTGTATTTAAGTTGCAATGTGTTATTTTATTTAACTAAATATGGTAAGAATATTCATGCGTAATGTTATAATTAAGTTGTAATGTGTTTTATTATATAATTAAATATGGTAATAATATTTATGTGTAATGTAATGTTAAAATTAAGTTGTAAACTTGTAATGTATTATATTATTTAACTAAATATGGTAATAATATTCATGTGTAATGTAATGTTATAATTAAGTTGTAATGTGTTATATTATTTAACTAAATATGTTAATAATATTCAAGTGTAATGTAATGTTATAATTAATTTGTGATGTGTTATATTATTTAATTAATTATGGTAATAATATTCATGTGTAATGTAATGTTATAATTAAGTTGTAATGTGTTATATTATTTAACTAAATATGGTAATAATATTCATGTGTAATGTTATAATTAAGTTGTAATGTGTTGTATTATTTAACTAAATATGGTAATAATATTCATGTGTAATGTTATAATTAAGTTGTAATGTGTTATATTATTTAACTAAATATGGTAATAATATTCATGTGTAATGTAATGTTATAATTAACTTGTAATGTGTTATATTATTTAACTAAATATGTTAATAATATTCATGTTTAATGTAATGTTAAAATTAAGTTGTAATGTACTATATTATTTAACTAAATATGGTAATAATATTCATGTGTAATGTAATGTTATAATTAAATTGTAATGTATTATCTTATTTAATTAAATATGGTAATAATATTCATGTGTAATGTAATGTTATAATTAAGTTTTAATGTGTTATATTATTTAAATAAATATGGTATTAATATTCATGTGTAATGTAATGTTATAATTAAGTTGTAATGTGTTATATTATTTAACTAAATATGGTAATAATATTCATGTGTAATGTAATGTTATAATTAAGTTGTAATGTGTTATATTATTTAACTAAATATGGTAATAATATTCATGTGTAATGTTATAATTAAGTTGTAATGTGTTATATTATTTAACTAAATATGGTAATATTATTCATGTGTAATGTAATGTTATAATTAAGTTGTAATGTGATATTATTTAACTAAATATGTTCATAATATTCATGTATAATGTTATAATTAAGTTGTAATGTGTTATATTATTTAACTAAATATGGTAAGAATATTCACATATAATGTTATAATTAAGTTGTAATGTGTTATATTATTTAACTAAATATGGTAATAATATTCATGTGTAATGTAATGTTATAATTAAGTTGTAATGTGTTATATTATTTAACCAAATATGGTAATAATATTCATGTGTAATGCTATAATTAAGTTGTAATGTGTTATATTATTTAACTAAATATGGTAATAATATTCATGTGTAATGTAATGTTTTAATTAAGTTGTAATGTGTTATATTATTTAATTAAATATGGTAATAATATTCATGTGTAATGTAATGTTATAATTAAGTTGTAATGTGTTATATTATTTAACTAAATATGGTAATAATATTTATGTGTAATGTAATGTTAAAATTAAGTTGTAAACTTGTAATATATTATATTATTTAACTAAATATGGTAATAATATTCATGTGTAATGTAATGTTATAATTAAGTTGTAATGTGTTATATTATTTAACTAAATATGTTAATAATATTCATGTGTAATGTAATGTTATAATTAATTTGTGATGTGTTATATTATTTAATTAAATATGGTAATAATATTTATGTGTAATGTAATGTTATAATTAAGTTGTAATGTGTTATATTATTTAACTAAATATGGTAATAATATTCATGTGTAATGTTATAATTAAGTTGTAATGTGTTGTATTATTTAACTAAATATGGTAATAATATTCATGTGTAATGTTATAATTAAGTTGTAATGTGTTATATTATTTAACTAAATATGGTAATAATATTCATGTGTAATGTAATGTTATAATTAAGTTGTAATGTGTTATATTATTTAACTAAATATGGTAATAATATTCAAGTGTAATGTAAAGTTATAATTAAGTTGTAATGTGTTATATTATTTAACTAAATATGGTAATAATATTCATGTATAATGTTATAATTAAGTTGTAATGTGTTATATTATTTAACTAAATATGGTAATAATATTCATGTGTAATGTAATGTTGTATTTAAGTTGCAATGTGTTATTTTATTTAACTAAATATGGTAATAATATTCATGTGTAATGTTATAATTAAGTTGTAATGTGTTATATTATATAATTAAATATGGTAATAATATTCATGTGTAATGTAATGTTATAATTAAGTTGTAATATGTTATATTATTTAACTAAATATGGTAATAATATTCATGTGTAATGCTATAATTAAGTTGTAATGTGTTATATTATTTAACTAAATATGGTAATAATATTCATGTGTCATGTAATGTTATAATTAAGTTGTAATGTGTTATATTATTTAACTAAATATGGTAATAATATTCATGTGTAATGTAATGTTAAAATTAAGTTGTAATGTGTTATATTATTTAACTAAATATAGTAATAATATTTATGTGTAATGTAATGTTAAAATTAAGTTGTAATCTTGTAATGTATTATATTATTTAACTAAATATGGTAATAATATTCATGTGTAATGTAATGTTATAATTAAGTTGTAATGTGTCATATTATTTAACTAAATATGTTAATAATATTCATGTGTAATGTAATGTTATAATTAATTTGTGATGTGTTATATTATTTAATTAAATATGGTAATAATATTTATGTGTAATGTAATGTTATAATTAAGTTGTAATGTGTTATATTATTTAACTAAATATGGTAATAATATTCATGTGTAATGTTATAATTAAGTTGTAATGTGTTGTATTATTTAACTAAATATGGTAATAATATTCATGTGTAATGTTATAATTAAGTTGTAATGTGTTATATTATTTAACTAAATATGGTAATAATATTCATGTGTAATGTAATGTTATAATTAACTTGTAATGTGTTATATTATTTAACTAAATATGGTAATAATATTCATGTTTAATGTAATGTTAAAATTAAGTTGTAATGTGTTATATTATTTAACTAAATATGGTAATAATATTCAAGTGTAATGTAAAGTTATAATTAAGTTGTAATGTGTTATATTATTTAACTAAATATGGTAATAATATTCATGAATAATGTTATAATTAAGTTGTAATGTGTTATATTATTTAATTAAATATGGTAATAATATTCATGTATAATGTTATAATTAAGTTGTAATGTGTTATATTATTTAACTAAATATGGTAATAATATTCATGTGTAATGTAATGTTGTATTTAAGTTGCAATGTGTTATTTTATTTAACTAAATATGGTAATAATATTCATGTGTAATGTAATGTTATAATTAAGTTTTAATATGTTATATTATTTAACTAAATATGGTAATAATATTCATGTGTAATGTAATGTTATAATTAAGTTGTAATGTGTTATATTATTTAACTAAATATGTTAATAATATTCAAGTGTAATGTAATGTTATAATTAATTTGTGATGTGTTATATTATTTAATTATATATGGTAATAATATTCATGTGTAATGTAATGTTATAATTAAGTTGTAATGTGTTATATTATTTAACTAAATATGGTAATAATATTCATGTGTAATGTTATAATTAAGTTGTAATGTGTTGTATTATTTAACTAAATATGGTAATAATATTCATGTGTAATGTAATGTTATAATTAAGTTGTAATGTGTTATATTATTTAACTAAATATGGTAATATTATTCATGTGTAATGTAATGTTATAATTAAGTTGTAATGTGATATTATTTAACTAAATATGTTCATAATATTCATGTATAATGTTATAATTAAGTTGTAATGTGTTATATTATTTAACTAAATATGGTAAGAATATTCATGTATAATGTTATAATTAAGTTGTAATGTGTTATATTATTTAACTAAATATGGTAATAATATTCATGTGTAATGTAATGTTGTATTTAAGTTGCAATGTGTTATTTTATTTAACTAAATATGGTAATAATATTCATGTGTAATGTAATGTTATAATTAAGTTGTAATGTGTTATATTATATAATTAAATATGGTAATAATATTCATGTGTAATGTAATGTTATAATTAAGTTGTAATATGTTATATTATTTAACTAAATATGGTAATAATATTCATGTGTAATGCTATAATTAAGTTGTAATGTGTTATATTATTTAACTAAATATGGTAATAATATTTATGTGTAATGTAATGTTAAAATTAAGTTGTAAACTTGTAATGTATTATATTATTTAACTAAATATGGTAATAATATTCATGTGTAATGTAATGTTATAATTAAGTTGTAATGTGCTATATTATTTAACTAAATATGGTAATAATATTTATGTGTAATGTTATAATTAAGTTGTAATGTGTTATATTATTTAACTAAATATGGTAATAATATTCATGTGTAATGTTATAATTAAGTTGTAATGTGTTATATTATTTAACTAAATATGGTAATAATATTCATGTGTAATGTAATGTTATAATTAACTTGTAATGTGTTATATTATTTAACTAAATATGGTAATAATATTCATGTTTAATGTAATGTTAAAATTAAGTTGTAATGTGCTATATTATTTAACTAAATATGGTAATAATATTCATGTGTAATGTAATGTTATAATTAAATTGTAATGTGTTATCTTATTTAATTAAAAATGGTAATAATATTCATGTGTAATGTAATGTTATAATTAAGTTTTAATGTGTTATATTATTTAAATAAATATTGTATTAATATTCATGTGTAATGTAATGTTATAATTAAGTTGTAATGTGCTATATTATTTAACTAAATATGGTAATAATATTCATGTGTAATGTAATGTTATAATTAAGTTGTAATGTGTTATATTATTTAACTAAATATGGTAATAATATTCATGTGTAATGTAATGTTATAATTAAGTTGTAATGTGCTATATTATTTAACTAAATATGGTAATAATATTCATGTGTAATGTAATGTTATAATTAAGTTGTAATGTGTTATATTATTTAACTAAATATGGTAATAATATTCAAGTGTAATGTAAAGTTATAATTAAGTTGTAATGTGTTATATTATTTAACTAAATATGGTAATAATATTCATGTATAATGTTATAATTAAGTTGTAATGTGTTATATTATTTAACTAAATATGGTAAGAATATTCATGTATAATGTTATAATTAAGTTGTAATGTGTTATATTATTTAACTAAATATGGTAAGAATATTCATGTGTAATGTAATGTTGTATTTAAGTTGCAATGTGTTATTTTATTTAACTAAATTCGGTAATAATATTCATGTGTAATGTTATAATTAAGTTGTAATGTGTTATATTATATAATTAAATATGGTAATAATATTCATGTGTGATGTAATGTTATAATTAAGTTGTAATATGTTATATTATTTAACTAAATATGGTAATAATATTCATGTGTAATGCTATAATTAAGTTGTAATGTGTTATATTATTTAACTAAATATGGTAATAATATTCATGTGTCATGTAATGTTATAATTAAGTTGTAATGTGTTATATTATTTAACTAAATATGGTAATAATATTCATGTGTAATGTAATGTTATAATTAAGTTGTAATGTGTTATATTATTTAATTAAATATGGTAATAATATTCATGTGTAATGTAATGTTATAATTAAGTTGTAATGTGTTATATTATTTAACTAAATATAGTAATAATATTTATGTGTAATGTAATGTTAAAATTAAGTTGTAAACTTGTAATGTATTATATTATTTAACTAAATATGGTAATAATATTCATGTGTAATGTAATGTTATAATTAAGTTGTAATGTGTTATATTATTTAACTAAATATGTTAATAATATTCATGTGTAATGTAATGTTATAATTAATTTGTGATGTGTTATATTATTTAATTAAATATGGTAATAATATTTATGTGTAATGTAATGTTATAATTAAGTTGTAATGTGTTATATTATTTAACTAAATATGGTAATAATATTCATGTGTAATGTTATAATTAAGTTGTAATGTGTTGTATTATTTAACTAAATATGGTAATAATATTCATGTGTAATGTTATAATTAAGTTGTAATGAGTTATATTATTTAACTAAATATGGTAATAATATTAATGTGTAATGTAATGTTATAATTAACTTGTAATGTGTTATATTATTTAACTAAATATGGTAATAATATTCATGTTTAATGTAATGTTAAAATTAAGTTGTAATGTGCTATATTATTTAACTAAATATGGTAATAATATTCATGTGTAATGTAATGTTATAATTAAGTTGTAATGTGTTATCTTATTTAATTAAATATGGTAATAATATTCATGTATAATGTAATGTTATAATTAAGTTGTAATGTGCTATATTATTTTACTAAATATGGTTATAATATTCATGTGTAATGTAATGTTATAATTAAGTTGTAATGTGTTATCTTATTTAATTAAATATGGTAATAATATTCATGTGTAATGTAATGTTATAATTAAGTTTTAATGTGTGATATTATTTAACTAAATATGGTATTAATATTCATGTGTAATGTAATGTTATAATTAAGTTGTAATGTGTTATATTATTTAACTAAAAATGGTAATAACATTCATGTGTAATGTAATGTTATAATTAAGTTGTAATGTGTTATATTAGTTAACTAAATATGGTAATAATATTCATGTGTAATGTAATGTTATAATTAAGTTGTAATGTGTTATATTATTTAACTAAATATGGTAATAATATTCAAGTGTAATGTAAAGTTATAATTAAGTTGTAATGTGTTATATTATTTAATTAATATGGTAATAATATTCATGTATAATGTTATAATTAAGTTGTAATGTGTTATATTATTTAACTAAATATGGTAATAATATTCATGTATAATGTTATAATTAAGTTGTAATGTGTTATATTATTTAACTAAATATGGTAATAATATTCATGTGTAATGTAATGTTGTATTTAAGTTGCAATGTGTTATTTTATTTAACTAAATATGGTAATAATATTCATGTGTAATTTTATAATTAAGTTGTAATGTGTTATATTATATAATTAAATATGGTAATAATATTCATGTGTAATGTAATGTTATAATTAAGTTGTAATATGTTATATTATTTAACTAAATATGGTAATAATATTCATGTGTAATGCTATAATTAAGTTGTAATGTGTTATATTATTTAACTAAATATGGTAATAATATTCATGTGTCATGTAATGTTATAATTAAGTTGTAATGTGTTATATTATTTAACTAAATATGGTAATAATATTCATGTGTAATGTAATGTTATAATTAAGTTGTAATGTGTTATACTATTTAATTAAATATGGTAATAATATTCATGTGTAATGTAATGTTATAATTAAGTTGTAATGTGTTATATTATTTAACTAAATATAGTAATAATATTTATGTGTAATGTAATGTTAAAATTAAGTTGTAAACTTGTAATGTGTTATATTATTTAATTAAATATGGTAATAATATTCATGTGTAATGTAATGTTATAATTAAGTTGTAATGTGTTATATTAATTAACTAAATATGGTAATAATATTTATGTGTAATGTAATGTTAAAATTAAGTTGTAAACTTGTAATGTATTATATTATTTAACTAAATATGGTAATAATATTCATGTGTAATGTAATGTTATAATTAAGTTGTAATGTGTTATATTATTTAACTAAATATGTTAATAATATTCAAGTGTAATGTAATGTTATAATTAATTTGTGATGTGTTATATTATTTAATTAAATATGGTAATAATATTCATGTGTAATGTAATGTTATAATTAAGTTGTAATGTGTTATATTATTTAACTAAATATGGTAATAATATTCATGTGTAATGTTATAATTAAGTTGTAATGTGTTGTATTATTTAACTAAATATGGTAATAATATTCATGTGTAATGTTATAATTAAGTTGAAATGTGTTATATTATTTAAATAAATATGGTAATAATATTCATGTGTAATGTAATGATATAATTAACTTGTAATGTGTTATATTATTTAACTAAATATGGTAATAATATTCATGTTTAATGCAATGTTAAAATTAAGTTGTAATGTGCTATATTATTTAACTAAATATGATAATAATATTCATGTATAATGTAATGTTATAATTAAATTGTAATGTGTTATCTTATTTAATTAAATATGGTAATAATATTCATGTGTAATGTAATGTTATAATTAAGTTTTAATGTGTTATATTATTTAAATAAATATGGTATTAATATTCATGTGTAATGTAATGTTATAATTAAGTTGTAATGTGTTATATTATTTAACTAAATATGGTAATAATATTCATGTGTAATGTAATGTTATAATTAAGTTGTAATGTGTTATATTATTTAACTAAATATGGTAATAATATTCATGTGTAATGTAATGTTATAATTAAGTTGTAATGTGTTATATTATTTAACTAAATATGGTAATAATATTCATGTGTAATGTTATAATTAATTTGTAATGTGTTATATTATTTAACTAAATATGGTAATATTATTCATGTGTAATGTAATGTTATAATTAAGTTGTAAGGTGATATTATTTAACTAAATATGTTCATAATATTCATGTATAATGTTATAATTAAGTTGTAATGTGTTATATTATTTAACTAAATATGGTAAGAATATTCATGTATAATGTTATAATTAAGTTGTAATGTGTTATATTATTTAACTAAATATGGTAATAATATTCATGTGTAATGTAATGTTGTATTTAAGTTGTAATGTGTTATATTATATAATTAAATATGGTAATAATATTCATGTGTAATGTAATGTTATAATTAAGTTGTAATGTGTTATATTATATAATTAAATATGGTAATAATATTCATGTGTAATGTAATGTTATAATTAAGTTGTAATATGTTATATTATTTAACTAAATATGGTAATAATATTCATGTGTAATGCTATAATTAAGTTGTAATGTGTTATATTATTTAACTAAATATGGTAATAATATTCATGTGTCATGTAATGTTATAATTAAGTTGTAATGTGTTATATTATTTAACTAAATATGGTAATAATATTCATGTGTAATGTAATGTTTTAATTAAGTTGTAATGTGTTGTATTATTTAACTAAATATGGTAATAATATTCATGTGTAATGTTATAATTAAGTTGTAATGTGTTATATTATATAACTAAATATGGTAATAATATTCATGTGTAATGTAATGTTATAATTAACTTGTAATGTGTTATATTATTTAACTAAATATGGTAATAATATTCATGTTTAATGTAATGTTAAAATTAAGTTGTAATGTGCTATATTATTTAACTAAATATGGTAATAATATTCATGTGTAATGTAATGTTATAATTAAATTGTAATGTGTTATCTTATTTAATTAAATATGGTAATAATATTCATGTGTAATGTAATGTTTTAATTAAGTTTTAATGTGTTATATTATTTAAATAAATATGGTATTAATATTCATGTGTAATGTAATGTTATAATTAAGTTGTAATGTGCTATATTATTTAACTAAATATGGTAATAATATTCATGTGTAATGTAATGTTATAATTAAGTTGTAATGTGTTATCTTATATAATTAAATATGATAATAATATTCATGTGTAATATAATGTTATAATTAAGTTTTAATGTGTTATATTATTTAAATAAATATGGTATTAATAATCATGTGTAATGTAATGTTATAATTAACTTGTAATGTGTTATATTATTTAACTAAAAATGGTAATAACATTCATGTGTAATGTAATGTTATAATTAAGTTGTAATGTGTTATATTAGTTAACTAAATATGGTAATAATATTCATGTGTAATGTAATGTTATAATTAAGTTGTAATGTGTTATATTATTTAACTAAATATGGTAATAATATTCAAGTGTAATGTAAAGTTATAATTAAGTTGTAATGTGTTATATTATTTAACTAAATATGGTAATAATATTCATGTATAATGTTATAATTAAGTTGTAATGTGTTATATTATTTAACTAAATATGGTAATAATATTCATGTGTAATGTAATGTTATAATTAAGTTGTAATGTGTTATTTTATTCAACTAAATATGGTAATAATATTCATGTGTAATGTTATAATTAAATTGTAATGTGTTATATTATATAATTAAATATGGTAATAATATTCATGTGTAATGTAATGTTATAATTAAGTTGTAATATGTTATATTATTTAACTAAATATGGTAATAATATTCATGTGTAATGCTATAATTAAGTTGTAATGTGTTATATTATTTAACTAAATATGGTAATAATATTCATGTGTCATGTAATGTTATAATTAAGTTGTAAAGTGTTATATTATTTAACTAAATATGGTAATAATATTCATGTGTAATGTGATGTTATAATTAAGTTGTAATGTGTTATATTATTTAATTAAATATGGTAATAATATTCATGTGTAATGTAATGTTATAATTAAGTTGTAATGTGTTGTATTATTTAACTAAATATAGTAATAATATTTATGTATAATGTAATGTTAAAATTAAGTTGTAAACTTGTAAAGTATTATATTATTTAATTAAATATGGTAATAATATTCATGTGTAATGTAATGTTATAATTAAGTTGTAATGTGTTATATTATTTAACTAAATATGTTAATAATATTCATGTGTAATGTAATGTTATAATTAATTTGTGATGTGTTATATTATTTAATTAAATATGGTAATAATATTTATGTGTAATGTAATGTTATAATTAAGTTGTAATGTGTTATATTATTTAACTAAATATGGTAATAATATTCATGTGTAATGTTATAATTAAGTTGTAATGTGTTGTATTATTTAACTAAATATGGTAATAATATTCATGTGTAATGTTATAATTAAGTTGTAATGTGTTATATTATTTAACTAAATATGGTAATAATATTCATGTTTAATGTAATGTTAAAATTAAGTTGTAATGTGCTATATTATTTAACTAAATATGGTAATAATATTCATGTGTAATGTAATGTTATAATTAAATTGTAATGTGCTATCTTATTTAATTAAATATGGTAATAATATTCATGTGTAATGTAATGTTATAATTAAGTTTTAATGTGTTATATTATTTAAATAAATATGGTATTAATATTCATGTGTAATGTAATGTTATAATTAAGTTGTAATGTGTTATATTATTTAACTAAATATGGTAATAATATTCATGTGTAATGTTATAATTAAGTTGTAATGTGTTGTATTATTTAACTAAATATGGTAATAATATTCATGTGTAATGTTATAATTAAGTTGTAATGTGTTATATTATTTAAATAAATATGGTAATAATATTCATGTGTAATGTAATGATATAATTAACTTGTAATGTGTTATATTATTTAACTAAATATGGTAATAATATTCATGTTTAATGCAATGTTAAAATTAAGTTGTAATGTGCTATATTATTTAACTAAATATGATAATAATATTCATGTATAATGTAATGTTATAATTAAATTGTAATGTGTTATCTTATTTAATTAAATATGGTAATAATATTCATGTGTAATGTAATGTTATAATTAAGTTTTAATGTGTTATATTATTTAAATAAATATGGTATTAATATTCATGTGTAATGTAATGTTATAATTAAGTTGTAATGTGTTATATTATTTAACTAAATATGGTAATAATATTCATGTGTAATGTAATGTTATAATTAAGTTGTAATGTGTTATATTATTTAACTAAATATGGTAATAATATTCATGTGTAATGTAATGTTATAATTAAGTTGTAATGTGTTATATTATTTAACTAAATATGGTAATAATATTCATGTGTAATGTTATAATTAATTTGTAATGTGTTATATTATTTAACTAAATATGGTAATATTATTCATGTGTAATGTAATGTTATAATTAAGTTGTAAGGTGATATTATTTAACTAAATATGTTCATAATATTCATGTATAATGTTATAATTAAGTTGTAATGTGTTATATTATTTAACTAAATATGGTAATAATATTCATGTATAATGTTATAATTAAGTTGTAGTGTGTTATATTATTTAACTAAATATGGTAATAATATTCATGTGTAATGTAATGTTGTATTTAAGTTGTAATATGTTATATTATTTAACTAAATATGGTAATAATATTCATGTGTAATGTTATAATTAAGTTGTAATGTGTTATATTATATAATTAAATATTGTAATAATATTCATGTGTAATGTAATGTTATAATTAAGTTGTAATATGTTATCTTATTTAACTAAATATGGTAATAATATTCATGTGTAATGCTATAATTAAGTTGTAATGTGTTATATTATTTAACTAAATATGGTAATAATATTCATGTGTAATGTAATGTTATAATTAAGTTGTAATGTGTTATGTTATTTAATTAAATATGGTAGTAATATTCATGTGTAATGTAATGTTATAATTAAGTTGTAATGTGTTATATTATTTAACTAAATATAGTAATAATATTTATGTGTAATGTAATGTTAAAAATAAGTTGTAAACATGTAATTGTATTATATTATTTAACTAAATATGGTAATAATATTCATGTGTAATGTAATGTTATAATTAACTTGTAATGTGTTGTATTATTTAACTAAATATGGTAATAATATTCATGTGTAATGTTATAATTAAATTGTAATGTGTTATCTTATTTAATTAAATATGGTAATAATATTCATGTGTAATGTAATGTTATAATTAAGTTTTAATGTGTTATATTATTTAAATAAATATGGTATTAATATTCATGTGTAATGTAATGTTATAATTAAGTTGTAATGTGTTATATTATTTAACTAAATATGGTAATAATATTCATGTGTAATGTAATGTTATAATTAAGTTGTAATGTGTTATATTATTTAACTAAATATGGTAATAATATTCAAGTGTAATGTAAAGTTATAATTAAGTTGTAATGTGTTATATTATTTAACTAAATATGGTAATAATATTCATGTATAATGTTATAATTAAGTTGTAATGTGTTATATTATTTAACTAAATATGGTAATAATATTCATGTGTAATGTAATGTTGTATTTAAGTTGCAATGTGTTATTTTATTTAACTAAATATGGTAATAATATTCATGTGTAATGTTATAATTAAGTTGTAATGTGTTATATTATATAATTAAATATGGTAATAATATTCATGTGTAATGTAATGTTATAATTAAGTTGTAATATGTTATATTATTTAACTAAATATGGTAATAATATTCATGTGTAATGCTATAATTAAGTTGTAATGTGTTATATTATTTAACTAAATATGGTAATAATATTCATGTGTCATGTAATGTTATAATTAAGTTGTAATGTGTTATATTATTTAACTAAATATGGTAATAATATTCAAGTGTAATGTAATGTTATAATTAAGTTGTAAACTTGTAATGTGTTATATTATTTAATTAAATATGGTAATAATATTCATGTGTAATGTAATGTTATAATTAAGTTGTAATGTGTTATATTATTTAACTAAATATGGTAATAATATTTATGTGTAATGTAATGTTAAAATTAAGTTGTAAACTTGTAATGTATTATATTATTTAACTAAATATGGTAATAATATTCATGTGTAATGTAATGTTATAATTAAGTTGTAATGTGTTATATTATTTAACTAAATATGTTAATAATATTCAAGTGTAATGTAATGTTATAATTAATTTGTGATGTGTTATATTTTTTAATTAAATATGGTAATAATATTCATGTGTAATGTAATGTTATAATTAAGTTGTAATGTTTTATATTATTTAACTAAATATGGTAATAATATTCATGTGTAATGTAATGTTATAATTAAGTTGTAATGTGTTGTATTATTTAACAAAATATGGTAATAATATTCATGTGTAATGTAATGTTATAATTAAGTTGTAATGTGTTATATTATTTAACTAAATATGGTAATAATATTCATGTGTAATGTAATGTTATAATTAACTTGTAATGTGTTATATTATTTAACTAAATATGGTAATAATATTCATGTTTAATGTAATGTTAAAATTAAGTTGTAATGTGCTATATTATTTAACTAAATATGGCAATAATATTCATGTGTAATGTAATGTTATAATTAAATTGTAATGTGTTATCTTATTTAATTAAATATGGTAATAATATTCATGTGTAATGTAATGTTATAATTAAGTTTTAATGTGTTATATTATTTAAATAAATATGGTATTAATATTCATGTGTAATGTAATGTTATAATTAAGTTGTAATGTGTTATATTATTTAACTAAATATGGTAATAATATTCATGTGTAATGTAATGTTATAATTAAGTTGTAATGTGTTATATTATTTAACTAAATATGGTAATAATATTCATGTGTAATGTAATGTTATAATTAAGTTGTAATGTGTTATATTATTTAAATAAATATGGTAATAATATTCATGTGTAATGTTATAATTAAGTTGTAATGTGTTATATTATTTAACTAAATATGGTAATATTATTCATGTGTAATGTAATGTTATAATTAAGTTGTAATGTGATATTATTTAACTAAATATGTTCATAATATTCATGTATAATGTTATAATTAAGTTGTAATGTGTTATATTATTTAACTAAATATGGTAAGAATATTCATGTGTAATGTTATAATTAAGTTGCAATGTGTTATTTTATTTAACTAAATATGGTAAGAATATTCATGCGTAATGTTATAATTAAGTTGTAATGTGTTTTATTATATAATTAAATATGGTAATAATATTTATGTGTAATGTAATGTTAAAATTAAGTTGTAAACTTGTAATGTATTATATTATTTAACTAAATATGGTAATAATATTCATGTGTAATGTAATGTTATAATTAAGTTGTAATGTGTTATATTATTTAACTAAATATGTTAATAATATTCAAGTGTAATGTAATGTTATAATTAATTTGTGATGTGTTATATTATTTAATTAATTATGGTAATAATATTCATGTGTAATGTAATGTTATAATTAAGTTGTAATGTGTTATATTATTTAACTAAATATGGTAATAATATTCATGTGTAATGTTATAATTAAGTTGTAATGTGTTGTATTATTTAACTAAATATGGTAATAATATTCATGTGTAATGTTATAATTAAGTTGTAATGTGTTATATTATTTAACTAAATATGGTAATAATATTCATGTGTAATGTAATGTTATAATTAACTTGTAATGTGTTATATTATTTAACTAAATATGTTAATAATATTCATGTTTAATGTAATGTTAAAATTAAGTTGTAATGTACTATATTATTTAACTAAATATGGTAATAATATTCATGTGTAATGTAATGTTATAATTAAATTGTAATGTATTATCTTATTTAATTAAATATGGTAATAATATTCATGTGTAATGTAATGTTATAATTAAGTTTTAATGTGTTATATTATTTAAATAAATATGGTATTAATATTCATGTGTAATGTAATGTTATAATTAAGTTGTAATGTGTTATATTATTTAACTAAATATGGTAATAATATTCATGTGTAATGTAATGTTATAATTAAGTTGTAATGTGTTATATTATTTAACTAAATATGGTAATAATATTCATGTGTAATGTTATAATTAAGTTGTAATGTGTTATATTATTTAACTAAATATGGTAATATTATTCATGTGTAATGTAATGTTATAATTAAGTTGTAATGTGATATTATTTAACTAAATATGTTCATAATATTCATGTATAATGTTATAATTAAGTTGTAATGTGTTATATTATTTAACTAAATATGGTAAGAATATTCATGTATAATGTTATAATTAAGTTGTAATGTGTTATATTATTTAACTAAATATGGTAATAATATTCATGTGTAATGTAATGTTATAATTAAGTTGTAATGTGTTATATTATTTAACCAAATATGGTAATAATATTCATGTGTAATGCTATAATTAAGTTGTAATGTGTTATATTATTTAACTAAATATGGTAATAATATTCATGTGTAATGTAATGTTTTAATTAAGTTGTAATGTGTTATATTATTTAATTAAATATGGTAATAATATTCATGTGTAATGTAATGTTATAATTAAGTTGTAATGTGTTATATTATTTAACTAAATATGGTAATAATATTTATGTGTAATGTAATGTTAAAATTAAGTTGTAAACTTGTAATATATTATATTATTTAACTAAATATGGTAATAATATTCATGTGTAATGTAATGTTATAATTAAGTTGTAATGTGTTATATTATTTAACTAAATATGTTAATAATATTCATGTGTAATGTAATGTTATAATTAATTTGTGATGTGTTATATTATTTAATTAAATATGGTAATAATATTTATGTGTAATGTAATGTTATAATTAAGTTGTAATGTGTTATATTATTTAACTAAATATGGTAATAATATTCATGTGTAATGTTATAATTAAGTTGTAATGTGTTGTATTATTTAACTAAATATGGTAATAATATTCATGTGTAATGTTATAATTAAGTTGTAATGTGTTATATTATTTAACTAAATATGGTAATAATATTCATGTGTAATGTAATGTTATAATTAAGTTGTAATGTGTTATATTATTTAACTAAATATGGTAATAATATTCAAGTGTAATGTAAAGTTATAATTAAGTTGTAATGTGTTATATTATTTAACTAAATATGGTAATAATATTCATGTATAATGTTATAATTAAGTTGTAATGTGTTATATTATTTAACTAAATATGGTAAGAATATTCATTTATAATGTTATAATTAAGTTTTAATGTGTTATATTATTTAACTAAATATGGTAATAATATTCATGTGTAATGTTATAATTAAGTTGTAATGTGTTATATTATATAATTAAATATGGTAATAATATTCATGTGTAATGTAATGTTATAATTAAGTTGTAATATGTTATATTATTTAACTAAATATGGTAATAATATTCATGTGTAATGCTATAATTAAGTTGTAATGTGTTATATTATTTAACTAAATATGGTAATAATATTCATGTGTCATGTAATGTTATAATTAAGTTGTAATGTGTTATATTATTTAACTAAATATGGTAATAATATTCATGTGTAATGTAATGTTATAATTAAGTTGTAATGTGTTATATTATTTAACTAAATATGGTAATAATATTCATGTGTAATGTTATAATTAAGTTGTAATGTGTTGTATTATTTAACTAAATATGGTAATAATATTCATGTGTAATGTTATAATTAAGTTGTAATGTGTTATATTATTTAACTAAATATGGTAATAATATTCATGTGTAATGTAATGTTATAATTAACTTGTAATGTGTTATATTATTTAACTAAATATGGTAATAATATTCATGTTTAATGTAATGTTAAAATTAAGTTGTAATGTGCTATATTATTTAACTAAATATGGTAATAATATTCATGTGTAATGTAATGTTATAATTAAATTGTAATGTGTTATCTTATTTAATTAAATATGGTAATAATATTCATGTGTAATGTAATGTTATAATTAAGTTTTAATGTGTTATATTATTTAAATAAATATGGTATTAATATTCATGTGTAATGTAATGTTATAATTAAGTTGTAATGTGCTATATTATTTAACTAAATATGGTAATAATATTCATGTGTAATGTAATGTTATAATTAAGTTGTAATGTGTTATCTTATTTAATTAAATATGGTAATAATATTCATGTGTAATGTAATGTTATAATTAAGTTTTAATGTGTTATATTATTTAACTAAATATGGTATTAATATTCATGTGTAATGTAATGTTATAATTAAGTTTTAATGTGTTATATTATTTAACTAAAAATGGTAATAACATTCATGTGTAATGTAATGTTATAATTAAGTTGTAATGTGTTATATTAGTTAACTAAATATGGTAATAATATTCATGTGTAATGTAATGTTATAATTAAGTTGTAATGTGTTATATTATTTAAATAAATATGGTAATAATAATCAAGTGTAATGTAAAGTTATAATTAAGTTGTAATGTGTTATATCATTTAATTAAATATGGTAATAATATTCATGTATAATGTTATAATTAAGTTGTAATGTGTTATATTATTTAACTAAATATGGTAAGAATATTCATGTATAATGTTATAATTAAGTTGTAATGTGTTATATTATTTAACTAAATATGGTAATAATATTCATGTGTAATGAAATGTTGTATTTAAGTTGCAATGTGTTATTTTATTTAACTAAATATGGTAATAATATTCATGTGTAATGTTATAATTAAGTTGTAATGTGTTATATTATATAATTAAATATGGTAATAATATTCATGTGTAATGTAATGTTATAATTAAGTTGTAATGTGTTATATTATTTAACTAAATATGGTAATAATATTCATGTGTCATGTAATGTTATAATTAAGTTGTAATGTGTTATATTATTTAACTAAATATGGTAATAATATTCATGTGTAATGTAATGTTATAATTAACTTGTAATGTGTTATATTATTTAACTAAATATGGTATTAATATTCATGTTTAATGTAATGTTAAAATTAAGTTGTAATGTGCTATATTATTTAACTAAATATGGTAATAATATTCATGTGTAATGTAATGTTATAATTAAATTGTAATGTGTTATCTTATTTAATTAAATATGGTAATAATATTCATGTGTAATGTAATGTTATAATTAAGTTTTAATGTGTTATATTATTTAAATATATATGGTATTAATATTCATGTGTAATGTAATGTTATAATTAAGTTGTAATGTGTTATATTATTTTACTAAATATGGTAATAATATTCATGTGTAATGTAATGTTATAATTAAGTTGTAATGTGTTATATTATTTAACTAAATATGGTAATAATATTCATGTGTAATGTAATGTTATAATTAAGTTGTAATGTGTTATATTATTTAACTAAATATGATAATAATATTCATGTGTAATGTTATAATTAAGTTGTAATGTGTTATATTATTTAACTAAATATGGTAATATTATTCATGTGTAATGTAATGTTATAATTAAGTTGTAATGTGATATTATTTAACTAAATATGTTCATAATATTCATGTATAATGTTATAATTAAGTTGTAATGTGTTATATTATTTAACTAAATATGGTAAGAATATTCATGTATAATGTTATAATTAAGTTGTAATGTGTTGTATTATTTAACTAAATATGGTAATAATATTCATGTGTAATGTAATGTTGTATTTAAGTTGCAATGTGTTATTTTATTTAACTAAATATGGTAATAATATTCATGTGTAATGTTATAATTAAGTTGTAATGTGTTATATTATATAATTAAATATGGTAATAATATTCATGTGTAATGTAATGCTATAATTAAGTTGTAATGTGTTATATTAGTTAACTAAATATGGTAATAATATTCATGTGTAATGTAATGTTATATTTAAGTTGTAATGTGTTTTTTTATTTAATTAAATATTGTAATAATATTCATGTGTAATGTAATGTTATAATTAAGTTGTAATGTGTTATATTATTTAACTAAATATGGTAATGATATTTATGTGTAATGTAATGTTAAAATTAAGTTGTAAACTTGTAATGTATTATATTATTTAACTAAATATGGTAATAATATTCATGTGTAATGTAATGTTATAATTAAGTTGTAATGTGTTATATTATTTAACTAAATATGTTAATAATATTCATGTGTAATGTAATGTTATAATTAATTTGTGATGTGTTATATTATTTAATTAAATATGGTAATAATATTTATGTGTAATGTAATGTTATAATTAAGTTGTAATGTGTTATATTATTTAACTAAATATGGTAATAATATTCATGTGTAATGTTATAATTAAGTTGTAATGTGTTGTATTATTTAACTAAATATGGTAATAATATTCATGTGTAATGTTATAATTAAGTTGTAATGTGTTATATTATTTAACTAAATATGGTAATAATATTCATGTGTAATGTAATGTTATAATTAACTTGTAATGTGTTATATTATTTAACTAAATATGGTAATAATATTCATGTGTAATGTAATGTTATAATTAAGTTGTAATGTGTTATATTATTTAACTAAAATATGGTAATAATATTCATGTGTAATGTAATGTTATAATTAAGTTGTAATGTGTTATATTATTTAACTAAATATGGTAATAATATTCATGTGTAATGTTATAATTAAGTTGTAATGTGTTATATTATTTAACTAAATATGGTAATATTATTCATGTGTAATGTAATTTTATAATTAAGTTGTAATGTGATATTGTTTAACTAAATATGTTCATAATATTCATGTATAATGTTATAATTAAGTTGTAATGTGTTATATTATTTAACTAAATATGGTAAGAATATTCATGTATAATGTTATAATTAAGTTGTAATGTGTTATATTATTTAACTAAATATGGTAAGAATATTCATGTATAATGTTATAATTAAGTTGTAATGTGTTATATTATTTAATTAAATATGGTAATAATATTTATGTGTAATGTAATGTTAAAATTAAGTTGTAAACTTGTAATGTATTATATTATTTAACTAAATATGGTAATAATATTCATGTGTAATGTAATGTTATAATTAAGTTGTAATGTGTTATATTATTTAACTAAATATGTTAATAATATTCAAGTGTAATGTAATGTTATAATTAATTTGTGATGTGTTATATTATTTAATTAATTATGGTAATAATATTCATGTGTAATGTAATGTTATAATTAAGTTGTAATGTGTTATATTATTTAACTAAATATGGTAATAATATTCATGTGTAATGTTATAATTAAGTTGTAATGTGTTGTATTATTTAACTAAATATGGTAATAATATTCATGTGTAATGTTATAATTAAGTTGTAATGTGTTATATTATTTAACTAAATATGGTAATAATATTCATGTGTAATGTAATGTTATAATTAACTTGTAATGTGTTATATTATTTAACTAAATATGTTAATAATATTCATGTTTAATGTAATGTTAAAATTAAGTTGTAATGTACTATATTATTTAACTAAATATGGTAATAATATTCATGTGTAATGTAATGTTATAATTAAATTGTAATGTATTATCTTATTTAATTAAATATGGTAATAATATTCATGTGTAATGTAATGTTATAATTAAGTTTTAATGTGTTATATTATTTAAATAAATATGGTATTAATATTCATGTGTAATGTAATGTTATAATTAAGTTGTAATGTGTTATATTATTTAACTAAATATGGTAATAATATTCATGTGTAATGTAATGTTATAATTAAGTTGTAATGTGTTATATTATTTAACTAAATATGGTAATAATATTCATGTGTAATGTTATAATTAAGTTGTAATGTGTTATATTATTTAACTAAATATGGTAATATTATTCATGTGTAATGTAATGTTATAATTAAGTTGTAATGTGATATTATTTAACTAAATATGTTCATAATATTCATGTATAATGTTATAATTAAGTTGTAATGTGTTATATTATTTAACTAAATATGGTAAGAATATTCATGTATAATGTTATAATTAAGTTGTAATGTGTTATATTATTTAACTAAATATGGTAATAATATTCATGTGTAATGTAATGTTATAATTAAGTTGTAATGTGTTATATTATTTAACCAAATATGGTAATAATATTCATGTGTAATGCTATAATTAAGTTGTAATGTGTTATATTATTTAACTAAATATGGTAATAATATTCATGTGTAATGTAATGTTTTAATTAAGTTGTAATGTGTTATATTATTTAATTAAATATGGTAATAATATTCATGTGTAATGTAATGTTATAATTAAGTTGTAATGTGTTATATTATTTAACTAAATATGGTAATAATATTTATGTGTAATGTAATGTTAAAATTAAGTTGTAAACTTGTAATATATTATATTATTTAACTAAATATGGTAATAATATTCATGTGTAATGTAATGTTATAATTAAGTTGTAATGTGTTATATTATTTAACTAAATATGTTAATAATATTCATGTGTAATGTAATGTTATAATTAATTTGTGATGTGTTATATTATTTAATTAAATATGGTAATAATATTTATGTGTAATGTAATGTTATAATTAAGTTGTAATGTGTTATATTATTTAACTAAATATGGTAATAATATTCATGTGTAATGTTATAATTAAGTTGTAATGTGTTGTATTATTTAACTAAATATGGTAATAATATTCATGTGTAATGTTATAATTAAGTTGTAATGTGTTATATTATTTAACTAAATATGGTAATAATATTCATGTGTAATGTAATGTTATAATTAAGTTGTAATGTGTTATATTATTTAACTAAATATGGTAATAATATTCAAGTGTAATGTAAAGTTATAATTAAGTTGTAATGTGTTATATTATTTAACTAAATATGGTAATAATATTCATGTATAATGTTATAATTAAGTTGTAATGTGTTATATTATTTAACTAAATATGGTAAGAATATTCATTTATAATGTTATAATTAAGTTTTAATGTGTTATATTATTTAACTAAATATGGTAATAATATTCATGTGTAATGTAATGTTGTATTTAAGTTGCAATGTGTTATTTTATTTAACTAAATATGGTAATAATATTCATGTGTAATGTTATAATTAAGTTGTAATGTGTTATATTATATAATTAAATATGGTAATAATATTCATGTGTAATGTAATGTTATAATTAAGTTGTAATATGTTATATTATTTAACTAAATATGGTAATAATATTCATGTGTAATGCTATAATTAAGTTGTAATGTGTTATATTATTTAACTAAATATGGTAATAATATTCATGTGTCATGTAATGTTATAATTAAGTTGTAATGTGTTATATTATTTAACTAAATATGGTAATAATATTCATGTGTAATGTAATGTTATAATTAAGTTGTAATGTGTTATATTATTTAACTAAATATGGTAATAATATTCATGTGTAATGTTATAATTAAGTTGTAATGTGTTGTATTATTTAACTAAATATGGTAATAATATTCATGTGTAATGTTATAATTAAGTTGTAATGTGTTATATTATTTAACTAAATATGGTAATAATATTCATGTGTAATGTAATGTTATAATTAACTTGTAATGTGTTATATTATTTAACTAAATATGGTAATAATATTCATGTTTAATGTAATGTTAAAATTAAGTTGTAATGTGCTATATTATTTAACTAAATATGGTAATAATATTCATGTGTAATGTAATGTTATAATTAAATTGTAATGTGTTATCTTATTTAATTAAATATGGTAATAATATTCATGTGTAATGTAATGTTATAATTAAGTTTTAATGTGTTATATTATTTAAATAAATATGGTATTAATATTCATGTGTAATGTAATGTTATAATTAAGTTGTAATGTGCTATATTATTTAACTAAATATGGTAATAATATTCATGTGTAATGTAATGTTATAATTAAGTTGTAATGTGTTATCTTATTTAATTAAATATGGTAATAATATTCATGTGTAATGTAATGTTATAATTAAGTTTTAATGTGTTATATTATTTAACTAAATATGGTATTAATATTCATGTGTAATGTAATGTTATAATTAAGTTTTAATGTGTTATATTATTTAACTAAAAATGGTAATAACATTCATGTGTAATGTAATGTTATAATTAAGTTGTAATGTGTTATATTAGTTAACTAAATATGGTAATAATATTCATGTGTAATGTAATGTTATAATTAAGTTGTAATGTGTTATATTATTTAAATAAATATGGTAATAATAATCAAGTGTAATGTAAAGTTATAATTAAGTTGTAATGTGTTATATCATTTAATTAAATATGGTAATAATATTCATGTATAATGTTATAATTAAGTTGTAATGTGTTATATTATTTAACTAAATATGGTAAGAATATTCATGTATAATGTTATAATTAAGTTGTAATGTGTTATATTATTTAACTAAATATGGTAATAATATTCATGTGTAATGAAATGTTGTATTTAAGTTGCAATGTGTTATTTTATTTAACTAAATATGGTAATAATATTCATGTGTAATGTTATAATTAAGTTGTAATGTGTTATATTATATAATTAAATATGGTAATAATATTCATGTGTAATGTAATGTTATAATTAAGTTGTAATGTGTTATATTATTTAACTAAATATGGTAATAATATTCATGTGTCATGTAATGTTATAATTAAGTTGTAATGTGTTATATTATTTAACTAAATATGGTAATAATATTCATGTGTAATGTAATGTTATAATTAACTTGTAATGTGTTATATTATTTAACTAAATATGGTATTAATATTCATGTTTAATGTAATGTTAAAATTAAGTTGTAATGTGCTATATTATTTAACTAAATATGGTAATAATATTCATGTGTAATGTAATGTTATAATTAAATTGTAATGTGTTATCTTATTTAATTAAATATGGTAATAATATTCATGTGTAATGTAATGTTATAATTAAGTTTTAATGTGTTATATTATTTAAATATATATGGTATTAATATTCATGTGTAATGTAATGTTATAATTAAGTTGTAATGTGTTATATTATTTTACTAAATATGGTAATAATATTCATGTGTAATGTAATGTTATAATTAAGTTGTAATGTGTTATATTATTTAACTAAATATGGTAATAATATTCATGTGTAATGTAATGTTATAATTAAGTTGTAATGTGTTATATTATTTAACTAAATATGATAATAATATTCATGTGTAATGTTATAATTAAGTTGTAATGTGTTATATTATTTAACTAAATATGGTAATATTATTCATGTGTAATGTAATGTTATAATTAAGTTGTAATGTGATATTATTTAACTAAATATGTTCATAATATTCATGTATAATGTTATAATTAAGTTGTAATGTGTTATATTATTTAACTAAATATGGTAAGAATATTCATGTATAATGTTATAATTAAGTTGTAATGTGTTGTATTATTTAACTAAATATGGTAATAATATTCATGTGTAATGTAATGTTGTATTTAAGTTGCAATGTGTTATTTTATTTAACTAAATATGGTAATAATATTCATGTGTAATGTTATAATTAAGTTGTAATGTGTTATATTATATAATTAAATATGGTAATAATATTCATGTGTAATGTAATGCTATAATTAAGTTGTAATGTGTTATATTAGTTAACTAAATATGGTAATAATATTCATGTGTAATGTAATGTTATATTTAAGTTGTAATGTGTTTTTTTATTTAATTAAATATTGTAATAATATTCATGTGTAATGTAATGTTATAATTAAGTTGTAATGTGTTATATTATTTAACTAAATATGGTAATGATATTTATGTGTAATGTAATGTTAAAATTAAGTTGTAAACTTGTAATGTATTATATTATTTAACTAAATATGGTAATAATATTCATGTGTAATGTAATGTTATAATTAAGTTGTAATGTGTTATATTATTTAACTAAATATGTTAATAATATTCATGTGTAATGTAATGTTATAATTAATTTGTGATGTGTTATATTATTTAATTAAATATGGTAATAATATTTATGTGTAATGTAATGTTATAATTAAGTTGTAATGTGTTATATTATTTAACTAAATATGGTAATAATATTCATGTGTAATGTTATAATTAAGTTGTAATGTGTTGTATTATTTAACTAAATATGGTAATAATATTCATGTGTAATGTTATAATTAAGTTGTAATGTGTTATATTATTTAACTAAATATGGTAATAATATTCATGTGTAATGTAATGTTATAATTAACTTGTAATGTGTTATATTATTTAACTAAATATGGTAATAATATTCATGTGTAATGTAATGTTATAATTAAGTTGTAATGTGTTATATTATTTAACTAAAATATGGTAATAATATTCATGTGTAATGTAATGTTATAATTAAGTTGTAATGTGTTATATTATTTAACTAAATATGGTAATAATATTCATGTGTAATGTTATAATTAAGTTGTAATGTGTTATATTATTTAACTAAATATGGTAATATTATTCATGTGTAATGTAATTTTATAATTAAGTTGTAATGTGATATTGTTTAACTAAATATGTTCATAATATTCATGTATAATGTTATAATTAAGTTGTAATGTGTTATATTATTTAACTAAATATGGTAAGAATATTCATGTATAATGTTATAATTAAGTTGTAATGTGTTATATTATTTAACTAAATATGGTAAGAATATTCATGTATAATGTTATAATTAAGTTGTAATGTGTTATATTATTTAATTAAATATGGTAATAATATTCATGTGTAATGTAATGTTGTATTTAAGTTGCAATGTGTTATTTTATTTAACTAAATATGGTAATAATATTCATGTGTAATGTTATAATTAAGTTGTAATGTGTTATATTATATAATTAAATATGGTAATAATATTCATGTGTAATGTAATGTTATAATTAAGTTGTAATATGTTATATTATTTAACTAAATATGGTAATAATATTCATGTGTAATGCTATAATTAAGTTGTAATGTGTTATATTATATAATTAAATATGGTAATAATATTCAAGTGTAATGTAATGTTATAATTAATTTGTGATGTGTTATATTATTTAATTAAATATGGTAATAATATTCATGTGTAATGTAATGTTATAATTAAGTTGTAATGTGTTATATTATTTAACTAAATATGGTAATAATATTCATGTGTAATGTTATAATTAAGTTGTAATGTGTTGTATTATTTAACTAAATATGGTAATAATATTCATGTGTAATGTTATAATTAAGTTGTAATGTGTTATATTATTTAACTAAATATGGTAATAATATTCATGTGCAATGTAATGTTATAATTAACTTGTAATGTGTTATATTATTTAACTAAATATGGTAATAATATTCATGTTTAATGTAATGTTAAAATTAAGTTGTAATGTGCTATATTATTTAACTAAATATGGTAATAATATTCATGTGTAATGTAATGTTATAATTAAATTGTAATGTGTTATCTTATTTAATTAAATATGGTAATAATATTCATGTGTAATGTAATGTTATAATTAAGTTTTAATGTGTTATATTATTTAAATATATATGGTATTAATATTCATGTGTAATGTAATGTTATAATTAAGTTGTAATGTGTTATATTATTTAACTAAATATGGTAATAATATTCATGTGTAATGTAATGTTATAATTAAGCTGTAATGTGTTATATTATTTAACTAAATATGGTAATAATATTCATGTGTAATGTTATAATTAAGTTGTAATGTGTTATATTATTTAACTAAATATGGTAATATTATTTATGTGTAATGTAATGTTATAATTAAGTTGTAATGTGATATTATTTAACTAAATATGTTCATAATATTCGTGTATAATGTTATAATTAAGTTGTAATGTGTTATATTATTTAACTAAATATGGTAAGAATATTCATGTGTAATGTTATAATTAAGTTGTAATGTGTTATATTATTTAACTAAATATGGTAATAATATTCATGTGTAATGTAATGTTGTATTTAAGTTGCAATGTGTTATTTTATTTAACTAAATATGGTAACAATATTCATGTGTAATGTTATAATTAAGTTGTAATGTGTTATATTATATAATTAAATATGGTAATAATATTCATGTGTAATGTAATGTTATAATTAAGTTGTAATATGTTATATTATTTAACTAAATATGGTAATAATATTCATGTGTAATGCTATAATTAAGTTGTAATGTGTTATATTATTTAACTAAATATGGTAATAATATTCATGTGTAATGTAATGTTATAATTAAGTTGTAATGTGTTATATTATTTAATTAAATATGGTAATAATATTCATGTGTAATGTAATGTTATAATTAAGTTGTAATGTGTTATATTATTTAACTAAATATGGTAATAATATTTATGTGTAATGTAATGTTAAAATTAAGTTGTAAACTTGTAATGTATTATATTATTTAACTAAATATGGTAATAATATTCATGTGTAATGTAATGTTATAATTAAGTTGTAATGTGTTATATTATTTAACTAAATATGGTAATAATATTCATGTGTAATGTAATGTTATAATTAATTTGTGATGTGTTATATTATTTAATTAAATATGGTAATAATATTTATGTGTAATGTAATGTTATAATTAAGTTGTAATGTGTTATATTATTTAATTAAATATGGTAATAATATTCATGTGTAATGTTATAATTAAGTTGTAATGTGTTGTATTATTTAACTAAATATGGTAATAATATTCATGTGTAATGTTATAATTAAGTTGTAATGTGTTATATTATTTAACTAAATATGGTAATAATATTCATGTGTAATGTAATGTTATAATTAACTTGTAATGTGTTATATTATTTAACTAAATATGGTAATAATATTCATGTTTAATGTAATGTTAAAATTAAGTTGTAATGTGCTATATTATTTAACTAAATATGGTAATAATATTCATGTGTAATGTAATGTTATAATTAAATTGTAATGTGTTATCTTATTTAATTAAATATGGTAATAATATTCATGTGTAATGTAATGTTATAATTAAGTTTTAATGTGTTATATTATTTAACTAAATATGGTATTAATATTCATGTGTAATGTAATGTTATAATTAAGTTGTAATGTGTTATATTATCTAACTAAAAATGGTAATAACATTCATGTGTAATGTAATGTTATAATTAAGTTGTAATGTGTTATATTAGTTAACTAAATATGGTAATAATATTCATGTGTAATGTAATGTTATAATTAAGTTGTAATGTGTTATATTATTTAACTAAATATGGTAATAATATTCAAGTGTAATATAAAGTTATAATTAAGTTGTAATGTGTTATATTATTTAACTAAATATGGTAATAATATTCATGTATAATGTTATAATTAAGTTGTAATGTGTTATATTATTTAACTAAATATGGTAAGAATATTCATGTATAATGTTATAATTAAGTTGTAATGTGTTATATTATTTAACTAAATATGGTAATAATATTCATGCGTAATGTAATGTTGTATTTAAGTTGCAATGTGTTATTTTATTTAACTAAATAAGGTAATAATATTCATGTGTAATGTTATAATTAAGTTGTAATGTGTTATATTATATAATTAAATATGGTAATAATATTCATGTGTAATGTAATGTTATAATTAAGTTGTAATATGTTATATTATTTAACTAAATATGGTAATAATATTCATGTGTAATGTAATGTTATAATTAAGTTGTAATGTGTTATATTATTTAACTAAATATGGTAATAATATTCATGTGTCATGTAATGTTATAATTAAGTTGTAATGTGTTATATTATTTAACTAAATATGGTAATAATATTCATGTGTAATGTAATGTTATAATTAAGTTGTAATGTGTTATATTATTTAATTAAATATGGTAATAATATTCATGTGTAATCTAATGTTATAATTAAGTTGTAATGTGTTATATTATTTAACTAAATATGGTAATAATATTTATGTGTAATGTAATGTTAAAATTAAGTTGTAAACTTGTAATGTATTATATTACTTAACTAAATATGGTAATAATATTCATGTGTAATGTAATGTTATAATTAAGTTGTAATGTGTTATATTATTTAAATAAATATGGTATTAATATTCATGTGTAATGTTATAATTAAGGTTTAATGTGTTATATTATTTAACTAAATATGTTAATAATATTCAAGTGTAATGTAATGTTATAATTAAGTTGTAATGTGTTATATTATTTAAATAAATATGGTATTAATATTCATGTGTAATGTAATGTTATAATTAAGTTGTAATGTGTTATATTATTTAACTAAATATGGTAATAATATTCATGTGTAATGTAATGTTATAATTAAGTTGTAATGTGTTATATTATTTAACTAAATATGGTAATAATATTCATGTGTAATGTAATGTTATAATTAAGTTGTAATGTGTTATATTATTTAACTAAATATGGTAATAATATTCATGTGTAATGTTATAATTAAGTTGTAATGTGTTATATTATTTAACTAAATATGGTAATATTATTCATGTGTAATGTAATGTTATAATTAAGTTGTAATGTGATATTATTTAACTAAATATGTTCATAATATTCATGTATAATGTTATAATTAAGTTGTAATGTGTTATATTATTTACCTAAATATGGTAATAATATTCATGTGTAATGTAATGTTGTATTTAAGTTGCAATGTGTTATTTTATTTAACTAAATATGGTAATAATATTCATGTGTAATGTTATAATTAAGTTGTAATGTGTTATATTATATAATTAAATATGGTAAAATTTTCATGTGTAATGTAATGTTATAATTAAGTTGTAATATGTTATATTATTTAACTAAATATGGTAATAATATTCATGTGTAATGCTATAATTAAGTTGTAATGTGTTATATTATTTAACTAAATATGGTAATAATATTCATGTGTCATGTAATGTTATAATTAAGTTGTAATGTGTTATTTTATTTAATTAAATATGGTAATAATATTCATGTGTAATGTAATGTTATAATTAAGTTGTAATGTGTTATATTATTTAACTAAATATGGTAATAATATTTATGTGTAATGTAATGTTAAAATTAAGTTGTAAACTTGTAATGTATTATATTATTTAACTAAATATGGTAATAATATTCATGTGTAATGTAATGTTATAATTAAGTTGTAATGTATTATATTATTTAACTAAATATGGTAATAATATTCATGTGTAATGTAATGTTATAATTAATTTGTGATGTGTTATATTATTTAATTAAATATGGTAATAATATTTATGTGTAATGTAATGTTATAATTAAGTTGTAATGTGTTATATTATTTAACTAAATATGGTAATAATATTCATGTGTAATGTTATAATTAAGTTGTAATGTGTTGTATTATTTAACTAAATATGGTAATAATATTCATGTGTAATGTTATAATTAAGTTGTAATGTGTTATCTTATTTAATTAAATATGGTAATAATATTCATGTGTAATGTAATGTTATAATTAAGTTTTAATGTGTTATATTATTTAAATAAATATGGTATTAATATTCATGTGTAATGTAATGTTATAATTAAGTTGTAATGTGCTATATTATTTAACTAAATATGGTAATAATATTCATGTGTAATGTAATGTTATAATTAAGTTGTAATGTGATATTTTTTAACTAAATATGTTCATAATATTCATGTATAATGTTATAATTAAGTTGTAATGTGTTATATTATTTAACTAAATATGGTAAGAATATTCATGTATAATGTTATAATTAAGTTGTAATGTGTTATATTATTTAACTAAATATGGTAAGAATATTCATGTATAATGTTATAATTAAGTTGTAATGTGTTATATTATTTAATTAAATATGGTAATAATATTCATGTGTAATGTAATGTTGTATTTAAGTTGCAATGTGTTTTTTTATTTAACTAAATATGGTAATAATATTCATGTGTAATGTTATAATTAAGTTGTAATGTGTTATATTATATAATTAAATATGGTAATAATATTCATGTGTAATGTAATGTTATAATTAAGTTGTAATATGTTATATTATTTAACTAAATATGGTAATAATATTCATGTGTAATGCTATAATTAAGTTGTATTATTTAACTAAATATGGTAATAATATTCATGTGTCATGTAATGTTATAATTAAGTTGTAATGTGTTATATTATTTAACTAAATATGGTAATAATATTCATGTGTAATGTAATGTTATAATTAAGTTGTAAACTTGTAATGTGTTATATTATTTAATTAAATATGGTAATAATATTCATGTGTAATGTAATGTTATAATTTAGTTGTAATGTGTTATATTATTTAACTAAATATGGTAATAATATTTATGTGTAATGTAATGTTAAAATTAAGTTGTAAACTTGTAATGTATTATATTATTTAACTAAATATGGTAATAATATTCATGTGTAATGTAATGTTATAATTAAGTTGTAATGTGTTATATTATTTAACTAAATATGTTAATAATATTCAAGTGTAATGTAATGTTATAATTAATTTGTGATGTGTTATATTATTTAACTAAATATGGTAATAATATTCATGTGTAATGTAATGTTATAATTAAGTTGTAATGTGTTATATTATTTAACTAAATATGGTAATAATATTCATGTGTAATGTTATAATTAAGTTGTAATGTGTTCTATTATTTAACTAAATATGGTAACAATATTCATGTGTAATGTTATAATTAAGTTGTAATGTGTTATATTATTTAACTAAATATGGTAATAATATTCATGTTTAATGTAATGTTATAATTAAGTTGTAATGTGTTATATTATTTAACTAAATATGGTAATAATATTCATGTGCAATGTAATGTTATAATTAACTTGTAATGTGTTATATTATTTAACTAAATATGGTAATAATATTCATGTTTAATGTAATGTTAAAATTAAGTTGTAATGTGCTATATTATTTAACTAAATATGGTAATAATATTCATGTGTAATGTAATGTTATAATTAAATTGTAATGTGTTATCTTATTTAATTAAATATGGTAATAATATTCATGTGTAATGTAATGTTATAATTAAGTTTTAATGTGTTATATTATTTAAATATATATGGTATTAATATTCATGTGTAATGTAATGTTATAATTAAGTTGTAATGTGTTATATTATTTAACTAAATATGGTAATAATATTCATGTGTAATGTAATGTTATAATTAAGTTGTAATGTGTTATATTATTTAACTAAATATGGTAATAATATTCATGTTTAATGTAATGTTATGATTAAGTTGTAATGTGTTATATTATTTAACTAAATATGATAATAATATTCATGTGTAATGTTATAATTAAGTTGTAATGTGTTATATTATTTAACTAAATATGGTAATATTATTTATGTGTAATGTAATGTTATAATTAAGTTGTAATGTGATATTATTTAACTAAATATGTTCATAATATTCGTGTATAATGTTATAATTAAGTTGTAATGTGTTATATTATTTAACTAAATATGGTAAGAATATTCATGTATAATGTTATAATTAAGTTGTAATGTGTTATATTATTTAACTAAATATGGTAATAATATTCATGTGTAATGTAATGTTGTATTTAAGTTGCAATGTGTTATTTTATTTAACTAAATATGGTAACAATATTCATGTGTAATGTTATAATTAAGTTGTAATGTGTTATATTATATAATTAAATATGGTAATAATATTCATGTGTAATGTAATGTTATAATTAAGTTGTAATATGTTATATTATTTAACTAAATATGGTAATAATATTCATGTGTAATGCTATAATTAAGTTGTAATGTGTTATATTATTTAACTAAATATGGTAATAATATTCATGTGTAATGTAATGTTATAATTAAGTTGTAATGTGTTATTTTATTTAATTAAATATGGTAATAATATTCATGTGTAATGTAATGTTATAATTAAGTTGTAATGTGTTATATTATTTAACTAAATATGGTAATAATATTTATGTGTAATGTAATGTTAAAATTAAGTTGTAAACTTGTAATGTATTATATTATTTAACTAAATATGGTAATAATATTCATGTGTATTGTAATGTTATAATTAAGTTGTAATGTGTTATATTATTTAACTAAATATGTTAATAATATTCATGTGTAATGTAATGTTATAATTAATTTGTGATGTGTTATATTATTTAATTAAATATGGTAATAATATTTATGTGTAATGTAATGTTATAATTAAGTTGTAATGTGTTATATTATTTAACTAAATATGGTAATAATATTCATGTGTAATGTTATAATTAAGTTGTAATGTGTTGTATTATTTAACTAAATATGGTAATAATATTCATGTGTAATGTAATGTTATAATTAAGTTGTAATGTGTTATATTATTTAACTAAATATGGTAATAATATTCATGTGTAATGTAATGTTATAATTAACTTGTAATGTGTTATATTATTTAACTAAATATGGTAATAATATTCATGTTTAATGTAATGTTAAAATTAAGTTGTAATGTGCTATATTATTTAACTAAATATGGTAATAATATTCATGTGTAATGTAATGTTATAATTAAATTGTAATGTGTTATCTTATTTAATTAAATATGGTAATAATATTCATGTGTAATGTAATGTTATAATTAAGTTTTAATGTGTTATATTATTTAAATAAATATGGTATTAATATTCATGTGTAATGTAATGTTATAATTAAGTTGTAATGTGCTATATTATTTAACTAAATATGGTAATAATATTCATGTGTAATGTAATGTTATAATTAAGTTGTAATGTGTTATCTTATTTAATTAAATATGGAAATAATATTCATGTGTAATGTAATGTTATAATTAAGTTGTAATGTGTTATATTATTTAACTAAATATGGTATTAATATTCATGTGTAATGTAATGTTATAATTAAGTTGTAATGTGTTATATTATCTAACTAAAAATGGTAATAACATTCATGTGTAATGTAATGTTATAATTATGTTGTAATGTGTTATATTAGTTAACTAAATATGGTAATAATATTCATGTGTAATGTAATGTTATAATTAAGTTGTAATGTGTTATATTATTTAACTAAATATGGTAATAATATTCAAGTGTAATATAAAGTTATAATTAAGTTGTAATGTGTTATATTATTTAACTAAATATGGTAATAATATTCATGTATAATGTTATAATTAAGTTGTAATGTGTTATATTATTTAACTAAATATGGTAAGAATATTCATGTATAATGTTATAATTAAGTTGTAATGTGTTATATTATTTAACTAAATATGGTAATAATATTCATGCGTAATGTAATGTTGTATTTAAGTTGCAATGTGTTATTTTATTTAACTAAATATGGTAATAATATTCATGTGTAATGTTATAATTAAGTTGTAATGTGTTATATTATATAATTAAATATGGTAATAATATTCATGTGTAATGTAATGTTATAATTAAGTTGTAATATGTTATATTATTTAACTAAATATGGTAATAATATTCATGTGTAATGCTATAATTAAGTTGTAATGTGTTATATTATTTAACTAAATATGGTAATAATATTCATGTGTCATGTAATGTTATAATTAAGTTGTAATGTGTTATATTATTTAACTAAATATGGTAATAATATTCATGTGTAATGTAATGTTATAATTAAGTTGTAATGTGTTATATTATTTAATTAAATATGGTAATAATATTCATGTGTAATCTAATGTTATAATTAAGTTGTAATGTGTTATATTATTTAACTAAATATGGTAATAATATTTATGTGTAATGTAATGTTAAAATTAAGTTGTAAACTTGTAATGTATTATATTATTTAACTAAATATGGTAATAATATTCATGTGTAATGTAATGTTATAATTAAGGTGTAATGTGTTATATTATTTAACTAAATATGTTAATAATATTCAAGTGTAATGTAATGTTATAATTAATTTGTGATGTGTTATATTATTTAATTAAATATGGTAATAATATTCATGTGTAATGTAATGTTATAATTAACTTGTAATGTGTTATATTATTTAAATAAATATGGTAATAATATTCATGTGTAATGTTATAATTAAGTTGTAATGTGTTGTATTATTTAACTAAATATGGTAATAATATTCATGTGTAATGTTATAATTAAGTTGTAATGTGTTATATTATTTAACTAAATATGGTAATAATATTCATGTGTAATGTAATGTTATAATTAACTTGTAATGTATTATATTATTTTACTAAATATGGTAATAATATTCATGTTTAATGTAATGTTAAAATTAAGTTGTAATGTGCTGTATTATTTAACTAAATATGGTAATAATATTCATGTGTAATGTAATGTTATAATTAAATTGTAATGTGTTATCTTATTTAATTAAATATGGTAATAATATTCATGTGTAATGTAATGTTATAATTAAGTTTTAATGTGTTATATTATTTAAATAAATATGGTATTAATATTCATGTGTAATGTAATGTTATAATTAAGTTGTAATGTGTTATATTATTTAACTAAATATGGTAATAATAGTCATGTGTAATGTAATGTTATAATTAAGTTGTAATGTGTTATATTATTTAACTAAATATGGTAATAATATTCATGTGTAATGTAATGTTATAATTAAGTTGTAATGTGTTATATTATTTAACTAAATATGGTAATATTATTCATGTGTAATGTAATGTTATAATTAAGTTGTAATGTGATATTATTTAACTAAATATGTTCATAATATTCATGTATAATGTTATAATTAAGTTGTAATGTGTTATATTATTTAACTAAATATGGTAATAATATTCATGTGTAATGTAATGTTGTATTTAAGTTGCAATGTGTTATTTTATTTAACTAAATATGGTAATAATATTCATGTGTAATGTTATAATTAAATTGTAATGTGTTATATTATATAATTAAATATGGTAAAATTTTCATGTGTAATGTAATGTTATAATTAAGTTGTAATATGTTATATTATTTAACTAAATATGGTAATAATATTCATGTGTAATGCTATAATTAAGTTGTAATGTGTTATATTATTTAACTAAATATGGTAATAATATTCATGTGACATGTAATGTTATAATTAAGTTGTAATGTGTTATTTTATTTAATTAAATATGGTAATAATATTCATGTGTAATGTAATGTTATAATTAAGTTGTAATGTGTTATATTATTTAACTAAATATGGTAATAATATTTATGTGTAATGTAATGTTAAAATTAAGTTGTAAACTTGTAATGTATTATATTATTTAACTAAATATGGTAATAATATTCATGTGTAATGTAATGTTATAATTAAGTTGTAATGTGTTATATTATTTAACTAAATATGGTAATAATATTCATGTGTAATGTAATGTTATAATTAATTTGTGATGTGTTATATTATTTAATTAAATATGGTAATAATATTTATGTGTAATGTAATGTTATAATTAAGTTGTAATGTGTTATATTATTTAACTAAATATGGTAATAATATTCATGTGTAATGTTATAATTAAGTTGTAATGTGTTGTATTATTTAACTAAATATGGTAATAATATTCATGTGTAATGTTATAATTAAGTTGTAATGTGTTATCTTATTTAATTAAATATGGTAATAATATTCATGTGTAATGTAATGTTATAATTAAGTTTTAATGTGTTATATTATTTAAATAAATATGGTATTAATATTCATGTGTAATGTAATGTTATAATTAATTTGTAATGTGCTATATTATTTAACTAAATATGGTAATAATATTCATGTGTAATGTAATGTTATAATTAAGTTGTAATGTGTTATATTATTTAATTAAATATGGTAATAATATTCATGTGTAATCTAATGTTATAATTAAGTTGTAATGTGTTATATTATTTAACTAAATATGGTAATAATATTTATGTGTAATGTAATGTTAAAATTAAGTTGTAAACTTGTAATGTATTATATTATTTAACTAAATATGGTAATAATATTCATGTGTAATGTAATGTTATGATTAAGGTGTAATGTGTTATATTATTTAACTAAATATGTTAATAATATTCAAGTGTAATGTAATGTTATAATTAATTTGTGATGTGTTATATTATTTAATTAAATATGGTAATAATATTCATGTGTAATGTAATGTTATAATTAAGTTGTAATGTGTTATATTATTTAACTAAATATGGTAATAATATTCATGTGTAATGTAATGTTATAATTAAGTTGTAATATGTTATATTATTTAACTAAATATGGTAATAATATTCATGTGTAATGCTATAATTAAGTTGTAATGTGTTATATTATTTAACTAAATATGGTAATAATATTCATGTGTCATGTAATGTTATAATTAAGTTGTAATGTGTTATATTATTTAACTAAATATGGTAATAATATTCATGTGTAATGTAATGTTATAATTAAGTTGTAATGTGTTATATTATTTAATTAAATATGGTAATAATATTCATGTGTAATCTAATGTTATAATTAAGTTGTAATGTGTTATATTATTTAACTAAATATGGTAATAATATTTATGTGTAATGTAATGTTAAAATTAAGTTGTAAACTTGTAATGTATTATATTATTTAACTAAATATGGTAATAATATTCATGTGTAATGTAATGTTATAATTAAGGTGTAATGTGTTATATTATTTAACTAAATATGTTAATAATATTCATGTGTCATGTAATGTTATAATTAAGTTGTAATGTGTTATATTATTTAATTAAATATGGTAATAATATTCATGTGTAATGTAATGTTATAATTAACTTGTAATGTGTTATATTATTTAAATAAATATGGTAATAATATTCATGTGTAATGTTATAATTAAGTTGTAATGTGTTGTATTATTTAACTAAATATGGTAATAATATTCATGTGTAATGTTATAATTAAGTTGTAATGTGTTATATTATTTAACTAAATATGGTAATAATATTCATGTGTAATGTAATGTTATAATTAACTTGTAATGTATTATATTATTTTACTAAATATGGTAATAATATTCATGTTTAATGTAATGTTAAAATTAAGTTGTAATGTGCTGTATTATTTAACTAAATATGGTAATAATATTCATGTGTAATGTAATGTTATAATTAAATTGTAATGTGTTATCTTATTTAATTAAATATGGTAATAATATTCATGTGTAATGTAATGTTATAATTAAGTTTTAATGTGTTATATTATTTAAATAAATATGGTATTAATATTCATGTGTAATGTAATGTTATAATTAAGTTGTAATGTGTTATATTATTTAACTAAATATGGTAATAATAGTCATGTGTAATGTAATGTTATAATTAAGTTGTAATGTGTTATATTATTTAACTAAATATGGTAATAATATTCATGTGTAATGTAATGTTATAATTAAGTTGTAATGTGTTATATTATTTAACTAAATATGGTAATATTATTCATGTGTAATGTAATGTTATAATTAAGTTGTAATGTGATATTATTTAACTAAATATGTTCATAATATTCATGTATAATGTTATAATTAAGTTGTAATGTGTTATATTATTTAACTAAATATGGTAATAATATTCATGTGTAATGTAATGTTGTATTTAAGTTGCAATGTGTTATTTTATTTAACTAAATATGGTAATAATATTCATGTGTAATGTTATAATTAAATTGTAATGTGTTATATTATATAATTAAATATGGTAAAATTTTCATGTGTAATGTAATGTTATAATTAAGTTGTAATATGTTATATTATTTAACTAAATATGGTAATAATATTCATGTGTAATGCTATAATTAAGTTGTAATGTGTTATATTATTTAACTAAATATGGTAATAATATTCATGTGACATGTAATGTTATAATTAAGTTGTAATGTGTTATTTTATTTAATTAAATATGGTAATAATATTCATGTGTATTGTAATGTTATAATTAAGTTGTAATGTGTTATATTATTTAACTAAATATGGTAATAATATTTATGTGTAATGTAATGTTAAAATTAAGTTGTAAACTTGTAATGTATTATATTATTTAACTAAATATGGTAATAATATTCATGTGTAATGTAATGTTATAATTAAGTTGTAATGTGTTATATTATTTAACTAAATATGGTAATAATATTCATGTGTAATGTAATGTTATAATTAATTTGTGATGTGTTATATTATTTAATTAAATATGGTAATAATATTTATGTGTAATGTAATGTTATAATTAAGTTGTAATGTGTTATATTATTTAACTAAATATGGTAATAATATTCATGTGTAATGTTATAATTAAGTTGTAATGTGTTGTATTATTTAACTAAATATGGTAATAATATTCATGTGTAATGTTATAATTAAGTTGTAATGTGTTATCTTATTTAATTAAATATGGTAATAATATTCATGTGTAATGTAATGTTATAATTAAGTTTTAATGTGTTATATTATTTAAATAAATATGGTATTAATATTCATGTGTAATGTAATGTTATAATTAATTTGTAATGTGCTATATTATTTAACTAAATATGGTAATAATATTCATGTGTAATGTAATGTTATAATTAAGTTGTAATGTGTTATATTATTTAATTAAATATGGTAATAATATTCATGTGTAATCTAATGTTATAATTAAGTTGTAATGTGTTATATTATTTAACTAAATATGGTAATAATATTTATGTGTAATGTAATGTTAAAATTAAGTTGTAAACTTGTAATGTATTATATTATTTAACTAAATATGGTAATAATATTCATGTGTAATGTAATGTTATGATTAAGGTGTAATGTGTTATATTATTTAACTAAATATGTTAATAATATTCAAGTGTAATGTAATGTTATAATTAATTTGTGATGTGTTATATTATTTAATTAAATATGGTAATAATATTCATGTGTAATGTAATGTTATAATTAAGTTGTAATGTGTTATATTATTTAACTAAATATGGTAATAATATTCATGTGTAATGTTATAATTAAGTTGTAATGTGTTGTATTATTTAACTAAATATGGTATTAATATTCATGTGTAATGTTATAATTAAGTTGTAATGTGTTATCTTATTTAACTAAATATGGTAATAATATTCATGTGTAATGTAATGTTATAATTAACTTGTAATGTGTTATATTATTTAACTAAATATGGTAATAATATTCATGTTTAATGTAATGTTAAAATTAAGTTGTAATGTGTTATATTATTTAACTAAATATGGTAATAATATTCATGTGTAATGTTATAATTAAGTTGTAATGTGCTGTATTATTTAACTAAATATGGTAATAATATTCATGTGTAATGTAATGTTATAATTAAATTGTAATGTGTTATCTTATTTAATTAAATATGGTAATAATATTCATGTGTAATGTAATGTTATAATTAAGTTTTAATGTGTTATATTATTTAAATAAATATGGTATTAATATTCATGTGTAATGTAATGTTATAATTAAGTTGTAATGTGTTATATTATTTAACTAAATATGGTAAAAATATTCATGTGTAATGTAATGTTATAATTAAGTTGTAATGTGTTATATTATTTAACTAAATATGGTAATAATATTCATGTGTAATGTAATGTTATAATTAAGTTGTAATGTGTTATATTATTTAACTAAATATGATAATAATATTCATGTGTAATGTTATAATTAAGTTGTAATGTGTTATATTATTTAACTAAATATGGTAATATTATTCATGTGTAATGTAATGTTATAATTAAGTTGTAATGTGATATTATTTAACTAAATATGTTCATAATATTCATGTATAATGTTATAATTAAGTTGTAATGTGTTATATTATTTACCTAAATATGGTAATAATATTCATGTGTAATGTAATGTTGTATTTAAGTTGCAAAGTGTTATTTTATTTAACTAAATATGGTAATAATATTCATGTGTAATGTTATAATTAAGTTGTAATGTGTTATATTATATAATTAAATATGGTAAAATTTTCATGTGTAATGTAATGTTTTAATTAAGTTGTAATATGTTATATTATTTAACTAAATATGGTAATAATATTCATTTGTAATGCTATAATTAAGTTGTAATGTGTTATATTATTTAACTAAATATGGTAATAATATTCATGTGTCATGTAATGTTATAATTAAGTTGTAATGTGTTATTTTATTTAATTAAATATGGTAATAATATTCATGTGTAATGTAATGTTATAATTAAGTTTTAATGTGTTATATTATTTAACTAAATATGGTAATAATATTTATGTGTAATGTAATGTTAAAATTAAGTTGTAAACTTGTAATGTATTATATTATTTAACTAAATATGGTAATAATATTCATGTGTAATGTAATGTTATAATTAAGTTGTAATGTATTATATTATTTAACTAAATATGGTAATAATATTCATGTGTAATGTAATGTTATAATTAATTTGTGATGTGTTATATTATTTAATTAAATATGGTAATAATATTTATGTGTAATGTAATGTTATAATTAAGTTGTAATGTGTTATATTATTTAACTAAATATGGTAATAATATTCATGTGTAATGTTATAATTAAGTTGTAATGTGTTGTATTATTTAACTAAATATGGTAATAATATTCATGTGTAATGTTATAATTAAGTTGTAATGCGTTATATTATTTAACTAAATATGGTAATAATATTCATGTGTAATGTAATGTTATAATTAACTTGTAATGTGTTATATTATTTAACTAAATATGGTAATAATATTCATGTTTAATGTAATGTTAAAATTAAGTTGTAATGTGCTATATTATTTAACTAAATATGGTAATAATATTCATGTGTAATGTAATGTTATAATTAAATTGTAATGTGTTATCTTATTTAATTAAATATGGTAATAATATTCATGTGTAATGTAATGTTATAATTAAGTTTTAATGTGTTATATTATTTAAATAAATATGGTATTAATATTCATGTGTAATGTAATGTTATAATTAAGTTGTAATGTGCTATATTATTTAACTAAATATGGTAATAATATTCATGTGTAATGTAATGTTATAATTAAGTTGTAATGTGTTATCTTATTTAATTAAATATGGTAATAATATTCATGTGTAATGTAATGTTATAATTAAGTTGTAATGTGTTATATTATTTAACTAAATATGGTATTAATATTCATGTGTAATGTAATGTTATAATTAAGTTGTAATGTGTTATATTATCTAACTAAAAATGGTAATAACATTCATGTGTAATGTAATGTTATAATTAAGTTGTAATGTGTTATATTAGTTAACTAAATATGGTAATAATATTCATGTGTAATGTAATGTTATAATTAAGTTGTAATGTGTTATATTATTTAACTAAATATGGTAATAATATTCAAGTGTAATGTAAAGTTATAATTAAGTTGTAATGTGTTATATTATTTAACTAAATATGGTAATAATATTCATGTATAATGTTATAATTAAGTTGTAATGTGTTATATTATTTAACTAAATATGGTAAGAATATTCATGTATAATGTTATAATTAAGTTGTAATATGTTATATTATTTAACTAAATATGGTAATAATATTCATGTGTAATGCTATAATTAAGTTGTAATGTGTTATATTATTTAACTAAATATGGTAATAATATTCATGTGTCATGTAATGTTATAATTAAGTTGTAATGTGTTATATTATTTAACTAAATATGGTAATAATATTCATGTGTAATGTAATGTTATAATTAAGTTGTAATGTGTTATATTATTTAATTAAATATGGTAATAATATTCATGTGTAATCTAATGTTATAATTAAGTTGTAATGTGTTATATTATTTAACTAAATATGGTAATAATATTTATGTGTAATGTAATGTTAAAATTAAGTTTTAAACTTGTAATGTATTATATTATTTAACTAAATATGGTGATAATATTCATGTGTAATGTAATGTTATAATTAAGGTGTAATGTGTTATATTATTTAACTAAATATGTTAATAATATTCAAGTGTAATGTAATGTTATAATTAATTTGTGATGTGTTATATTATTTAATTAAATATGGTAATAATATTCATGTGTAATGTAATGTTATAATTAAGTTGTAATGTGTTATATTATTTAACTAAATATGGTAATAATATTCATGTGTAATGTTATAATTAAGTTGTAATGTGTTGTATTATTTAACTAAATATGGAAATAATATTCATGTGTAATGTTATAATTAAGTTGTAATGTGTTATATTATTTAACTAAATATGGTAATAATATTCATGTGTAATGTAATGTTATAATTAACTTGTAATGTGTTATATTATTTAACTAAATATGGTAATAATATTCATGTTTAATGTAATGTTAAAATTAAGTTGTAATGTGTTATATTATTTAACTAAATATGGTAATAATATTCATGTGTAATGTAATGTTAAAATTAAATTGTAATGTGTTATCTTATTTAATTAAATATGGTAATAATATTCATGTGTAATGTAATGTTATAATTAAGTTTTAATGTGTTATATTATTTAAATAAATATGGTATTAATATTCATGTGTAATGTAATGTTATAATTAAGTTGTAATGTGTTATATTATTTAACTAAATATGGTAATAATATTCATGTGTAATGTAATGTTATAATTAAGTTGTAATGTGTTATATTATTTAACTAAATATGGTAATAATATTCATGTGTAATGTAATGTTATAATTAAGTTGTAATGTGTTATATTATTTAACTAAATATGGTAATAATATTCATGTGTAATGTTATAATTAAGTTGTAATGTGTTATATTATTTAACTAAATATGGTAAAATTATTCATGTGTAATGTAATGTTATAATTAATTTGTAATGTGATATTATTTAACTAAATATGTTCATTATATTCATGTATAATGTTATAATTAAGTTGTAATGTGTTATATTATTTAACTAAATATGGTAATAATATTCATGTGTAATGTAATGTTGTATTTAAGTTGCAATGTGTTATTTTATTTAACTAAATATGGTAATAATATTCATGTGTAATGTTATAATTAAGTTGTAATGTGTTATATTATATAATTAAATATGGTAAAATTTTCATGTGTAATGTAATGTTATAATTAAGTTGTAATATGTTATATTATTTAACTAAATATGGTAATAATATTCATGTGTAATGCTATAATTAAGTTGTAATGTGTTATATTATTTAACTAAATATGGTAATAATATTCATGTGTAATGTAATGTTATAATTAAGTTGTAATGTGTTATCTTATTTAACTAAATATGGTAATAATATTCATGTGTAATGTAATGTTATAATTAAGTTGTAATGTGTTATATTATTTAATTAAATATGGTAATAATATTCATGTGTAATGTAATGTTATAATTAAGTTGTAATGTGTTATATTATTTAACTAAATATGGTAATAATATTTATGTGTAATGTAATGTTAAAATTAATATGTAAACTTGTAATGTATTATATTATTTAACTAAATATGGTAATAATATTCATGTGTAATGTAATGTTATAATTAAGTTGTAATGTGTTATATTATTTAACTAAATATGTTAATAATATTCATGTGTAATGTAATGTTATAATTAATTTGTGATGTGTTATATTATTTAATTAAATATGGTAATAATATTTGTGTGTAATGTAATGTTATAATTAAGTTGTAATGTGTTATATTATTTAACTAAATATGGTAATAATATTCATGTGTAATGTTATAATTAAGTTGTAATGTGTTGTATTATTTAACTAAATATGGTAATAATATTCATGTGTAATGTTATAATTAAGTTGTAATGTGTTATATTATTTAACTAAATATGGTAATAATATTCATGTGTAATGTTATAATTAAGTTGTAATGTGTTATATTATTTAACTAAATATGGTAATAATATTCATGTGTAATGTAATGTTATAATTAACTTGTAATGTGTTATCTTATTTAATTAAATATGGTAATAATATTCATGTGTAATGTAATGTTATAATTAAGTTGTAATGTGTTATATTATTTAAATAAATATGGTATTAATATTCATGTGTAATGTAATGTTATAATTAAGTTGTAATGTGCTATATTATTTAACTAAATATGGTAATAATATTCATGTGTAATGTAATGTTATAATTAAGTTGTAATGTGTTATCTTATTTAATTAAATATGGTAATAATATTCATGTGTAATGTAATGTTATAATTAAGTTGTAATGTGTTATATTATTTAACTAAAAATGGTAATAACATTCATGTGTAATGTAATGTTATAATTAAGTTGTAATGTGTTATATTATTTAACTAAATATGGTAATAATATTCATGTATAATGTTATAATTAAGTTGTAATGTGTTATATTATTTAATTAAATATGGTAATAATATTCATGTGTAATCTAATGTTATAATTAAGTTGTAATGTGTTATATTATTTAACTAAATATGGTAATAATATTTATGTGTAATGTAATGTTAAAATTAAGTTGTAAACTTGTAATGTATTATATTATTTAACTAAATATGGTAATAATATTCATGTGTCATGTAATGTTATAATTAAGTTGTAATGTGTTATATTATTTAACTAAATATGGTAATAATATTCATGTGTAATGTAATGTTATAATTAAGTTGTAATGTGTTATATTATTTAATTAAATATGGTAATAATATTCATGTGTAATCTAATGTTATAATTAAGTTGTAATGTGTTATATTATTTAACTAAATATGGTAATAATATTTATGTGAAATGTAATGTTAAAATTAAGTTTTAAACTTGTAATGTATTATATTATTTAACTAAATATGGTGATAATATTCATGTGTAATGTAATGTTATAATTAAGGTGTAATGTGTTATATTATTTAACTAAATATGTTAATAATATTCAAGTGTAATGTAATGTTATAATTAATTTGTGATGTGTTATATTATTTAATTAAATATGGTAATAATATTCATGTGTAATGTAATGTTATAATTAAGTTGTAATGTGTTATATTATTTAACTAAATATGGTAATAATATTCATGTGTAATGTTATAATTAAGTTGTAATGTGTTGTATTATTTAACTAAATATGGAAATAATATTCATGTGTAATGTTATAATTAAGTTGTAATGTGTTATATTATTTAACTAAATATGGTAATAATATTCATGTGTAATGTAATGTTATAATTAACTTGTAATGTGTTATATTATTTAACTAAATATGGTAATAATATTCATGTTTAATGTAATGTTAAAATTAAGTTGTAATGTGTTATATTATTTAACTAAATATGGTAATAATATTCATGTGTAATGTAATGTTAAAATTAAATTGTAATGTGTTATCTTATTTAATTAAATATGGTAATAATATTCATGTGTAATGTAATGTTATAATTAAGTTTTAATGTGTTATATTATTTAAATAAATATGGTATTAATATTCATGTGTAATGTAATGTTATAATTAAGTTGTAATGTGTTATATTATTTAACTAAATATGGTAATAATATTCATGTGTAATGTAATGTTATAATTAAGTTGTAATGTGTTATATTATTTAACTAAATATGGTAATAATATTCATGTGTAATGTAATGTTATAATTAAGTTGTAATGTGTTATATTATTTAACTAAATATGGTAATAATATTCATGTGTAATGTTATAATTAAGTTGTAATGTGTTATATTATTTAACTAAATATGGTAAAATTATTCATGTGTAATGTAATGTTATAATTAAGTTGTAATGTGATATTATTTAACTAAATATGTTCATTATATTCATGTATAATGTTATAATTAAGTTGTAATGTGTTATATTATTTAACTAAATATGGTAATAATATTCATGTGTAATGTAATGTTGTATTTAAGTTGCAATGTGTTATTTTATTTAACTAAATATGGTAATAATATTCATGTGTAATGTTATAATTAAGTTGTAATGTGTTATATTATATAATTAAATATGGTAAAATTTTCATGTGTAATGTAATGTTATAATTAAGTTGTAATATGTTATATTATTTAACTAAATATGGTAATAATATTCATGTGTAATGCTATAATTAAGTTGTAATGTGTTATATTATTTAACTAAATATGGTAATAATATTCATGTGTAATGTAATGTTATAATTAAGTTGTAATGTGTTATATTATTTAATTAAATATGGTAATAATATTCATGTGTAATGTAATGTTATAATTAAGTTGTAATGTGTTATATTATTTAACTAAATATGGTAATAATATTTATGTGTAATGTAATGTTAAAATTAATATGTAAACTTGTAATGTATTATATTATTTAACTAAATATGGTAATAATATTCATGTGTAATGTAATGTTATAATTAAGTTGTAATGTGTTATATTATTTAACTAAATATGTTAATAATATTCATGTGTAATGTAATGTTATAATTAATTTGTGATGTGTTATATTATTTAATTAAATATGGTAATAATATTTGTGTGTAATGTAATGTTATAATTAAGTTGTAATGTGTTATATTATTTAACTAAATATGGTAATAATATTCATGTGTAATGTTATAATTAAGTTGTAATGTGTTGTATTATTTAACTAAATATGGTAATAATATTCATGTGTAATGTTATAATTAAGTTGTAATGTGTTATATTATTTAACTAAATATGGTAATAATATTCATGTGTAATGTTATAATTAAGTTGTAATGTGTTATATTATTTAACTAAATATGGTAATAATATTCATGTGTAATGTAATGTTATAATTAAATTGTAATGTGTTATCTTATTTAATTAAATATGGTAATAATATTCATGTGTAATGTAATGTTATAATTAAGTTTTAATGTGTTATATTATTTAAATAAATATGGTATTAATATTCATGTGTAATGTAATGTTATAATTAAGTTGTAATGTGCTATATTATTTAACTAAATATGGTAATAATATTCATGTGTAATGTAATGTTATAATTAAGTTGTAATGTGTTATCTTATTTAATTAAATATGGTAATAATATTCATGTGTAATGTAATGTTATAATTAAGTTGTAATGTGTTATATTATTTAACTAAAAATGGTAATAACATTCATGTGTAATGTAATGTTATAATTAAGTTGTAATGTGTTATATTATTTAACTAAATATGGTAATAATATTCATGTATAATGTTATAATTAAGTTGTAATGTGTTATATTATTTAATTAAATATGGTAATAATATTCATGTGTAATCTAATGTTATAATTAAGTTGTAATGTGTTATATTATTTAACTAAATATGGTAATAATATTTATGTGTAATGTAATGTTAAAATTAAGTTGTAAACTTGTAATGTATTATATTATTTAACTAAATATGGTAATAATATTCATGTGTAATGTAATGTTATAATTAAGTTGTAATGTGTTATATTATTTAACTAAATATGTTAATAATATTCAAGTGTAATGTAATGTTATAATTAATTTGTGATGTGTTATATTATTTAATTAAATATGGTAATAATATTCATGTGTAATGTAATGTTATAATTAAGTTGTAATGTGTTATATTATTTAACTAAATATGGTAATAATATTCATGTGTAATGTTATAATTAAGTTGTAATGTGTTGTATTATTTAACTAAATATGGTAATAATATTCATGTGTAATGTTATAATTAAGTTGTAATGTGTTATATTATTTAACTAAATATGGTAATAATATTCATGTGTAATGTTATAATTAAGTTGTAATGTGTTGTATTATTTAACTAAATATGGTAATAATATTCATGTGTAATGTTATAATTAAGTTGTAATGTGTTATATTATTTAACTAAATATGGTAATAATATTCATGTGTAATGTAATGTTATAATTAACTTGTAATGTATTATATTATTTTACTAAATATGGTAATAATATTCATGTTTAATGTAATGTTAAAATTAAGTTGTAATGTGCTGTATTATTTAACTAAATATGGTAATAATATTCATGTGTAATGTAATGTTATAATTAAATTGTAATGTGTTATCTTATTTAATTAAATATGGTAATAATATTCATGTGTAATGTAATGTTATAATTAAGTTTTAATGTGTTATATTATTTAAATAAATATGGTATTAATATTCATGTGTAATGTAATGTTATAATTAAGTTGTAATGTGTTATATTATTTAACTAAATATGGTAATAATATTCATGTGTAATGTAATGTTATAATTAAGTTGTAATGTGTTATATTATTTAACTAAATATGGTAATAATATTCATGTGTAATGTAATGTTATAATTAAGTTGTAATGTGTTATATTATTTAACTAAATATGGTAATATTATTCATGTGTAATGTAATGTTATAATTAAGTTGTAATGTGATATTATTTAACTAAATATGTTCATAATATTCATGTATAATGTTATAATTAAGTTGTAATGTGTTATATTATTTACCTAAATATGGTAATAATATTCATGTGTAATGTAATGTTGTATTTAAGTTGCAATGTGTTATTTTATTTAACTAAATATGGTAATAATATTCATGTGTAATGTTATAATTAAGTTGTAATGTGTTATATTATATAATTAAATATGGTAAAATTTTCATGTGTAATGTAATGTTATAATTAAGTTGTAATATGTTATATTATTTAACTAAATATGGTAATAATATTCATGTGTAATGCTATAATTAAGTTGTAATGTGTTATATTATTTAACTAAATATGGTAATAATATTCATGTGACATGTAATGTT
>JAWZYT010001232.1:232500-392500 GCA_034508575.1 Petrolisthes manimaculis | reverse complement strand
CCCTCTGGTAGAGGTCGTCTCTACCAAAGAATGAGGTGTAGGGGTCCACAAAAAACACCCCCTCGGCAGTACACAAATCAGCCAGGCGCTGATATACTACAATGTTCTTTGATAGAGCAGTCCCTGAAGGGCCTCTCCTTGGGAGCATGCCAACAACTACCCTTCTGCGGGTTTTTAACCCACAGTCATCTACTGCACCGAGCACATTCGAGAGGACTCCTTCGGTCATGCCTACTCTACCATTTCTCAGGTAGATGTCATTACCACTCACCATGAGTGCAATGACAGTAGATCTGGACGTTTGGATCCTCTCAGCTTCCTTTCGGAGGTTAGCATTGCCACAACCTGGAACACAATTCACCTTCAAAGTAGTGTGAAGGCGATCTGCCATTAGGGGTTGCAGCCATCATGCCTGGGAATCACCTACAATGTGTATATCCACAGGCTTCTCCTTGGTAGGAGCACGAGATGCCTTGTGAGGAACCCGAGAGTGTTTTGAATTCCTGCCAGGCTTGTCACTTCCTCCAGGCTGTTTCTTTTTCGTCTTCTTTTTCTTCTTCATTTTCTTTTCCTTCTCTGCTGCCTTGTTTTTAATTTATTTGTTCTTATTTGATTCCTCACTTAACTCTACTCCCTCCTCAACTGTCTTCTTGGGTTTTTCTCCCATTTTCTATATTCCCCTCCTCTTCTTCATCACACTTTTCTGCAGTCTCTTTTCCATTTCGCTTTTCTGCAGTCTCTTTTCCCTTTTCATTTTTGTTCTTTTTTTTCTTGTTCTTGTTCTTCACCGCCGTGGTGGAGCTCTCCAGTGAAGAAGCTCCTTGGACTGCCTCGACTCTCACGTGGCAGTCACACCTCTGGGACTCCATTCGGAGAACTTTCTTCTTTAGAGAGTTGTTCTCCTTCATGAGCAGTGTGATGTGCTCCATCAACCTCTCCTCGAGTTTGCAAAAGTCGTAGACACTCGAGGGGTCTAGGTCACTCGCACTCCTCCCGCTCAAGTCCTCACACCAGCAGTACACCTTGCATGTAGTACATGTACATTTTCTTGCTGATGGACCAGTCATCTCTCTCTAATTCAATGAAGACCAATAATACAAAGGAAAAGGTAATGTGATTTGGTCTCGCATAAGTCTCATCCGCCTACTTCCAGAAGGTTTTCGGTCGTTCAGTCAACAGAAACCCTTATGAGCCAAGCACACCAACCCTAAGGTCTCCCCTGGGCCGGACGGCCCCAATCGTGCTGCAGCTCCCAACTGAGGAGCACAAGAGTCCCAAATAAATGGGACTCTGATTTTTCGACAGGGTTGCTTGAAGTGTAATCGTTTTCCTACTAATCCCTACTAATCCTCCATCCGCGGCCAAACTTAAAGCAAATAGTAAAGCTAAATGCCCACGATTTAATCCAAGATCTTTTACTGGCCTGGCAGCCAGCGAGGCATGAAAGCTCTCTCACCAAAGAGCAGTCGAGCCTTTAGGCACCTAAGAATGGTCACAGGGAGCTGGTCAGGCTAATTAATCTAAGAGAATACCTACGGGGGTCCTGAGGCATCTTCATTACTCGTACCCCACACGCCTGAGATCCCTTCAATCTCAGCCCTTTCGAAACCTGTGAGCATTAAAATGCGTTGTTTTAGGAGGTTCCAAAGCCTCCCTTCTCACACGGCATAAGGTAGCTGGTGAGGTCCTTAACAATAAAACTTATACCCAAAGTGATGAAGATTTTTTTTTTTTTTTAATGGACAGTTGAAGAGCAGTTGTGAAACTTAATACTAACAGAACCAAAAAAGACTAGTAGGGGGATGCTAGGAGATACACCAAGAAGGGGGAAATGTGAAGAGTTGACAACTCTTAGTCAGGATCCTAATAACGCTACCTTTCTGGTATGGGTAACCCTACTGGACTATAATATTATTATATCCCCCAGCATAGCTAGCCAAATTCAAACAGATCACACAAGCTCACTCACCGACGGCAAGGTGGTTATCGAGAGAGAGAAGGTGGTTATCGAGGGAGGGAGAGAGTTGTCAGTTGTGTTTTAAATGGCAATTACTAGAGATCGTTTGAACAGGGATACTTTAAGAATTCATTTCTAATCTAACTTTATGTAATATAAGTGTGTATTGATAATAATATTGATACTGAAAATCATATAATTATGCATTATTTGGGTGTATCATATGATTATCATTGGTTGTGGACTATCAGGTTTTTCAACCTGAAGATGAACTTTGAAACCAAATCAGCATCGAGATAACGTTCCGGGAGTCATTCGAACTGAGGTGTGAATATGAAGTTATGAACTCAGTTTTAACGCTAACTCAGGACACGCCCCCCTTCCCCCCCCCCCTGTCTCTCATACAGTATTACCAGATCTCCAGACTCTAATTATTACAGCAGAGTGGGACGAATTTCTGCTGTCGACTGTACATACCTACCTTCCTGACCCACTATGTACAGTTGGCAGGATAAGTTCGCTTCATTGATGATGTAATACAATTTTAATACAGAGATAACAGATATCGTTCTCGTATGGTAAATTACACATGACATGGACGCGAATTTATGTTCCCGACTGTGTTTGTGTGTGTGTGTGCATGTGTATATTGAGACTGTGTGTGTGTGTGTGTATGTGTGTATTGAGACTGTGTTTGTGTGTGTATGTGTATGTGTGTATAGAGACTGTGTGTGTGTGTGTGTGTGTGTGTGTGTGTGTGTGTGATTCAAAGGCATGTCACTCGAGTATCGAGTAAATTTTGTATTTTTTTTTGTTTAGGAAAAAAAAATACATACATACACACACACAAGCAAAAAATATACATACACACATACATATACAGAAAATATACACACACATACATATACAGAAAATATACACGCATACATACATGCACATACATACATACAAAAAATATACACACACACATACGCAATACATACACACACACATACATACAAAAAATATACACACATACGTACACACACGCAAAAAATACACACACATACATACATACATAGAAATACACGCACATACATACATACATATTATTTTGAGTTAAAATTAGATCATGAGTATGTATATTTTTTATGTGTGTATGTATGTATGTATGTGTGTGTGTATATGTATGTATGTATGTGCGTGTATGTATGTGTATGTATATATGTGTGTGTATGTATGTATGTGTATGTACGTATGTGTATGTATGTATGTGTACATGTATGTGTGTATATATACAAAGGAATACAAAGAAATACAAAGGAGGTACAGGCAACAACAGCCCTGGTGGGCCTCACAAGGCTGCCTGTGTAACTACTCTACGTCTATGGTTTCTACATGTCTGAGGAAAAGGATAGTAAAGTGGATGGCTCCTCCCCACCCACCTCTCCCTCCGGTAAAAACCGGCCTGAAAAAAGTGGTGGAAAAAACACCTGTGCAGCAGTAGAAAAAAAAACTGAACAGGAAATTTTATAGTACAGTGTGAAAAAGAATACAATAATCTATTTACATCTAAAAAAAAAAAAAAAAAAAAAAAAAATAATGAGGCGGGCAATAAGTTAGGTTAGGTTTTGTCGTCATGTATTTATCGAGTTTAATTTTAAAAGTATCAATCGTACTGCTACTGACTACTTGTGCTGGGAGAGAGTTCCATACATTAACTATTCTGTTGAAGAAAAAGTGTTTTGATTCTTCCGATCTAAAGGCTTTTCCGATTATTTTGAACCCATTGTTTCTTGTGGTTCTTTCTCGATCAATAATTATGTACCAGTCCTGTTAGGCTTTAACTCGTTCAAGCTCTGGTAACTTACTTGTATTTGATTTTTGTACTTGTAGTATTGTGGTTGTAGTTTTTAGGTAGCGTAGACGTGGGTGTTTAAGGATTAATGACTTCTAGATTTCTAATAAAGGCTTAATTTATTTAATACAGAGAATGACACGAATGTGTCTGGTTATATGTATAGTCTCTCTTGGTGAGACAAGCCTATAGCCCTGGGAGACAGTTTAAGTAATCCTAAAATGTAACTGTACATCCTCAGTTTATATATGTTTTCCAATTCTACAGTTGCCAGAAATATATGCACTAACTGTAAAGTCCTATTACCACGCCCACAAGGGCAGGTCTATCATTATAGCTCCTCCTATTTGATTAGCCCCTCCTAACTTGTATAGCTCCTCCTCTTCTCTTCTTCCCTTCTCTTAATTCCTCTCTTTACCCTCTTTTCTTCCTTCTCTACCCTTTTGAACCAGGGGTCAAGATGGTCACAATAAGTAAATGACCCATTCGTGACACCTGTACTTGGGTAGAGATGAAGATTAGGATTTAGAAAGTTTAAATGTCCTAGAGGCATATAGGTAGACTAATAGTCTTTAGTCTCACAAACATGTTGTGTTTGGTGTGTATACCAAAGGTGTGTGTAAGTGCGTGTGTGTGTGAGAGAGAGTGCGTGTGTGTGTGTGTGTGTGAGTACGTGTGTGAGGCGTTAGTGTCCCTTTCCTTCTCCCTCTCTCTGGAGAGACGAACAACAGGATAAGGACAGTTTAATGGTGGTGTTAATGGTCTAAGGGGGGTGTACTGTACGCAGCTGTGTAGGTGGTAGTATCTCCAGTGGTGTGTATGGTGTTTACCCAGAATGATAATATCAGGCTGACTTTCCTTTTACCTGGTCAGCTATTCTTGTTATCAGATTGTAAACAGAAGCGACCCTTTCCTTAATGGCTTTAGAACTGTACAATTACATAATCGCTTATATTAACATTGTCGAAACCATGTATGTATGTATGTATGTATGTGCATGTATGTATGTGTACGTATGTATGTGTATATGTGTGTGTATGTACATGTATGTATGTATGTATGTGTGTGTATATATGTATGTGTGTTGTCATAAATAATTAGAACAAATACAATTTTATTAATTTATAATTTTGTGTGTGTGTGTGTGTGTGTGAGAGAGAGAGAGAGAGAGAGAGAGAGAGAGAGAGAGAGAGAGAGAGAGAGAGAGAGAGAGAGAGAGAGAGAGAGAGAGAGTGTATGTATGTCTGTGTGTGTGTGAGAGAGAGAGAGAGAGAGAAAAATAGAGTGTGTAAGAGAGAGAGAGATAGAGTGTATGTATGTGTGTGTGTAAGAGAGAGAGAGAGAGAGAGAGAAAGAGAGAGAGAGAGAGAGAGAGAGAGAGAGAGAGAGAGAGTGTGTGTGTGTGTGTGTGTGTGTAGAATTAATTTGGCAGACAAATGTTTCTCTCTCTCTCTCTCTCTCTTTCACACACACACACACACACTCTCTCTCTCTCTCTCTCTATCTATCTATCTCTCTCTCTCTTTCACACACACACACACTCTCTCTCTATCTATCTATCTCTTTCACACACACACACACACACTCTTTCTCTCTATCTATCTATCTCTTTCACACACACACACACTCACTCTCTCTCTATCTATCTATCTCTTTCACACACACACACATTCTCTCTCTCTGTCTATTTATCTCTTTCACACACACACACTCAATCTCTCTCTATCTATCTATCTCTTTTACACACAAACACTCTCTCTCTATCTATCTATCTATCTCTTTCACACACACACACAAACTCTCTCTCTCTGTCTCTCTTTCACACACACACACACACAATGACTTTTTCTTAAGCCCACATAAGTCCTTAATTTTGGTGAACCACTGGCTTACACTGGCTTCCTTCAAATGATGTATTTTGGTTGGATAGAAGCATTTTTTTGCAGAACGTATTTCCCTGTTGACCTTATTACGAAGTGTTCTGTAGCGGTTGCTGTCTGTATGGAACACTCTGTTTCTTTGCTTCATAATCCTCTTGATACGTGGTGTAATCCAAGGAACATCACATGGGTGTAGTGTCATCTCTTTGGTGGGGAAGAAATGATGGTATGCTTGGGTGGTAGTACTCACGTAGTTGTCCCACTTAATACTTACATCATGACAACTATGCTGATCACGTTTGTAATTCTGACTTTATTACAATTATTTGGGTGAATAATATTAACATCACTTCTAATTGGGATATATTTTAACTTGTAAACGGATAACAAACTAATCTTTCCCATTTTTTTTATCAAACAACAATTAACAAAAATGAACTTTCTATGGAGACAATATTATATTCATTAACGCACTACAAACATTGTGTATATTGCAGCTACAGTAACTACCTGGTATTATGTTCATTACGTTATTATGGCAAGAATTAATATGCTAGCCCCACCGACAAGGTGAAGAAAACTCGTCTCTTCAGTTATGACTGAAAACTGAAGCTTCTTCCAGTGAGTTCTCGACAATATCATGGATGTTCACTATTCTTGTGATTCGTTCTATGAATATTGAAGCAAATGTGGTCTTATCACAGCATGCCATGTGCGAGGCTTATGGCTCCTCCCTTTTTCTGACAACCGATTTGGGGATCCATACATGTATTAGGTGATAAGATAGAAACAGAACGTAATCACAAAAATGTAGACAGCTTAAATGCATTACATACTGACGAGTACTGAATACTTTCTAATGTAGAACATTAAGGTTAAAAAAATTCGGCCTGAAATAATACATTGTGGTTCGAAGATTTAAACAACAAAGTTCACTTCATGCACCACTGTATCGAGGTTACTCCATCGCGGCAAATCATCACAGTGGTGCCACATCTCCTAAAACGTGCGAGCCCCTGTAACACGGGTCAGTGCTGGCGAGTGTACGTACATACTGTATGTTCCGTAATCGAAATGAGGTGAAAATAGTTAAATAAATTATTGTACAGTCACGAACACTAGTAAATTTTCAGGTGTGCTGGCTTCGAATACTTAGACATTAAATGAATGCACAATAATATTAGTTCGATGGTGAATTTAATGGACTGTTTAAAGCTTCAACCAAACCTATATATTTATTAGTGACGTGACTGCACATAAACATTTGTACTAAAGAATGTTGCAACTCTAGTGATCTGACCAGAAATTGTGTAGATAGAGGTGGTCCTCCACTTTCCATCCCCCCACTCACCCCTCTTTCTGACCTATTAAATTTAACCCATCCACCCAACTTCAGCCACACAGGTGCCAGATCTGGACTGCCACTAGTTTCTGCAGCTTGTGCAAAGGAGTGGAGTGGGGATTGCTTTTATGAGCGACTGTACAGTTGCGCACAGATGACTTGAGGCCATCTCGTCCACCAATATGCTGATGTTATATCTGATCTGGTAACAGTGAGACCGAAATTCAGTCGTCTGCTCGGGCAAAGCAAACCCAATCATAATATAGCAATATGCAGATTCAACTGTTTTCCAATAATTATATTGCAAGTAAACGCATTGTACACCCACAATTCAAAAATTGTATCCAGATCTTCGTCTGTGTGTATTCCTTCGTATGTGTGTGTATGTGTCTGAACTCTTTCGTATATGTGTGTGCGAGTATTCCTTCGTCTGTGTGTGAGTATTCCTTCGTCTGTGTGTGTGTGTGTGTGAGTATTCCTTCATCTGTGTGTGTGTATTCCTTCGTCTGTGAGTGTCTGTGTGTGTGCGTATTCCTTCGTCTGTGTGTGTTGTTACGTGTGCCTGAATTATTATTATTATTATTATTATTATTATTATGTGTATGTATTGATAGGATGTAACTTTTGACCACATAGGAATGTGAAGAGTGGAGTGGTACTGTAAGGGAAAACTACCTTATTTGCTTAAGTATTAATCTAATGGGTTCATTATACCATCCAGTTCATTTTCCATATGATTCGGAGTCTATATCTGTTTCATATTTTCTAGCTCATGCTGTATTATTTGTCAGTCTCGACTCCAAACCAAGCCAACGTCATGGACTGCTTCCTTCAACAACGGGCAGAGCAGACTGAGACTCCAGAGCTCTCACACCTCCACCTTCTCTGTCCTCCACCAGAGACTACTCTTCGGGTTGTCACGGTCACTGGGCCGTTTCCGTGTCACACCCTCTTACTCTACGTACTCTACTTACTCTACACTGTCTACAGTACTTGCAAGTGTACTAAGTGTGGTCTGAGCGTCGCTCCCACATTGTGTAGCCTACCCTGCTGCTACCACCTGGAAGAGTCGTGTTCACCCCTGGACTTATTGTGCTACAAGTGGCGAATGTTAATTGTGTGTGACTTATTGCTGTACCAGTGGCGAGTGTTATTTGTGGGTGGAGTGTCTTGTGACTTGTTTATAACGTTGATTAAAGGTTGGAATTGTTTTTACTCTTGGACTTCCATTATCCTCGGGACTTGCTGGGTGATGTTATTGAGTGGGATATCTGGTGCAATACAGAGGAGTACTCTGTCAAAACTCCATCTCTACGACTGAGCAACCTTTCCTCTACAAGTGGCGACCTCGCCAGGATTCCTCCATCAACCCAGGCTCGACGGATCAAGAAGTCTAGGATTCATCACTAATCGCCGTGGGTATCAGATGTTTCTTCCTATCCCCCACTTGCTGTCTTTGGGCTCGGAAGTAAGTGTTTGGTGATTGAGTGTTGTGGGATCTCATTGTTTGTATAGACACGCCAGGTACAGGTCCGGACAGATCAATGGTCCACACTTCTTCCACCCTTGCCTTGGTGTGGGCCTCAACGGATATGGTATCACTGACAGGTGGAGGGGGGAGGGGAGAAATGTGGGCGGAGTTATATAGAGGGGGTAGCGTTACCAATGTTGAGCCCTCCAGAAATTTGAATCCCGAACCACTTGTGATCATGGATGTGAACCACTCACTTGAAGGTGGTAGGAGAGGAGGGGTTTGGTTGGGGAGAGAGGGGGTAAAGCTTCACCAGTGATCGAGATGGAGAGAATTATTGGATCAAGTAGCTAAATGTTTTCTTCTGTAACCTAAATCCAACTCTGATGCTGCATTCCATGGGATATTCTTTATTATTTGAAATGAATCCTGATTTTACCTAATATAATTAACATGACACCAGTTTTTGATGACTAATATATCAAGCGATGCACCACCTACCCAGTGTTAAGTTACATTTCAAGTAAATCTTTTATTTTTATCCTGTATCATTCATGACATTTTTTAAGAAACTTTTATTGTGTAACTGGTTACCAAATGATAATAGTTATAGTGTAAGATGTTAATTACCCAATTACTACTCCATCTGTTCTTCCTCGCCCCGTCCTCCCTTATTCAATTCACTGTTTCCTCTCCCTCCATCCCAGCATTCCTTTACTCCATCTTACCACCACCACCATCATTCTGTGTGTTGCTGCATAATCTGTTAATGCGCAAACACGACCACAATAGAAATAAAAGTGATATTTGGTATGCAAATACAATCAGTTATATATGACGAATATATTTATTACCTTTATTTATTTATCTGAGGTCAACATCTAGGCCAGCCATTCAGACGCCCAGTATAGTGAACCAATCACAAGATTTAGAGGATATTGTGTCACAACTATTGTTATTACTAATTAAAACAGGGAAAAATTGAAATCAGACATTTATTGGTTATTGTTTACATCTCCACAAGTCCTCGTCACGAAGCATTCAAACCCATAATCCAACTGGGTCTGTAGGCACCACACTGTAATTATAATAACCACAATTATAATAACTGTTAACTTATTATAACCTGAAGTTTATACTTCAACCTCACGTTTGCATTAAGCATGTGTAATGTTTGTTTTGTTTTCTTATTATTATTATAAGCACCGATATATGTATTGCTTTAGACCCTTAGCCACGATGATATACAGTATATACACTATTTATATACACTTCTATGAAGATATTAAGGCTTGAAATACTGTAGATTACATATTTCATTTTATTACTCATCAATTTGTTGCTAGTATCGTGTTCAACCACCCTCCTTCTCAATGACAGCCTGCAGTCGCTCGGGCATTGAGGCACCATGCCTCCTCACTGTATAATATATATGGTTTTCCCCGAAAAATCTCCCACTGTGTTCTGGTGTGACATAACAAATCTGCTGTGGTTCTCTGTCGTTCTGGCTCCCACGTGTTAACGATAGAACCTCATAGATTTTCTGTAGGGTTCATATCGCAGTCTTAAATAGACAAATCTATCACCTGCAAATAATCATGAGCAGCAAACCATTCTTGAACTTTCCTCGCCATATGGATAGGGCATCGGTCGTGTATAGGACAGATAAGGGTGAGTAGATGAAAAGAAATTAAAAACATTTAGAATATGTGCTTCATTATATTGCATTTGATCGATCTATTAAATAAAGACACTGTCTATTGTTCACCCCCGTAGAGAGATACTGATTATAATTATTATCCTTTGGATATTAAGCAACAAATAACGGAGCTGAGACAATTAATTTTCTGTCTTCAGCTTTACCTGTATTCTTTTCACCCTTCATGCTGGCAGTCCCCCTCTTTATCACCTCTTCTCGCCGTAAAATAAATACATTTCTACCTATATTTTTCAAGTAACTGGCAACCTCACACAACCTCCTCTCACCTGTCTTCTCTCTCTCTCACGTCCCCTTCCTTCCTTGCCTTCTGTAGTATTTTTTATCTTTTGTTTCTCATATTTTTAACCTTCTCATTCGTTCTTTGAAAGTTTTAATGACATAAGCTTTTCTCTCTTATCACCCATTGTCCTTCAAATTTATGCAAGCAAAAGGATATGATAATAGTTATGTAGAATATATATATATATATATATATATATATATATATATATATATATATATATATATATATATATATATATATATATATATATATATATATATATATATATATATATATATATATATATATATATATATATATATATATATATATATATGAAATGAGAGAGAAAGAAGGGGGGGGGGGGGTATGGAGGGGCTGGTGGAGGAAGAGAGAACAAGAGAGACGCCAATAACCGTGGCTGTAGAGACGTTTTCTTGAAGATTTATGGTTGACTTTGGGCGAAGGAACTAATGGAGATGGAGTTCACATTAACAATAATATTCTGTGGAACGGAATGAGACAATCGAATCTCTCCTGCAGAATATAGGCTTATTTCTGGTGAAGTGAAGGTTCGAGTCATGTGAACCACAGTTCCCTTTACACACACACACACACACACACACCAATCCCACATCTTGTAGCTTTCGCAGGCTTACCAACTTAACACACGGGGGGGAAAATAACTTGTTCTACGTTACATATAGTGTATTATTGGATTACAAGTAAATTTCTGGCCATAACAAGGAAATCATTAACACGTAGACAAAGCAGAATAAAGCTAGTTACTATTTGTTTAACATATGATAATCAGTATTGACAACCTATGAGACGTCAGCCTTCATAACCCTACACATTTCTAATGACGAGTATTTATGTGCACACAATAATATAAAGGATTAATTCAATAGAAGACTACCATCAGCATCTTGCTATTACTTTTAATACTAACTTTATAAAGATATTATTGCACCTTGTATTCCACAATATTTATATAATAAAACTCTTAATAGTGACAACATTAAAGTAAAATACAATATACAGAAATACAAATTCCAGTTCCATTTCTATAAAGCATTACATATTTGTCTTCCATTCTTCTTAGTGTTTAAAATTATGAATTTAGATGCGGCCTATAGGCCTATATATTACGTCTAGTTATCACCCACAAGACTTAATTATTAATGTTGGCAATCTTGCAAACCAATGTATTTTGAGAGCCAGAACTGTTACATATTATTCTCCCGACAAAGAGAATATATATGTTTGTCACCTTTGATTCTCCAGGTTTAATAAAAACAGTGGATTATCGGTAAATTTTTACTTAATAATTTGGTTATGGGTGATAAGAGAGAAAAGCTTATGTCATTAAAACTTTCAAAGAACGAATGAGCAGGTTAAAAATATGAGAAACAAAAGATAAAAAATACTACAGAAGGCAAGGAAGGAAGGGGACGTGAGAGAGAGAGAAGACAGGTGAGAGGAGGTTATGTGAGGTTGCCAGTTACTTGAAAAATATAGGTAGAAATGTATTTATTTTACGGCGAGAAGAGGTGATAAAGAGGGGGACTGCCAGCATGAAGGGTGAAAAGAATACAGGTAAAGCTGAAGACAGAAAATTAATTGTCTCAGCTCCGTTATTTGTTGCTTAATATCCAAAGGATAATAATTATAATCAGTATCTCTCTACGGGGGTGAACAATAGACAGTGTCTTTATTTAATAGATCGATCAAATGCAATATAATGAAGCACATATTCTAAATGTTTTTAATTTCTTTTCATCTACTCACCCTTATCTGTCCTATACACGACCGATGCCCTATCCATATGGCGAGGAAAGTTCAAGAATGGTTTACTGCTCATGATTATTTGCAGGTGATAGATTTGTCTATTTAAGACTGCGATATGAACCCTATAGAAAATCTATGAGGTTCTATCGTTAACACGTGGGAGCCAGAACGACAGAGAACCACAGCAGATTTGTTATGTCACACCAGAACACAGTGGGAGATTTTTCGGGGAAAACCATATATATTATACAGTGAGGAGGCATGGTGCCTCAATGCCCGAGCAACTGCAGGCTGTCATTGAGAAGGAGGGTGGTTGAACACGATACTAGCAACAAATTGATGAGTAATAAAATGAAATATGTAATCTACAGTATTTCAAGCCTTAATATCTTCATAGAAGTGTATATAAATAGTGTATATACTGTATATCATCGTGGCTAAGGGTCTAAAGCAATACATATATCGGTGCTTATAATAATAATAAGAAAACAAAACAAACATTACACATGCTTAATGCAAACGTGAGGTCGAAGTATAAACTTCAGGTTATAATAAGTTAACAGTTATTATAATTGTGGTTATTATAATTACAGTGTGGTGCCTACAGACCCAGTTGGATTATGGGTTTGAATGCTTCGTGACGAGGACTTGTGGAGATGTAAACAATAACCAATAAATGTCTGATTTCAATTTTTCCCTGTTTTAATTAGTAATAACAATAGTTGTGACATAATATCCTCTAAATCTTGTGATTGGTTCACTATACTGGGCGTCTGAATGGCTGGCCTAGATGTTGACCTCAGATAAATAAATAAAGGTAATAAATATATTCGTCATATATAACGGATTGTATTTGCATACCAAATATTATTTTTATTTCTATTGTGGTCGTGTTTGCGCATTAACAGATTATGCAGCAACACACAGAATGATGGTAGTGGTGGTAAGATGGAGAGCAAGGAATGCTGGGATGGAGGGAGAGGAAACAGTGAATTGAATAAGGGAGGACGGGGTGAGGAAGAACAGATGGAGTAGTTATTAGGTAATTAACATCTTACACTATAACTATTATCCTTTGGTAACCAGTTACACAATAGACGTTTCTTAGAAAATGTCATAAATGATACAGGATAAAAATAAAGGATTTACTTGAAATGTAACTTAACACTGGGTAGGTGGTGCATCGCTTGATATATTAGTCATAAAAAACTGGTGTCGTGTTAATTATATTAGGTAAAATCTGGATTCATTTCAATAATAAAGAATATCCCATGGAATGCAGCATCAGAGTTGGATTTAGATTACAGAAGAAAACATTTAGCTACTTGATCCAATAATTCTCTCCATCTCGATCACTGGTGAAGCTTTACCCCCTCTCTCCCCAACCCAACCCCTCCTCTCCTACCACCTTCAAGTGAGTGGTTCACATCCATGATCACAAGTGGTTCGGGATTCAAATTTCTGGATGGCTCAACATTGGTAACTTCTACCCCCCCTATATAACTCCGCCCACATTTCTCCCCTCCCCCCTCCACCTGTCAGTGATACCATATCCGTTGAGGCTCACACCAAGGCAAGGGTGGAAGAAGTGTGGACCATTGATCAGTCCGGAGCTGTACGTCTTTGCTGGACTCTGGTTTGTGATCCCGATATTGTCAGGTGCAGAGGTAACTCTTCTGGCATTGAACTATTTGTTTTTGTTGTTGTTGTTATTTTGCTGTTTGTCGCAGTGTTCGCTGTTGCTTTGGTATTTTTGTAGTTGCCATTCTTGGTTATTTATTACGGTATCTTTTGGCTATTTCTTATTTCCTTTGGGTAATAATATTGTTGTATATATTTTATTCTACTGTTGCAATGTCGTCACTTAAGGAGTTGGTTAACCTTGGTCGAGACCTTGGATACCAGAACGAGGAGTTAAAGGAGTTTGTATCCAGTGAACAGTCCCGATAGCGGGAGGAAAGGGAACAAGAAAGAGTAGAAAGAAGAGAGAGAGAGAGGAACGAGAACGAGCAGAACGAGAAAAGGAACGTCAGCACATTCTCGCTCTTGAACAACTTAAACTTGATATACTAAGAGCGCCACCCTTTGAAACAATGGGTGCTTCAATGTCAACAGATGCGACTTCAACCCCTCGTCCATCTTTACCCCGATATCAAGAAAATGAAGACTTGGCTTCATACTTCACTCGTTTTGAACGTATCGCTTCATTGCTACACATTGAAGAAAGTGGATTTGCTATCCAACTGGGAAGTCTTCTGACGGGTAAGTTAGCAGACATTTACACTACACTATCCGATGAAGTGACGGGAGACTATGAACAGCAGAAAGCAGCTCTTTTGAGGAGTTTTCGCAAGACTTCAGATCATTATAGGAGCAGTTTTAGGTCTGCTAGAATTGGTATTGGTGAAACCTTCCAACAATTTTCTATTAATCTGTGTCGTTTGTTAGAACATTGGCTCGACTCTTGTGGTGTAGGGCAAACTTACTCATCATTAAAATCTTATTATTTTGGATCAGTTCCTAGCTTCTCTTAACCCAGAGCTTCGTATATTCCTGAAGGAGAATGATGTCCAGTCCTTATCCGAAGCTGTCCGACGAGCAGATATTTGGACTGCAGCTCACAACACTTAACCCAGGAATCGACAAGCTATGGACCGTCCCAAGAAACCCTACAGCCCTGTGAAGGATTTTCCACACCAAACTTCTCCACCTCTGGTCCGGAAAGCTCTTATGAAGTGTCACAACTGCGGAGAGGTACGCCACATTAGACCAAATTGTCCTCAAAATCCCAGTTTGTTTAAATCCAAATTTACACATGAAGCAAAGACCCCCTATAAAATTGGAGTTTGCTTTTCTAAACAATCACCCCAACAATATTTTACTTCTGGTACTATTAATGGTTCGAGAGTGTCCACAATCATTCGAGATACTGGCTGTACTTGTGTGGTTGTGTCGGAAGAAGCTTTGCCAGATGTAGACTTGTCAAGTTGTAAAAGGGTCTCTGTTACAGACTATCTGGGTCGAGTAGACTACTTTCCATTGGTGAGATGTTACATTCGTTGTCCATATTTGGAAGGATGGGTCGATGCTGTCAGAGCCCCGATAAAACTTTGTAGTATCCTTATAGGTAATGTTCCAGGAGTACGCCCACCGGATGATCCTGATCCAGACAAGGCTTCTCTGCTGCCGACTCACGAAGAAAACTTTCAAGCAGTTCAGACGCGAGCTGGTCGTGCTAAGAAGATTCACCCACTTGTGTTACCCTTGCTTGAACCATTATCTGTAAACCCTGATGAATTCTCTCGCTTACAGGCTTCATGTCCATCTCTTTCTGCTATAAGGGACAAGGCATCTACTGGTGAAGAAGAGGTGACTTGGACTGGATCTACTTATGGTTATGAGTTGTGCCACGGATTGTATTACCGGATCTGCCGCTCTTCAATCTCAGACACCCAGGGCGGGAAAAGAATACTTGTTGTCCCATCGGAGTGTCGTCGACAAGTGTTAACCCTTGCTCATGAAAGCCCATTAGCTGGTCATCTATCACATCGTAAAACAGGTATGAAAATTTGTTAACAGTTTTATTGGCCAGGCATGTGGAGTGACATAAGAACATTCTGTAAATCTTGCGACAAGTGTCGGAGAATGTCTGTAAAAGGGAAAGTTAAACCAGTCCCATTGAAACAACTTCCTATTATAACTGAACCCTTCCTGAGAGTGGCTGTGGACATAGTTGGACCTCTCTCACCTCCGTCATCAGAAGGACATCGTTATTTACTAACACTGATAGACTTTGCTACTGGTTTCCCAGAGGCAGTTCCTTTAAAGGAAATCACTTCCATTTCTGTTGCTGAAGCATTGCTAACTATTTTCTCTAGGGTAGGCATCCCTACAGAGATCCTATCAGATAGAGAAACTCAATTCACATCTAAGATGATGGGAGAACTTCATAGGTTACTCGGTACTAAGCCACTTTTCACTACCCCTTACCATCCAAGTGGTAACGGAAGAGTGGAACGATTCCATGCTACTTTGAAAGCTTCTTTGAGGAAATTATGCTCTGACAAGCCTCGTGAGTGGCACAGATACCTCCCTGCTACTCTATTTGCACTTCGAGAAATGCCAAGTGATCGAACAGGATTCTCTGCTTTCGAGATGCTGTATGGCAGAAGAGTAAGAGGACCTCTTTCCATTCTAAGAGATTTGTGGGAAGATGCCAAATTAGATGACGATCAACGTTCATGTTTTCAATATGTGATTGAACTCTAGGATAAGCTGGCAGAATGTGCCAAGATTGCTGCTGAGAATGCTGATGTCAGTGCAATGAAGTACAAGTCCTATTTCGATTTGCGATCACAAGACAGGCAATTTAAACAGGGAGATGAAGTACTTGTCCTCCTTCCCGATTCTAAGAGCAAGTTACTTATGTCTTGGAGTGGGCCATATCCAGTTATTGAACGGAAAAATAAAGTGAATTACGTGATTAATGATAAGGGTAAGCCTAAGCTATATCATGCTAACCTCTTGAAGAGATATCATCGTCGTACCTCAGTGAACCAAGCAACCCTCCTGGATGAACCGACTGTTGCTTGCGAAGTCCAAAACTTGTCTACAGGAAACGGTGTGGAGTGTATGGAGGATATAGAGATGCCAGTAACACCTGATGGTCGCTCAGATACCCCAAACTTTAACAAATTTCCAGAAGTTGGAAATATGGTGACTGCAGAACAACGAGACGATCTCAAGTGCATCATGGAAGATTTCCATAATACTCTTTCAGAAATACCTGGATGTACCCTGTCCATTAAGCATGATATAGATGTGTGTACAACTGAGCGTATAAAACCTAAACATTATCCTATTCCTCTTCACTTAAAACCTTTCTTTGAACAGGAAGTGGAACAACTTCTTGCTCAGGGAATCATTAAACCATCGACTTCACCTCATTGCTCACCTGTTCTGATGGTGAAGAAGTCTGACGGCAGTTACCGCCTTCAGAATGCTGAATTCCATCACTACCTTCGATGCTGAACCAATCGGATCCATCACGGAAGACCTTCATAAATTCTATGGCAGTAAGTACTTCTCCGAGATAGATATAACCAAGGCATACTATCAAGTGCCTTTAACCGATAGAGCAATGACTTGCACTGCATTTCCATCACACCTTGGCCTCGTGGAGTTTACTAGACTTCCTTTTGGGTTGGTTACGGCTTGTGCCACCTACGTTAGACTAATGAGGATTGTCCTGGCTGGCCTAAGTGGAGTTACATTTTATTTTGATAATATATTCATCTATGGACAGACGTGGGAAACTCATCTCCAGGCTCTTCTCGCCGTACTTCATCGCCTACGACAACATGGATTGACAGCACGTCCGTCTAAGTATCGCTTTGGATACAATTCAATCCAGTACTTGGGATTTGTGGTAGATGGATACACTCTACATTCTCAGAAGAGTAAAGTAGAGGCGATAATGAGAGTACCTCCTCCCGGGACAAAAAAACTGCTACGATCATTCCTGGGTATGGTATCTTTTTATAGGGCATTTATTCCTAATGCCTCATCTTATACTTCCAGCCTCTCAGATCTGCTTCGGAAAGGTGGTCCTGAATCTTTGGTATGGACAGAAGAATTGTTGACTTGTTTCGAACACCTGAAGACATCACTACACTCTCATCCCATCCTACAACTCCCTGATTCCAGTCGTCCCTTCGTGCTTCGAACAGACGCGTCCAACCATGGCATGGGTGCTGTTCTCCTACAGTATACAGAGGATACTCCCCATCCCGTGGCGTATGCTAGTCGTAAGCTCCTTGACAGAGAGAATAGGTATAGTACAATTGAAAAGGAATGCCTAGCGATAGTATTCGGTATTAAGCATTTTGATTATTATTTAAGAGGTAAAGAGTTCATTTTAGAAGTTGACCATAAACCTCTTGTATACCTAACTCATTTTAAGGGAGGCAATGACAGACTATTGCGTTGGGCTCTTTGTTTGCAAAGCTACAGATTTAGGATAGTATATATCTCTGGCAAGGATAATATAGGTGCAGACTTGTTAAGCAGAGTGTAACTTTTTATTGGTAAACTAATCAATATTTGTCCAAATTATTGTATATATTTTAATGCTCGATACTTCATATCGAGTCTTGGTGTGGAGGAGTGTAAGGGAAAACTACCTTATTTGCTTAAGTATTAATCTAATGGGTTCATTATACCATCCAGTTCATTTTCCATATGATTCGGAGTCTATATCTGTTTCATATTTTCTAGCTCATGCTGTATTGTTTGTCAGTCTCTACTCCAAACCAAGCCAACGTCATGGACTGCTTCCTTCAACAACGGGCAGAGCAGACTGAGACTCCAGAGCTCTCACACCTCCACCTTCTCTGTCCTCCACCAGAGGGGAGTAGGTTAAAGGGGAGTAGGTTAAAGAGCGTATGAATGACCGTCATCTTATTAACCCAATGTAAGGTGCCTACTATCACGATCTCCTAATACCTTTACCCCCCATTTCGACGTGTTTACTACAATCAGGTAAGATAAGGTATCCCAAATAAAACTATACGGTTTACCTCACAAACCAGTATATATTCAACACAATATAATAAAGTTGTAATGAAACTATGAAATTCTCTCTCTCTCTCTCTCTCTCTCTCTCTCTAACACACACTAACACGTATTATTATCATAATAGGAAGAAAAGTGATGCAAATAACTGATCATATCACAGAAAGATTAGTCACATTCTACGTCACTGTCAAGGAGCAAATCATCTTCGGAATCACTCTCGATGTTAATAATTACGGGATCTACCCGTTTCTGGATGTTATCCGTGCACCAGTACTCATCCTCGAATTCTCTGGACCGTCTCACTGCACCTTCCCACACCTCCCTTGTTGTGTTAAGCTTGGCTTCCTCTATCCTGGCCTGCAGATCTGCCCGAGTGAACCGCTGCAGTGAAGAACGCACATGTCTTTTCATAGAACCCCAGACCTGCTCGATGTCGTTGAGCTCAGGATGGGCTGGTGGCAGTCGGACGACGTCATGACCCCATGCACGGATGACGTCATCAATTTGGTACAGCGGTTGTGGGCGGTTCTGCTTACATATCTGCAGCAACTCAGGGCGTGAGGTGAGAATGGTATTTGGCGGTACGTCAACCATTTCACGATGTTTGCTTTGATGGTAGAGGTGGTAGGGCAGCGACTTTCCTCACTCAACTGGTTGTGGTATGGCGCATTGTCAAGCACCAGCACTGATGGCTCAGGCAATGCTGGAAGGAGCTTCGACGTCAGCCAGCGGAGGAAGAGATTTCCGTTCATCTCTCCATGGTAGTCACCACTTTTGTTTTTTGCTGGGAAGCACAAGAATGCATCTTCAACAAAACCGTCAGTTGTACCTGCAGCAACCACCACAAAGCGCTCCACCTCTCCAGGCGGGACCTGCCGACTGTAGGTGGTACTGGTCGCAGGCTGTGAGGTGTCTACCCACTCCTTGTTGGGATGCATCCTTGTAGTGAACCATGTTTCGTCAACGTATACAATTCGTCTCCCCTCCTCCCGATATTCCCTGAGTGCTCGGAGAGTGCCAATGCGCCAGCACACAATATCAAGGGACTCCTTGAGTACATACATTTTCCTCTGTGAGGTCTAATAGCGGAACCCCATGGTGTGTAGCAATCACCACATAGCTGTGTCTGAAGTTTCAGTAGGGATGATGTCGTTTTTCCGTAAGTCGTCTGTCAACGTTCTAATGGTGAAGGTATGTTTCTTAGCAAATTCACTATGTACATGGCGGCGTATGGCACCAACAGCAAAATTGTCAAAGGCACGTTGTGTGGCGGTGGGTGTCGGTGTGCCAGGTGGTGTTGCGGGGGGAGTGTCTGTCCCAGGTGGTGGTGCTAGTGTACCACGGTGAGAACCCGGGTTGCGGTGTACAAGTGAACGCACTGCTCCTGCCGTCATTCCCATGACGTCTGCTACGCGATCATAAGGCCTGTTAGGGAAGAACTATAACTGTAGAATACATACAGAAGCATCCAGTTCAAAATAATAACATAGGCTGTAAAGCATCCGTCAAATAGGAAAGAATGTCACAATACTTTTTTTTGTCTTACATATACTGTATATATAGTTTGCATAGATAAGGACATCATTACTACATCGAGTGTTCCAATTGTTGAATGGATAATGGTGAGACACCGTTTGATATATATGAATATTTAGTAAGGGTGAGATAGAAACACAATAATATATCATTTCTATTGATTGACCAATATGTGTATGCTTTTTGCGTGTGAGTGTGTTGGTATGTATTTATGCACTTCAAGATTCACCTACCAATTGAGATTAATCCTTATTCTATTGTCAGCTTTCTCCATTCTGTATATAGTTAAGAGTCGGATTGCAATTGCATTTCTGCAATGACGCGGAAATAGTAATATGGCAGCCATGACAGGCATCCGTGACCTCCACTGTAGTCAGTTGGGGAGAACTGATGAGAGTAAGGGAAAACGTGAGACAGGAGGAGGAAGAAGAAGGGGATAGGGGCTAGCAGACGTTCGAATGTGTAGATTAGTCCTGCCGACTCACGCGACCTTGACTTTAAACGTCAAGAGTAAACACCTTAACTAACACCATATTACATTGCCCTATATTACCAAAAATTAGCGGAAGGTGTCATGTACACTGTGTCAAAGTAACATTAATATCAATAAATTAGTTTGAAAGATAATTGAGAAAAACAGTGTTTCACGGTCCCTGAAATGGCTAGTAGATCTGGGATTTGGCCTTAATATCACTCCCATGGTAATGAAGGTAGTGGTGTCTGAAGTTTTAAAGCAGAATGATGTTATTGAAGGTGCTGCTTCCCCCTACGTGGACGACATCCTTGTCAACGAGGATGTCGTAACGTCTGATGTGGTAATCAGTCATCTACGTCAGTTTGGTCTTCAATGTAATCCCGCCCAGCGCGTGATGGAAGGAGCTCGCATACTGGGGTTGCGAGTGGGTGGAGCAGGAGTCTTGCAGTGGCAGAGGGATAACATTGTCAAGGAAGCTCCTATGACATTAACAAAGAGATCGGTATTCTCATGGTGTGGACAGCTGGTCAGCCATTTGCCCGTGTGTGGGTGGCTGCGACCCGCAGCGTCATTTATTAAAAGAAAGGTGACTTCTCTGACGAGGCCATGGGACAATGAAACTGATAACACAGAGCTGCAAGCCATGGTGGACAACGTGGTGCAGCGTGTGAGTCTCCATGACCCTGCTAGAGGTCGCTGGGATGTCTCGGGTACTACTGCTACTGTGTGGGTGGACGCCAGCTCTGTGGCGTTAGGTGTGGCAGTGGAGGTGAATGACGACATTGTGGAGGATGCCTGTTACCTTCGACAAGATGAAAGTGCACACATTAACATGGCAGAAATGGATGCTGCGTTGAAGGGGTTAAACCTGGCAGTTGCTTGGGGCATGACGCACATATCCCTTATGACAGATTCGGTCACCGTTCATCGCTGGATCTCTGACACCCTAACTGGAAAAGCCCGTGTGAAAACAAAAGCAGCAGGCGAAATGCTCATTCGCAGGCGCTTGAACACCTTTAAAGCAGTCTGTGAAGAATACAAACTCGACGTGACCTTGCATAGAGTGAGTTCAGCGGTCAACAGAGCGGACGCACTGACTAGAGTTCCACAGAAATGGCTGACCACCCTCGACCAAATAGAAGAGAGTCCTGAGGGACTAAGGAGTGATGTGGCATGCGCAGCAGTATGTGTGGAGGAGCAGCATCGCAACATTGTGAAAGTACATCATGATTGTGGTCACCCAGGTATTAGACGAACTTTATATTTTGTCAGACGTGTCGACCCAACCATCGTGAGACGTCAAGTCCAGCAAGTTGTTTCGAGTTGCCAGGTGTGTCGGTCTGTTGACCTTGTCCCTGAGAGGTGGCGGGATGGTGTGCTGGCGGTGAAGGAAACTTGGCATCGAGTAGGAATTGACATCACCCACCACGCTTCTCACTCATACTTGACTCTGGTGGATCACGGGCCGTCACGATTCTCTGTATGGCGACAACTGCGACTACAAACTGCAGCCTGTGTAGTGCAACAGTTGGAATCCATATTTTACGAGCGCAGCGCTCCTCATGAAATTCTTCTGGACAATGATACAGCATTTCACAGCAAATGTTTTGGAAGCTTCGCAAAAGAATGGGGAATCAGCCTGCGTTTCAGATGTGCCTATGTGGCGTCCGGCAATGGCATTCAATTCAATTCAGAACTTTTGCAAATGGCTCCGAACTATTTCCAAACACCCCGAATCATTGCCCTAATGATTTACGAATACAAACCGAACACACTTCACACTTAGGGATGCTTTCAGCCTCAAGTTCGGCTATGTGTGCCCCTGGTTTTACTCACTATGATCTTTCAGATCGTCAGTATGGTTTATGTCAGGGACGCTTTACTGGTTATCTTCTATCCCTCCTTTTTGATTCATAGTTATCCTCCATTTGGAACTTTGGTAAAAATCTTATTGTTGCCCTCGACATATCCAAAGCTTTTGATAGAGTCTGACACAAAGCTTTAATCTCTAACCTTCCTCATTCGATTTCTATCCCTCTCTCTGCACCTTTATCTCTGATTTCCTTTCTGGCTGTTCTATAGCTGCTGTTGTAGACGGTCACTGTTCTAAGTTTATCACCAGTGGTGTTCCTCAGGGTTCTGTTCTATCACCCACCCTCTTTCTTCTTTTCATTAATAATCTACTTACCTATACCTCTTCCCCTATCCATTCCTATGCCAAGGATTCCACCGTACACTACTCCACTTAGTTTGACAACCGCCCATCCCAACAGCTACTCTCCACATCACATGAGCGGAGGAGGTTGGAGACACCAACCAAACAGGGCAGTACTCCTAGGGTGGATGCTGGACTGGTGATAGGGAGGGTTGGAACTCCCGTTTCACCTGTCTGACCACCTATGCTGATCTTTTTCGTGTCTCACATACACTGAGAGTAGTCTAACATACTCCCAAAGACACCACTCTCTCTCTATTTTCACAATATATACAAACACGCTACACACCACACCCTTTGTCCAAATTATATCCTCCCAAAATTAATAAATATGAATATAATTAAAAGTCAAGCCTCGGAAGCCCCTGGGGATGGGTCAATAAACTCCCCTCAGTCTGGACCATTTGATGACGACCCCCCGAGATGCCCTGGACCATTGTCTGACACACTCTTTATCAACTTTTGCAACATTCGCGGTCTTTCCTCTAACTTCTCCTCTGTTGAACACCACCTCTTCTCCGCTAAACCTCATCTTTTCTTCCTCACCGAGACCCAGATCTCGGCATCAACTAACAGCAACCCCTACTCTGTCTCCTCTTACTTTCTCTATCCTCAGTTTCGTGCCAAAGGCGGATGTTGCGTATACGTACGCAACGACAATACTTGTTCTCGTGTTCCTGAACTTGACTCTTCTGATTTCTCAACTATCTGGCTTCGGCTAACCTGCTACTCTCAAACTAAATACATCTGTGCTGTATATCTCTCTCCTAAGTCTACTAAATATACAAAATTATTCGACTATCTTACTTCAAAAGTGGAACACATTATATCACATTCTCCTTTCTCAGAAATCTCAATTTTAGGATATTTCAACGTTCACCACCGCCTTTGGCTTTCATCTCCCTTCACTGATCCACCTGGTGAACAAGCCTTTACTTTTTCTATCCTCAACGGCCTAGAGCAGTTAATTCAGTACCCTACCCGTATTCCAGACCGCCTTGGAGATCAGCCCAATATCCTTGACTTATTCCTAACCTCTCATCCTTCTGCTTATTCTGTTGAACTTTTCTCTCCTATGGGCTCCTCCGATCACAATCTTATTTCAGTATCCTGTCCTATCGCTCCTGTAAGACCTTTGGACCCTCCCAGCAAGCGGCGTCTGTGGCACTACAGCGCTGCTGGCTTGGATGATCTGAGACAATACTTTCAAAATTTCCCATGGAGTGATTTTTGCTAACGTGGCCGGGGTCCCTCAGAGAGTGCTGCACGCATCTCGGAGGTGATCATCTCGGGCATGGAGGCATACATTCCATATTCTTTCCCTCTTACTAATTCACGAAAATCTTGGTTTAATCACGCTTGTTCTACCGCTGTCCACAACAAGGAGGTAGCTTTCAGACGGCACCGATGCCTTCAAACTGATGAATCTCCTGCTCTGTATATCTCTGCCCGGAATCGCGCCAAATCTGTTCTCCGACTAACCAAAAAATCCTTCATCCGTGCCAAGTGCAATGACCTGTCCAACACCTCCACCTCTCGTTCTTTCTGGCATCTAGCCAAAAATCTCTCCAGTAACCTTACTTCTTCCTCTTTCCCTCCCCTCATTCTTCCTGATGGAAATGTTGCCATCTCTTCACCTAATAAAGCTGAACTCTTCTCTCAAACCTTTGCCTCTAACTCCACACTGGACGATTCCGGCTCTGTTCCTCCAACTCCACCCCCCTCTGACTTACTTATGCCTGCCATTAGAATATCTTCAAAGGAAGTATTTTCTGCCCTCTCTGGCCTTAACACTCGGAAGGCGTACGGACCTGATGGGATTCCTCCTGTTGTTCTCAAGAACTGTGCTTCCGTGCTGACACCCTGCCTAGGCAAACTGTTCCGTCTATGTCTATCATTTAACACTTTTCCTTCTTGCTGGAAGTTTGCTCTGATCCAACCTGTTCCGAAAAAAGGAGACCGTTTCCAACCCTCCAACTATCGCCCTATTGCTCTGACCTCATGTCTATCTAAAGTCTTCGAATCTATTCTTAACCTCAAAATTCATAAGCACCTTATTTGTCATGACCTTCTTTCAGATCGCCAGTATGGTTTCCGTCAGGGACGATCTACTGGCGATCTTCTATCCCTCCTCTCTGATTCATGGTCATCCTCCTTTCGGAACTTTGGTGAAACTTTTACTGTTGCCCTCGACATATCCAAAGCTTTTGATAGAGTCTGGCACAAAGCTTTAATCTCCAAACTGCCCTCATTCGGTTTCTATCCCTCTCTCTGCACCTTTATCTCTGATTTCCTTTCTGACCGTTCTTTAGCTGCTGTTGTAGATGGTCACTGTTCTTCTTCCAAGGCTATCAATAGTGGTGTTCCTCAGGGTTCTGTTCTATCACCCACCCTCTTTCTTTTGTGTAATGTAATCTATCTGATGTGTAACTATGGTTAAGGTTGTTTGAAGCTCCGGACTATTTGTAATTTGTGGGTAGTTATTCTATTTCTGGTGGTGGTTGTAAATTCGGTTACTGTTTCGAAGCTTCTACCGACCTGTTGAAAGAGTCGGTCAGTTGTAAGCAGGGCAGACGATTAAAGGAAGCAAGCGACACAGGTTGTCTCTCTCTCAGCCCCGCCTCTACAAGCTATCTAGGCCTTCTACGGCGTCGGCACGATGGGGAAAGAAGACAGTACGGACACTCTTACGATGGATCTCCGTCTGATACCGGAGTTTGACGGCGCTGGGCAAGCAGTGGCAGAGTGGCTGGAGAAGTTGGAGCTGGTGTGCCGATTGCGAGGAGTAACCAAGCTAGAAGACGTAGTGCCGCTTCGTCTCACCGGTGGGGCGTTTTCTGTATATCAGCAGCTCAGCAGTACAGACAAAGGGAGCTACGACAAGATAAAAGCTGCCCTCACTTCAGCGTTTGCTGTGGACAAGTTCATCGCCTACGAACAGTTTGTTGATCGGAAGCTGCGCGACGGCGAGTCAGTAGACGTCTACTTGGCAGACCTGCGCCGCCTAGCTGTGCTGTTTGGTGGGATACCTGACGCTGGGTTGAGCTGTGCTGTTGTGGCTGGCCTCCCTGATTCCGCTCGCCACGTTCTCAGGGCCAGCTCGCGACTAGAAGAAATGGATATCCATCAAATTGTGACCCGCGCTCGTGCCGTCCTAGCGGAAGAAAATTTAGGCGCAGGTGCTGCTTCATTCTGCAATCAACCCAGAGCAGCCTCGACAACTGCTGGCGTCTTGTGTCGGGCCTGTAATCAGCCCAATCACTATGCTCGTTCCTGTCTGGCGCGGCGTGGCTGGCGAAGAGGAGGGCGTGGTAACGTGCGCTGTTATGGATGTGGACAGCCAGGACACCTCGCCTCTTCGTGCCCGGGAAACTACGGAGGAGAGGCGGCACAAGCGTCAGTCCCCTCTCCGGACTATCAGTGAATGGCGCGCTACCAGAAAGGTGGCTATTGGTGAATGGCGTGAACTGCGATGCCCTCATTGACACAGGGTGCACAAAGTGTATTGTGCACGCTTCCCTGTGTTCCCAATGGATGAGAGAAAATGTGAGTGTGACGACAGTGAGTGGTGAACGTTATAAGTGCTTAGGGACGAGTGAGGTAGAGGTTCAGTTGCATTCAGGAGGGTCAGTGACTGTGAGCGCGCTTGTGGTGCCCTTCAAACCTCTTAACTATGCCTTTGTTTTGGGTATGAACTGTATAAGGGCCCTTCGTGGAGTGACTGTTAGCTCGTCCAGAAGTGTACAGTTCGGTGTTGAGGACTGTAAGGCTTCGGCTGCTGTAGTAACTACAGAAACAGTTACTATTGACGAGAAGGACTTTAAACTGGTTTATGACGAGCAAGCTAACAAGTGGATTGTGTCGTGGAAGTGGCGCGGAGACGGGGCCGCGCCGTGGCTAAAGAACAGTGTTTTAGAGTATTCGATGCCTCGTGTAGCTCGACAAGAGTACGAAAATGAGTTGTGTCAGTGGATACAGGACGGCTGGTTAGTACCGTATAACGAGAGGGCTCACGGTCCAGTCAAAGGGACTATTCCTCTGATGGCTGTGGTGCAAGAAAATAAGAAGAAAGTGCGTCCTGTGTTGGACTTTCGGGAACTGAATTCATACGTTGACGTGCATACAGCCGAGGCAGATATTTGTGCGGAGAAACTCAGAGAGTGGCGCCGGCGCGGTCAGAAGGTTGCTCTCCTGGATCTACGTAAAGCGTACCTTCAGATCCACGTTCACCCCTCACTGTGGTCGAGTCAGACAGTAGTGTTCCGGGGCCAAAGGTACTGTCTGACGAGACTGGGCTTCGGGCTAAATATAGCGCCGCTCGTCCTGAAAAAGGTCCTTGGCACTATTCTCAGTTGGAATGAGATAATTGAACAAGCCGCCTCGCCATACTTGGATGATATTTTTGTGGACGAAGGTATTGCGACCGCAGCGGAGGTTGAGGCTCACCTACACCACTACGGTCTGACCTGCAAGCCGGCTGAGCGGGTGTCTGAAGGCTCCCGTGTGCTCGGCATCAGAGTCTGGGGGGAGCACAATGTCCTGCGGTGGAGGCGTGACAACATGGTGTGTGAAATGCCAAACAAGCTGACAAGACGTGCTGTATTCTCAATCTGCGGACGACTGACAAGTCACCTGCCAGTGTGCGGGTGGTTAAGAGTGGTGGCGTCTTATATGAAAAGACGCGCCAACGCCACCACTGCTTCCTGGGGTGATGATGTCGACCCCAGTCTGCATTCCATGCTTGCCGAGACACTGAAGAGAGTGGAGGAGTGTGATCCCGCTCGTGGACGATGGGATGTAGTAGGAGACGAAGCCACAGTATGGGTTGATGCCAGTTCCCTGGCTATGGGTGCAGCCATAGAGGTAAATGGTGAAGTTATAGAAGACGGGTGTTGGCTACGCAAAAACGACTGCTCCCACATCAATCTCGCCGAGCTGGACGCTGTCGTCAAAGGGCTCAACCTTGCCATTTCTTGGAAGATGAAGAAGCTGACCTTGATGACAGACTCGCAGACTGTGTGCCATTGGATCGCGGATACTTTGTCGGGGAAAGCACGTGTGAAAACAAAAGCTGCTTCAGAAATGTTAATTAGAAGGCGACTGGAGACTGTGAAAACCATAGTTGCTGAGTACTGCCTGAACTTGAGTGTGAAGTATGTGCCATCCGCTGAAAACAAAGCCGATACACTCACCAGGGTACCGAAAAAATGGCTTTGTCGTGAGACTGAACCGCTGGCATGTGGAGCGGTGACAGCAATCTCTGAAGATGACCTCGCAAAAGTCCACGAAACCGCTGGGCATCCAGGAATCAGGCGCACCTTGTATTTCTGCAGGCGAGTGTACCCAACTGTTCAACGGCGGCAGGTGCAGAGTGTCGTTCGTGCATGTCAGCAGTGCCAGTCTCTCGACCCAGCACCAGAAAGATGGGAAAAAGGGAAGCTGGGAGTCTCTGAAACCTGGAGAAGAGTCAGCATGGACATATGCCACGTTAAGAACGAACACTACTTAACCCTCATCGATTGTGGCCCTGCACGTTACACCATCTGGAGGAAAATCCGTCGTCAAGATACTGCAAGTGTTCTTGATCAGCTGGAGTCTGTGTTCTTCGAACGGGGGGCACCTGAGGAGCTTCTAACTGATAACGCGACAAGTTTTCGCAGCAACATGTTTTGTACTTTTGCCAGTCGCTGGGGCATGGTAGTTAAGTATCGCTGTGCGAATGTTCCTTCCGGGAACGGCATATCTGAGCGGTGTCACAGAACTGTGAAGACCATACAAGCACGGAAAAACTGTTCAGTGGCGGAGGCAGTTTACCGCTACAACACCATGCCAAAAGGGAATGATTCTGACACTGCCCCTGCCAACCAGATATTTCGATATGAAGTCAGGTTGCTTGACATCGACAAAGTGAACGAGGAGCGTCCATTAGCAGTCCACCAAAGCCACTACAACGTTGGGGATCGCGTATGGATAAGACACCCCAGCAGGCGTTGCAACATGAAGAGCGACACAGGTTGTCTCTCTCTCAGCCCCGCCTCTACATTTTGTTCATTAATGACCTTCTTAACTGTACCTCTTCCCCTATCCACTGATGATTCCACCCTACACTACTCCACTCATTTTGACAACCGTCCATCCCAGCAGCTCCTCTCCACATCACGTGATGATGCAGTAGCACGCCTGACTTCTGATCTTTCCCTCATCTCTAACTGGGGCAGAGAGAACCTTGTTGTTTTCAATGCCTTGTGGCGGCTAGAATCAGCTACCCGCCACAAGCATCAGCCCTCTCGCCTGATGGGTTCTAATAGTGTAGCAGGCAGGAATCCTTTTATTCATGTATTTCAGGTTCACTCTAAAATCTTGTATACCATTTGTAGCCTGTATGAATAAACAGATTAAAACCCACGATCTCTTAGTCTCCTTTCAAACCTCACCAGGAGACTAATGTAGCACCCCGCTACAGTGGTGACCCCGGAGTGACACGAACATCCAATCTACTCCACATGGCTGGCAAACCTCTTCTTAGCCATCACATCTAGTGACCCGGGAGTGTAAACCCCAAACCTCTTCGTTAGCCGCTACGTCTGGTGACCCCAGAGTGTAAACCCAGACCTCTTCTTAGCCGCTACATCAGGTGACCCCGGAGCCGAACAACACATCTCAACTACGATGCTGCCAAGTATTCAGCACACACCACAACTACGATGCTGCCAAGTAATCAGCACACACCACAACTACGATGCTGCCAAGTAATCAGCACACATCACAACTACGATGCTGCCAAGTAATCAGCACATCTGCACTACTCACCATACATCTTCACTACCCACCACACACTGGTGAGGAAGATGTGTTGGTGCAAACTACCCAGCACACATCTTAACACATCTCAACTACCCACGGTACCCACCACACACTGGTGCGGGAGATGTGTTGATGTAGACAAGCCAGCACCAACTCCTCTCTGCATCGCTGTTCGCAGAGTTCACCTGACCTTCGGACACCTGCTGCCAAGCAATGCAACTCCATATGTCTGGCAAGCTTCACCTGCTTCTGTCGCCAGCATATTACCCATTGCTTCCCCTATCGACTACCAATCGAGGGAAGGTGTTTCCGTAGTCAGAAACTGGTGCATCTGGGAGCCCTTCGTCCATCATAATCTATGCACTACCAGCATATATTCCTGCATCGCTCTAGTGCGTACGCCGAGCGTAGCTAACGCCCGTACCACTACTGCCACACACGGCCCTACATCACGGCTCGACCTATCTACAAGACGACGACCCGCCGCCTGTAGGTCGCCCCCTCTAACACGGACCAAGAATTTCTCGCTGAGGGGGGAGTATTGTGGCGGCTAGAATCAGCTACCCGCCACAAGCATCAGCCCTCTCGCCTGATGGGTTCTAATAGTGTAGCAGGCAGGAATCCTTTTATTCATGTATTTCAGGTTCACTCTAAAATCTTATATACCATTTGTAGCCTGTATGAATAAACAGATTAAAACCCACGATCTCTTAGTCTCCTTTCAAACCTCACCAGGAGACTAATGTAGCACCCCGCTACAGCCTCAAAAACACAGTCCCTTCATCTTTCAACTCGTACTAATCTTCCTGATGTCTATCCCCTCTCCTTTAACGATACATAACTTGACCTTTCCTCTTCTCTTAATATTCTTGGAGTCTCTTTCTCTAATAATCTCTCCTGGAGAGATCACATTACCTCTCTTACTAAAATCGCCTCAAAGAAGTTAGGTGTGCTGCGCAGATTCCGTGAATACTTCACCCCCACACAGTTGCTGTCTCTGTACAGGGGTCTCATCCGCCCCTGTATGGAGTATGGCTCTCATGTGTGGGGGGGATCAACCTTCACAACACTACTGGACAAGGTGGAATCAAAGGCCTTTCGTCTCATCAACTCTCCTCCTCTTACTGATTCACTACAACCTCTCTCTCTTCGCCGCAGTGTTGCATCACTTTCTCTCTTCTATCGCTATTACACTGGACATTGCTCTTCTGAACTCTCTCAATGTATGCTTCCTCCCCTCAGGAGAACATGCAACACTCGTCAAGCCTTTCGTTCTCACCCCTTTTCTGTCCAACTCCCTCATGCAAGAGTTAACCGGTACTCTCAGTCTTTCATATACACAACTGGTCAACTCTGGAACACTCTACCTTCATCCATCTTTCCACCTTACTACGACTTATGTACCTTCAAACGCAATGTGTCAGGGCATCTCGAACAAAATTGGACATGATTTTGGACCACTCTCTCACTGTACTATGTAGATGAGGACGATAAGCGGGCCTGTGGCCTTTGTCCTCATCTTTGTTAATATAGAAAAAAAAAAAAAAAAAAAAAACATGATGATGCAGTAATACCCCTGACTTTTGATCTTTCCCTCATCTCCAGCTGGGGCAGAGAGAACCTTGTGGTTTATAATGCCTCTAAACCACAGTTCCTTCATCTTTCAACTCGTACTAATCTTCCTGATGACAATCCCCTCTCCTTCAACGACACACAACTTGATCTTTCTCCTTCTATTAATATTTTTGAAGTCTCTCTCACTGCATCAAAGAAGTTGGGTTTGCTGCGCAGATTCCATGAATACTTCACTCCCACACAGTTGCTGTCTTTGTATGGAGTATGGCTCTCATGTGTGAGGTGGCTCATCCTTCACACCACTCCTGGACAAGATGGAAACAAAGGCTTTTTGTCTCATCAACTCTCCTTCTCTTACTGATTCACTACAACCACTCTCTCTTCGCCGCAGTATTGCATCACTTTCTCTCTTCTATCGCTATTACACTGGACATTGCTCTTCTGAACTCTCTCAATGTATGCTTCCTCCCCTCAGGAGAACATGCAACACTCGTCAAGCCTTTCGTTCTCACCCCTTTTCTGTCCAACTCCCTCATGCAAGAGTTAACCGGTACTCTCAGTCTTTCATATACACAACTGGTCAACTCTGGAACACTCTACCTTCATCCATCTTTCCACCTTACTACGACTTATGTACCTTCAAACGCAATGTGTCAGGGCATCTCGAACAAAATTGGACATGATTTTGGACCACTCTCTCACTGTACTATGTAGATGAGGACGATAAGCGGGCCTGTGGCCTTTGTCCTCATCTTTGTTAATATAGAAAAAAAAAAAAAAAAATACATGATGATGCAGTAATACCCCTGACTTTTGATCTTTCCCTCATCTCCAGCTGGGGCAGAGAGAACCTTGTGGTTTATAATGCCTCTAAACCACAGTTCCTTCATCTTTCAACTCGTACTAATCTTCCTGATGACAATCCCCTCTCCTTCAACGACACACAACTTGATCTTTCTCCTTCCATTAATATTTTTGAAGTCTCTCTCACTGCATCAAAGAAGTTGGGTTTGCTGCGCAGATTCCATGAATACTTCACTCCCACACAGTTGCTGTCTTTGTATGGAGTATGGCTCTCATGTGTGAGGTGGCTCATCCTTCACACCACTCCTGGACAAGATGGAAACAAAGGCTTTTTGTCTCATCAACTCTCCTCCTCTTACTGATTCACTACAACCTCTCTCTCTTCGCCGCAGTGTTGCATCACTTTCTCTCTTCTATCGCTATTACACTGGACATTGCTCTTCTGAACTCTCTCAATGTATGCTTCCTCCCCTCAGGAGAACATGCAACACTCGTCAAGCCTTTCGTTCTCACCCCTTTTCTGTCCAACTCCCTCATGCAAGAGTTAACCGGTACTCTCAGTCTTTCATATACACAACTGGTCAACTCTGGAACACTCTACCTTCATCCATCTTTCCACCTTACTACGACTTATGTACCTTCAAACGCAATGTGTCAGGGCATCTCGAACAAAATTGGACATGATTTTGGACCACTCTCTCACTGTACTATGTAGATGAGGACGATAAGCGGGCCTGTGGCCTTTGTCCTCATCTTTGTTAATATAGAAAAAAAAAAAAAAAAAAAAACATGATGATGCAGTAATACCCCTGACTTTTGATCTTTCCCTCATCTCCAGCTGGGGCAGAGAGAACCTTGTGGTTTATAATGCCTCTAAGCCACAGTTCCTTCATCTTTCAACTCGTACTAATCTTCCTGATGACAATCCCCTCTCCTTCAACGACACACAACTTGATCTTTCTCCTTCCATTAATATTTTTGAAGTCTCTCTCACTGCATCAAAGAAGTTGGGTTTGCTGCGCAGATTCCATGAATACTTCACTCCCACACAGTTGCTGTCTTTGTATGGAGTATGGCTCTCATGTGTGAGGTGGCTCATCCTTCACACCACTCCTGGACAAGATGGAAACAAAGGCTTTTTGTCTAATCAACTCTCCTTCTCTTATTGATTCACTACAACCTCTCTCTCTTCACCACAATGTTGCATCATTTTCTCTCTTCTATCGCCATTACACTGGACTTTGCTTTTCTGAACTCTCTCAATGTATGCTTCCTTCCCTCAGTAGAGCATGCAACACTCGCCAAGTCTCTCGTTCTCACCCCCTTTCTGTTCAACTTCCTAATGCAAGAATTAACTGGTACTCTCAGTCTTTTATATACACAACTGGTCAACTCTGGAACACTCTACCTTCATCCATCTTTCCACCTTACTACAATTATGTTCCTTCAAATGCAATGTGTCTCGGCATCACGAACGAAACTGAACATGATTTTGGACCACTCTCACATTGTACTATGCAGATGAGGACAACAAGCAGGCTCACAGCCTTTAGTCCTCGTCTTTCTGGATATAGAAATAAAAAAAATTGACCTTTCTCTGATGGGTTGATACATGGAATGGACTCATAAGTTACTAAATCCTACCCCCATTCCATAAGCAAACGAGTTTGTTGTGACTAGGCATGTCTCCGTGTGTGTGTGTGTTATTCTGTCAATGATAATTTAATGTGTGGCGTAGGGAAGTGGCGTCCCCTTCCCTGGGTTTTGTTTATCGCCCACTATTCTTGTGATATTACAGTCAGCCTTGTATTCCTTACCTTGGCCAAGGAATACAAAACAGGAAGTAGGTTAGATGAGAGGATTGGGGACTTCGCTTTATAACAATGACTAACCAAAGGCTCAAATGGCGTCGGAGCTAGAATATATAGGTAGCCTTGGCTAGCCCCCTTGCTTGTCAGGGATCCTGTACTGACGCTAGAGCCTCCACACACCTTGAAAAGAGGGATATGATGATGATGATCATAACAATTTAATGAAGATGTGAAATGTCTGTCAGGCATCCGAAATGTTTAGTCCATGAGCAAACTAAACCATCACAAGAAATTAGTCATATTTCATAACATCATAAACTGAACGCTTAGACTGAACGATATTCTTGGTTATGACTATACCATGTTCAGAATTAAGTGAATAGGTTGCCTGAGTTTGCCTAACAGTCAGCATGAGGGAACTGGCATTTAGTAAGAGTAGGATCCCGTGACGGTAAGCACATAGCCTCTTGCACTGAAGAGACACCTTCATCATTTATCTAACAAACACAGTCCTGTACACCCACCACCACCAACACCACCACCAGAAGTACCAAACTCATCATGACAGAATCCTTGGGAAAGAACGCCTCCATCACAGACAATAGTAAGAACTTTGTGTTTTAATTTCATTGGAACATAAAAAACAAGGAAAATGCATCAGGTTGTTGAATCAACCCATAGCAGTTCTATAAGTCAATATAATATGTCTTGTGATAGTTATATAGAAGTAATAGTTCATGAACAGAGTAATGATTCATTGCCAATATATGACACAACCAAAGATCATTCAACTGAAGAGGTTTTTAATGAATTAATATTGGTTGAGGGAGGACAAATAATTTTGACTATGTGACACTGTAAGAAAGACAAGTTTGTGCATTGAGTAGCGATGATAAGATTAGTCTTGTGATCAGTTATGTGCGTGTGGACATAATGTATCAGTGAGTAAACAGAGAATATAGAAGTCAGAACATATCAAAGATTCCTGAGTACTGAATGATTTCATATTATTCATGTACTGTAACTCCGTAGGAATTTATTCTTCTTCAAAGCTGTGGGTAATACTTTATGATTTGTGCATCCCTTTGGGCCCGACCCATTCCCTGTTCTCTTTTCAGCTGTACCTCCTTTCCATCAGGCTTGTTGTCTCTCCCCTCTGTCTCTTTTTCCCTTGCGGAACAAAGATTTTCTATAGAAATATGTAATAGGAAATATCAGTGTTCACTATCGCCTCTGATTTTTGTTCTCTCTTCACTGATCCATCAAGTTATTATGCAGTTATAGATAGATGACTGAGGCACCTTTTTGTAAATAAATTCCCGAAGCATAAAAATACGCAGGCAATCTATTTATTGTCAATATATCTATCTAGAGATAAAGAATATAATAAATATAATAATTTCGAGACGTTTCGACATATTTAGCTAAGTTATCTTCAGTGAATCTAAATAACAGAGATTATAAATAAAGAAGGACAAGTTGATACAAAATATAATGTGAAATACCAGAAAATTGAAAACTCATAGGTTGTGAGGGACATACCAGAAATATAGTGAAATGAAACTCCGAAGAGATAAAAAAATAAATAAAAAATAATTGGAGGAGTGAACTAATAACAGTAAGGGAAAATTTATATTGTTCTTTATAATGGAGGTACTCGAAACACGACTTAGCAGAGATAAAGTGGAGGGAAGTTTGTTTAATGGTGGATTATTAACTGTGTATCCGTGGTGCACAGGCTGTCTGCAATAACACCCCTGTCAATACACTTTCCAATCTCTCAAAATGTGGGTAGGAAACGAGGCCAGTTCACGTCACTCTGGGCTAATCTAATGATGGCAGAAACACTCAAGGATTAGTATAATAACTTGTTATGTGTATCTAAGACAAGGATTTGCTTAGATTTGAGCAGGGTGTTTACAACTTTAATATACAGTTGTCTGTCAGTACAAAAACTTGTTATATGTATCTATAGGACAAGGCTTTACTTAGATATGAGCAAGGGGGTTTACAACTTTAATATACAGTTGTCTGTCAGTACAAAAATTTGTTATATGTATCTAGGACAAGGCTTTATTTAGATATGAGCAAGGCGGTTTATAAGTTGAATATACCGTTGTGTATCAGTAGACCGTGCCAAGCCAATTAATGGATATGGAGATATTATAACTCACAGATTAATAGGAGTAATAGTCTTTGTGGTGGCCCGAGCTAAATTTGGCATATCCCTCTTACCACACCCTGCCTTTTGCACCACTCTAATCAATATGTCACTAGATTGCACTGTGATAAATTTGGCTTCTATAAACAGACCTTATTCTGTAGGTGCATGTTCATATTTGAATAACATTGAAAATGATATAATCTCCTACCCTACATACAAAGTTACTGTAGTTTATCTACTATTCCTGTATGAGCCTATATAATTATGTAATCAATAGTAAGGTGTGGCAATGATAGATTGCATCATAGAATATTCCTGGCACGTCGCCACTCAATTCAGCATCAGGCGCCAATCCTCAAGGTGCTACGATATTCTCCTCATTATTATACTACATACTTGTAGTTTAATGAAGACTGGAGTTATGAAATAATATTTACTACACCCTTGGTAGGACGGATACAACTGCAGATTGGTATATATTGAGGGATGGTTCGTATTTATATATATTGAGGTACAGTACTTTCTTTAATTAAGCACCGTGCGGAAGAAATATACTTTAAATTACCGTTTCCTTAAAGTTTGAGGGTATGTACAGTTGCCAAAAAAGGTATTGTGACAAATCTTGATAGAACTTTAACCATAGTAATATCCACAACTATTTGTAGGGACCATAAGCATGTATAACAGAAGGAAATATACATATCCTTCTGTAATACATACTTATAATCCCTTCAAACAATTATAGACATTAATATATTTAATGTTGTATCAATAGTTGTCGCAATACCTTTTTTGGCAACTGTACATTGTTGCAGTTACAAATTTTCAGTTAACCTCCACAACATCACTATAATTGATTCATGTATTGGTGAGCATTTAAAAAGGTTTTATTTCCACCATATTCCTCTTGCCATTTCTTCACTTGACAAATCTGAACTCTACTCTCAAGAAAAGACGATTCTGGCCTTAATTAACACTTGGAAGACTTTCAGTTCAGATGGGATTCCTCGTGTTGTCCTTAAGAGCTGTGTTTTCGTGCTAAATCCAAGGCAGACTGTTCCGTCTTTGAAAGTGAAAGCTTAGATAGCAATGGCCTGTGCCATACTCTGTCAAAGGCTTTAAATATATCAAGGCAAATTGTGTGCGTCTCTCCATGTTTATCCGTTGATTGGAATATGTTATCTGTGAAATAACAGAGCAGGTCCACAGTAGATCGTCTCTGTCTAAAGCCATATTGCTTATCATTTAGCAGATGAATTTTCTCAAGGTGCTTTACAAAGTGATTGTTAAGAACTATTTCAAATATTTTACCGAGAGTAGACGTGATGGCAATTGGTCTGTAATTTGATGGATTTGCGGTAGCTCCTTTTTTGGGAATTGGTTGTACAGTTGGCTCCACTCCCGCGTTGACCACTGCGCGTTGCCAATGTTGAGCCACCCAGATATTTGAATCCCGAACGAAGCGAAACACTCATGACCTCCATCTCCCTAACTCAGTCGCGAGCTGATGGGATGGAGACACAAGCACACTCATCATGGGGTTATTTCTACCTGACGAGTTATGGAGGGGGGAGGTGAGGGAGAGAGAGAGGAAGAGATGGGGGCAGGTTATGGAGGGGCTGGTGGAGTGTTGACACTTCTGACTCATATAGAACTATCGCACCATCCACTGAAAGTTTCATTAGAAGCATTCACTGGTGGAAAGGATAAATGGGAAGGAAAAATGATGGTGGTTGGGGATGAATGTATGAGCGACGTGAGTGAAGATATGGTAGGATGAATTGAATTAGTTGTGTCTACGAGTTAGACGGAGATAATGATATGTATAACTGATTAATGTTTTCGAGTTGGATATATAACTGATATTATTTCGCCACATTGTGAACTGTATGATAGTTAGCTCAAAATGTTCAAGTAATAAAAATATTGTTATCCATTGCAAATTAACATTAATCAATAATTACATAACCAAATTATTAAGTAAAAATTTACTGATAATCCACTGTTTTTATTAAACCTGGAGAATCAAAGGTGACAAACATATATATTCTCTTTGTCGGGAGAATAATATGTAACAGTTCTGGCTCTCAAAATACATTGGTTTGCTAGATTGCCAACATTAATAATTAAGTCTTGTGGGTGATAATTAGACGTAATATATAGGCCTATAGGCCGCATCTAAATTCATAATTATAAACAATAAGAAGAATGGAAGACAAATATGTAATGCTTTATAGAAATGGAACTGGAATTTGTATTTCTGTATATTGTATTTTATTTTAATGTTGTCACTATTAAGAGTTTTATTATATAAATATTGTGGAATACAAGGTGCAGTAATATCATCATAAAGTAAGTATTAAAAGTAATAGCAAGATGCTGATGGTAGTCTTCTATTGAATTAATCCTTTGTATTATTGTGTGCACATAAATACTCGTCATTAGAAATGTGTAGGGTTATGAAGGCTGACATCTCAAAGGTTGTCAATACTGATTATCATATGTTTCACAAATAGTAATTAGCTTTATTCTGCTATGTCTACGTGTTAATGATTTCCTTGTTATGGCCAGAAATTTACTTGTAATCCAATAATACACTATATGTAACGTAGAACAAGTTATTTTTTCCCCATGTGTTAAGTTGGTAAGCCTGCGAAAGCTACAAGGTGTAGGATTGGTGTGTGTGTGTGTGCGTGTGTGTGTAAATGGAACTGGTTCACATGACTCGAACCTTCACTTCACCAGAACTAAGCCTATATTCTGCAGGAGAGATTCTATTGTATCTTTCCGTTCCACAGAATATTCTTTTCACATATAATATATGGATAATTTTGTGTAATATATTCATTATTGTTGAAACACATTTATCATTGAGTATAGCCATTTCATTACATATGTCCAAGTTTTATAGACATCCATCCCATCTGATGTCATTACAATTCTGCTGATAGCGAACAATACTTAGCCTACATATGAAAGTAGAAAATTATAATATTATGATGACAATGATAAAATTCAATACATAATCATATAAGTTTGTTAATGTGAACTCCATCTCCATTAGTCCCTTCACCCAAAGTCAGCCATAAATCTTCAAGAAAACGTCTCTACAGCCACGGTTATTGGCGTCTGTCTTGTTCTTTCTTCCTCCACCAGCCCCTCCATACCCCCCCCCCCCCTTCTTTCTCTCTCATTTCCCCATAACTCGTCAGGTAAAAGCGACCCCATGATGAGTGTGCTCGTGTCTCCATCCCATCAGCTCGCGACTGAGTTGGGGAGATGGAGATCATGAGTGCTTCGCTTCGTTCGGGATTCGAATATCTGGGTGGCTCAACATTGGCAACGCGCAGTGGTCAACGCGGGAGTGGAGCCAACTGTACATTGGCTTCTTTCCAGGTGGCTGGGAAGGACGAGGTATGGAGACATACACGAAATAATTTTGAGAGAATTGGAGCTAATTCTTTTGAGCAATTTTTTAACACAGTGGGAGGAATTTCATCTGGCCCTGGAGCTTTGTCGATAGATAGATTCTCCAAAATGGTTTGCACTTGTCTTGTATGAATTATTAAGGGTGGACTTTCTGGGGAGTTAAAATTCAAAATGGGAGTGTTTTGAGCAGTGACATTGAGGTTTGAATTTGTGGCGAAGATATTGGCCAAAAGATTTGCTTTACCACGTGGATCACATATGAGATTTCCATTGCTATTCTTTAAAGAGGGAATAGATGAACCATGGTTGAAGTTAGATTTGAATGAGTTTACTGTTGACCAAAAGATCTTATTATCATTAGGATTATTCAGTAATTTATTGACTTGTTTATGTATGAAGTTAGATTTGGCTAAATTAGTAACAGCTTTAGCATGGCATCTGACAATTTTGAAATAATTGTATGACTGAAAAGTTTTCGACTTTGTATAGGCATTATAGGCTATTTATTTTTGTTCTGCAGCTCTGGCACAGCTGTGATCAAACCATTTTGGAGAGTTAGATCTTTTTGAGTATTGATGGTGAGGGATATATGCTTCCATTCCTATTTTTATAAAATCAGTAATATGGTTCAGGAAGCTATCTGAGTCAGTAGAGTAAAATGATAACCAAGGAATGTTAATTAAAAAGTCACGGAACCCCATCCAATCTGCAGCATCATAGTGCCATTTGGTCACTCGGATGGGTTCAGAGTGGATGGGTAGGGAGGAGAGGGAACAGGAGACTGCAATGAGGCAATGGTCTGAGGATCCAAGAGGGGACTTCACTTCAACACTATATGTTTCAGGATTGGTAGTAAGAAACAAATCAAGTAGGTGCGGTCTATGTTCTGGATTATGAGGTATGCGAGTGGGGTGCTTGATTAGTTGGGTGAGATTGAATGAGTCTGCGAATAACTCGCATTCAAGCCCAGGTTCATCAGTTCTGGCCGAATGAGTGAGCCACTCAACATTGTGGACATTAAAATCACCCAGTAAGGATATATCAGATGCAGCATTAATGTTTAAATCAGAAAGAATGGAGGTCAGGGAATCAAAGAGGCTATTATCTGGGGAGACATTTGGTGATCGGTAAATACAACAATAATATTTAACTGAGCCTGAAGAATTTGTCACTCTCAGCCTTCTCTCTGAATGTCATTTTGGTTTCCGTCAGGGAAACTCATCTTCTATCCTTCCTTTCTTATTCATGGTCATCCTCTATTCGGAACATCGGTAAAATTTTTATTGTCACGCTAGACATATCAAAAGTTTATGGTAGAGTTTGGCGAAGATTTGTATTATTTAAACTGCTATAATTCGGTTGCTATCCTTTTATTCTCTCTGCGCCTTTATATCGGATTTCCATTCTGGATGCTCTATATCTGTTGTAGTCTCAGCGTTTAAGCAATAAGTGGTTCCTGTTCATCCTTGTGTATATTCTTCCTCCACTTACACCCTGTGATCGTGTATGAAAATGGGAGGCTTCTGATTCCTCCTGAACATGCCATGAAACAAACCCTTTCCAGATAAGTAGTGTTTCGTGGCAATATTTGAAGGACTCATTTATCTCCAATTTTCCGACTACATCACAGGGCCCCTTAATTAATAACACCACCTGTGTTGCTGATGAGTTGATATTCTATTAATGCCACCACCTCTCATTCTCTCACAGACATGTCCCCTCAAAGTGTAGAGGATGCATCCACGCAACCATCCTCCTCCATGAAGTATTCATTTTATCAGGTAAACTATAACTTATAAAGCCAAACACTTATTTATCATTAGAATATCTCACCCGGTTAATATCAGTGATAGTATACACCATAATGCCAAAAGCTTGGTATTTGCTGTCCTATTAACCATTTCAGGCCCCATGTTATATTGTTTTTCGCAAAGATCTTGAAGGTTCTTAGTCAGATAATAATAATATTCTAACACAATGTTTATGACATCCCGCCGTAATTTATGGCGGTATAGTAGTCAGGCAAATTTGTATACTTAAGGAGTTTACTCCTATGATCTTAAGTTGTAGTCAGTGAGAACACAAAATCCTGAGCAAATATTCGGACAAGGCGACGTAACCCCCATCCCAGATCCCCCACCGGACAAGCTCCTCACCATCCCCCTACAACACCCATCATTCTATCCCCCGTCTATCCCGAATCTAATGATTATACTCTCATTGACAAGAGGGACCCGGCCGCTGGGCTCCAACTCTCCGCAGGATAGTGTTGGTGACAACTGGAACATGGTAGTAAAACTATAATAGTATTGAAGTAACAGAGCAAATCAAAAGGAATGATAAAAATCAATTATATCACACGCCCCTTTTTACTTTTCTCTGCCTTGGATGATGAGCATTTTTCTTAACTTTGTATTTTTATTGTCTTTATGGATTTTTTCAGGTATGGTTGGTCTTGACGATCTCGTCATGTTACATAATATTTGGGATGAACAAAGTGTGGCCCAACACCATCGTTTCAGACCTGGCTGTTGACAATATCACACTTTTCGGCACACAGCTCAACCTTTCTTCTTCTCAGTTGGATTGGATAGGTGAGTGATGACTTGTAGACGTTGTAGTACATCAAGAACGGGGGATGGATAAGTTTGGTAACTAGCTCCCTAGTTTACTAAGGAAATATATTTTATAATTTCACCTACACACACACACACATAATATATGTAAAGGTACAACACGTGTACAAAAGTTCAAGGAAATTCCCTTCACCTATAATATTTCTGGACCTCGAGTAAATATTTCAATAAATTAAAAGCCGTCAAACAAACAATTCCGTGGCAATGTATTCAGTATCAGTGTTGTGGTTACATTATTAGGGGTATTGGTTGCGGTGATGTGCCAAGTACTTAAAATATTTGGCGCTCCTTCGGACCCAGCACACTCCCTTTCACTTCTTCAATTGTTATCGGGAGGGACAGGCATGGGGTGGGTAGAATGCCTGTCCCCCTACTCCCGCACCTTCCAAAACTCCCCAAGCCTGTCCCCCCTACTCCCGCACCCCCCAAGCATGTCCCCCTATTCCCTCACCCTCCAAGCATGTCCCCTTATTCCCGCACCCCCTTAACATAAACCTAGTGATAACTTTAAAACAACTGGGAATGAGTCAGTAAATTCACCACATTGTGATCACAATGATAACGACCCTCCCTGATGGCCTGTTTGAATCATTGCCTCACTCATTCTTTAATAATTTCTGTAACATTTGTGGTCATTTTACTACTGTAGCTTCCCATCTGTAGATCACTTCCTCTCCTCCACTAAGTTTCACCTTTTCTTACTAAAATCCAAGTTTTCATAAACAACTTTTTCTCTGTCTCTTCATACTATATCCTCAGTTTCACCTCTTCTGTCCAACCCTCTAATGTAAGAGTTATCCGGTACTTAAAATCTCTCATATATAAAGCTGGTCAACTCAGGAACACTATCATTTTGTATCAAATTGAACATGACCTCTCGTTTTATTACATGAGTGAGAACACTATGTAGGTTTCTTCCTTTCGTCTTTACATTTGCAAATAATTATAAATAGAGAACACCTTGTACATTTTGTTGTTGATCGTGTAACACAAGGGAGAAAATTTATTTATATACTTATAACTTGGGTTTCTACAAAGTGGATATTGTTATGAGAGTACCTGTACAAACATACGAGAAAAAATTGTCACCTGATAATTCATCAGCAAAACGTAACATTAACATGTATGACTAATTAAATCTGAAATATGGTACAGGGAGCATTTCCACCATCGGGTCGGCTGTGATGGTGACACCAGCTGGGTGGATGGTTGGAAAGCTGGGAAGGCGCCGAGGCATCATCATTTGTGCGTTTCTCAACTTTCTGGGCTGGCTACTTATAGCCCTCGCTTTCAACTATTATATGATTATCCTAGGCAGGTAAGTGTGACATCAAAGCATTAGTTTTTTTTATCAAGAACGCTCAAGCAAGGTTTCGAATTAGTTAATATGCCACAATAATCGAAACAAATTTACACTCGTGATACGTAGCCTAGTCTCTGACTACAATGACCGGAGACGAACGGCAGGCACCACACATATCCAACATTCGAACTCATCCTCTATAGGTGCACTGGGTGTGGAAATGAGCAATACCAGGCGATTCGAAGCTTTTTACTCCTCAAACTCTGGTCAGAAACTATGTATTACATGTGTACCAAGACTTACCGCCCACAACTTACTTGCCAGTTCAATGTTTGGATAACCAAAGAAACCACAACGACAGTAAACCAATTACATCCTATGTTTTGCCTTGGCTTCCAACTTCACTGAGACACACAACAACACCCCACAAGGGTGAGGGCTGGTCCTGTCAAAAAGTGAGGACATTTGCATCCTCTACCGTACACTGGCATATTCTGTCTGTCCCTCTCACTACCTCTCATCTCCTGGAAGCTGGCAAAATTGCCTGGTAGGGTATCACAGCAAAGGGAGCTGCAGTTAATGGGACCATTGACCCAGGTATAGGCTACGTGCCCCTGACCAGTAGTCTCTTCATTTGTTACGTTCTCAGAAACAAAACTAATTTTCTCTCTAGCCCTTATTTTGTGGTCCGAAAATCTGTGCAGTTACAGTCTGTACAGTCTGGGGAAGTACAACAACAGCATAATTGCACATAAACATCTGCTGTAGTCTCCACAAACCTACAGCACTCACTTCACAACATGACAGGAAAAGCACACAAGTTAGGTACTATCATCACTTTCTCATTGCTAACCACAAACAGCTTCTACACGCATTTCCATACTCGTACACTGCTCCATTCAATTACTCAAGAACAACACTCAGTTGCTTGCATGGCCTCAAGATGTACAGTTGCCCACACATGAAGCTGGTATGGCTCGTTACTTGCTAGGTGGCTATAAGAGAAAGGAAAGTGAAACAAGAACATGAAGGAAAACCCTTCAAAAGCTCCGGCTCTTAATGATTCAAGTGAAATAATAAAATATCCATATGTAAAGGTCTCAAAAATATTAATTATGTTTTATTTGGATTTTCGTATTCATATGGTTATATTGAAATTTTGAAAATGAACCCTTTTTATTGAGGGTGAACCCCTCGGTTGAACCCTCTTTCAGTTGAAAAAATAATTCAATGTCGGCAAAAGAAAATGGATGGGAGTGAGTGAGTGAGTCAGTTGAACCATTTTAGAAGTTGTCGCCCCAAGAAAAAGAAGAAGAAGAACAAGAACAATAATTACGATAAGACCTTGAGCACTCGGCTTAGGCCGGAGCTAAAAAAAAATTATAATAATAATAATAAATGATTCAATGTCGGTAAAAGAAAATGGATGGGAGGAAGAGAGTGAGTGAGTGAGTGAGTTGAACCCCTTTTAAGAAGTGGTCGCCCCAAGAAGAATAAGAAGTGGTCGCCCCAAGAACAAGAACAATAATTACGATAAAACCTAGAGCTCTCGGCTTAAGCAGGAGCTAAAAAAGATGTAGTCTGTTGACAGGCAAACAGTAAAATATTATTACTGTCTGCTTGTCAACAAACTATAACTTTTACTCAGTTCCCTTCCTTTTGTAGATGTTTCACAAGTAGCGAGGTGTACCACTTCATGTGTGGGCAACTGTACACTCTTATGAGTGTACCTGGACGGTCTGCAGTATCAGGCACCAGCCAGATCTTTAGAGCTATCAGTTGATGGTGAGTGAAGTTATCGTAAATGGCTGTCCAGGATGTAGCACACAGAACTACACTGTCCAACAATGCAATATACTATACACCCCTTGGGAGCTCTATGGGCAGTTTGAGAAACCAATAAAAACTAGTGTATAATAGTCAAACAAAATTTCAATTCATTCACATTATTGTATACTGGTTACTAACAATAATATTCAGTTTCCGAAAAAATGAAGCAAAATAATTATATACATTTTGAATGAGGCAGAAAAAATATCAACCTCATCCTCCCTGCGTGACCAAAAAGCATAGGGACTAGGGATTGGAAACTTCAAGCCTTTCTTTTAATCAATAACTGAAGTTAGAGTTAGATTTAGAGAAGACTAGAAAATGGCAGTTGTCAGAAGAGAGATGGTGTTTAACAAAGGAAATTTTAGCCTCAAAGCCTTTCGTGTGGCAGAAATGAGCATCGTGAGTCAGACAATTGTCCAGGTCTATAAAATAGAGGTCGAAATGTGAAAAGATAGTTGACTCATTAGGAGGCTGTTTTTGCTTATTCCATTTTATTTCTTATTTTGGCTAAAGTGTATTGTTAATTGCAAGAGTGTATTGTGTTTTGGAAAATGCTTGACTATTCTTGGTAATCTGTTATCTACTTTTATGAGCACATGTACTATTGGGTTAAATATATTAATTTGTTTGGTGGAGTCAATGCCTTTCATTCATGAACTTGCAATTGTATATTTTACAGAAGGAAAGCAAATTTGACTTGTATTCTAATTGAAACAATTATAAGTATAATTATGATATTTATGCATTAATTGGTTAGATGGATACAAATAATTATACAATTTCTTTTTCAAGACTAGTGACGGGAGGCTCGTTAGAAATGATTGCGGTTTGCACTAGATCCTACATCACTGAATTAGCAAGCAACAGCATTCGAGGCATCATGACGACTTCCTTGGATGTGATGAAAGGTTTGGGTTTTATCAGTGTTGTTGCCCTCGGTATGGGAACAACTTGGTACTACATCTCCTTTATCTGCACGGCTGGTATTTTTATTTATGCCATCGTTGCTCTGCTTGTATTTCCTGAGAGTCCAACATATTTATTAATACAAGGAAAAAAGGAAGAAGCAAGAGAGATTATTGTGCGTCTCAGAGGTACAAGAACTGGCATAGAGAAAGAATTAAAAGAGTTGGAGCTTCTGAATGAGAGGGAGGACGGTAGGAGTGGGTGGAAAGCTCTTTTGTCTGAGGATAATCTCAAATCATTGTTTACCATAATTGGTTTGTTAATTGTCGTTGTATTATCTGGATACTCAGTGTTAATGGTGGCTACAACAAGACTTTTGAGGACCACTGTCCCCTCTCTTAATGAGAGCATCACTACTTTAATAATCATGGTTGCTGTGTCATGTGGAAGTCTGATTCTCATCACCCTTGTGGATCGTATTGGACGTCGCTGGTGCTTGAGGATCTGTTTGGCTTTGATGTTTGTAGCCTATACTGTGTTGGGGACGCTAAGCTACCTGGAACCCTCATCCATCCAGGTCCATGTGCTTCCTCCGGTCGCCAATGCCTCCGATGTTATATACAACACAGAGGAAAGGTAATATTGATATTAAACTTTTTGATACTAGTCCATACGAGATTAATATAGTTTCTTTATAGCCATTTTTTTCTCCTTGTGTAGCTACTTACCACTGCCGAAGATTGTTTATTTAAATTTATGCTAGAATTCAGTTCACTGATAACTTCCACCATTGTAACAAAATCAGAACACTTTAAAAATGTAAGATTGATATTTGACGGCGCAATAGTTAGGTCATATGGCGCCCAAGGAAGAAGGTGATTGAGAGGTGGGACAGTAGGCTCCAAAGGTAACAGATGAAAAAAGGGACAATTGGAGAAGTGAAAGCCTCTTATAGTCGCCTCTGACGACAAGCAGGGATACTGAGGATATGTTCGTAACTTCGTAGCCCCCTACCCAAGCTAGGAGATAGATATGTACGACAAATTGATACATTGTTAGATATTGTACAGTTATAGACATATAAAACAAACACAATGGGGGATTTTCTAAGCTCAGCCACCAGCTGTCACTTGCGCATACAAATGCATTCAGCATTTATGAACATACTTTTTACAAAGTTCTGCATACAATTTTTAATACTTTCAATTGATGATTTCATGAAAAAAAAAAACCATTATAAGTAAATTTTCTATCTCTGCTGGCATCGACAAATACAGGTCGAGTCATCATTATTTTTAATATGACACAGCACAAGTTTAATTGTATTTCATTTACAGACGTAGAAATATATAAAATACTGTGGTACTACTTACTATAACAAACCTAAACAAAGTATACACAGTGACACGGTGATATACGTATATAATTATTTTATACAGCGATTCTCGCATACCACTCTCCAAGCGACTGACATGGCAAGTTAGTCGAGAACGCAGAACCAAACCAAACCAAACAGTCGAGTACTTGAAGCTAGGCCTTCCTGGTGTTGTGTCCATCACTGCTCAAATAGACGTAGTGGTCATAAATTTCCAAGTGATCCTGTCCTGAGGAAGCGTTGGATAGTTGCTGTTTTTGTTTAGATGGTGCGACCACTCTGGCCAGGCCATGGTTTCCAATGTTCAAATTTTGTTTTCGTTTATTACAAGTTGTTCTATGCCAATTGGTATTTTAAGTGGCATAGATATGCTGCCTATTAATTTCTACTATCTGTATTAATACGTTTCAGATGAATAGTGTAATTGTTTAAAGACTGGGAACGACCGAAATACGAGAAATGCCAGGCTCACGATAAAACTAACTCCGATACTTGTTTACATGAATACAATTTAATTTTACATATGATAGTACTTCGAATGAAATGTGTAAAAATAAATATTAAATACACTCAATGTATTAATGTGCACAGAAAAGCTCTGTAAAACATGTTTGAATTTTTTTACAAGATGCGGGTGGGGGACTGGCTCACTACTGCCACCTGGCGAGGGCATAGTTTGGAAAATCCCCCATTGAGCATAGAGTATGATGAGACATTGTGTGTAGAGGTGCGTCCTATTCTATACTTGCTAAAGTGTGTCCGTTATGTGTCCACAAATGCACTTTAAGTGAAGATAGCCTTAATATCACAATAAATAGTCCATAAGTATAATGGCATTTGTATGATTAGTAGTGATGCCTTAATCTCCCTAATGAATATGATTGAGATCCAATTGGGACACTTTCTGAGAGATGGTAGAGAGAGAATTTAAAACCGGACAGGAAATTTGATAGTCACAATTATGCTGAATTGCTTAAACCTAAACGACACAAATCGAGGGATAGAGGTTTCAAATTTATTTAATTTCTCAAAGCAGCAAATTATTATTGTAAACGACCAATTAATGTAGCTTTTGGTATTATCTGTTTCTTTTGGTTGCTCCCTCTAGTGGTTACCACAGTAGATCATTCGTCTCCATCTCTCCATGATACTATTGCATGACCAGCTGCAGGTAGTCTACATAGGTTATAATTTAATTAGCTTAAAGTTCTTTGTTGTGCTAAACTTCATTTGTTGCAGTCCCTATTTGGCTTGCCTCACTCTTGATTATATATCAGTGATGAATATACCTCAGTTTACTTCATGATTTATGAACATCATGCTAACAAGGAGTACATAATTGGGTCTGCAGTTAATTAATAAGCCTAATGTTTCTTTCCAGTAATACAGGAAGTATGTTTTTGTCTGCTAAGCCGGTGATAATGGTGTCCTGCTTCATTATCATAGCACTCTGCATGATGCCTTGTATTTCCATCCCATTGATGCTGTGCGGGGAGTACTTCCCATCCACTGTCCGCTCCCAGGTACTTTTTAATATACCTTGCAGACACATACAGACACACACATAGTCCTTAAAATATATGTGATTTTGTGTTTTTTCTTTTCAGTGAAGGAGAACAATTCGATATCAGAGGAAACCAGGGTTGGATCAAATACTGACTTTTTACTAGTCAAATATAAATACAAATACTTTCGTTTGGGAATTTAAAAATATAAATACAAATACAAGTACTTTCGTTTGGGATTCCAAAAATATAAATACAAATACAAATATTTTTAATCCCAAATCTGAAAATACAAATAAAAATAAAAATACTCCTATTCCAGATTTTAAGGATACAAATACAAATACTTTTGAAAATATGCAAACAATAAAACATTTTTTCACACAAGTTTACATCTACATTCTACATTCTGCCGTAATTGAAAATTGAAAATTAGAACTGGAAATAGAATGAACACACACACACCTTAATTACCTCAGCTATGGCACAATTGAATTATTGTAAACTGTCCACCCTCTTCGCTACAACTTGAGGTTGCCAGTGTTGTCAATAAACTGAAAGTACACCTAACTCAGACTCACGCCACCAGCGACAGCGAGTGGGAAGCGGATGGGGACGGCTGGCCATTCTTTGATAATTTGTTTTGTGATTGGTGCAGCCAGCACCTCCAGTAAGCGCGTCCCTCTTGTGAAGTCCTTGTTACAGTAATTACATTTAAAAAGAAGCGAATTCACTCCCGCCATGGCTATGCTTTCAGTTTGTTTACGTATGTAGCTGTTGAAGAGCCCAAAGAGCCCGCTCAACCCGGGAGTTGGGGACGCTTGGCGAGGGGTGAGGGGAATGATGGACCAATGAGGGACCCGCTTACTGGAGGTGACCAATCACAAGATAAATTATCAAAGAATGGCCAGCCGTCCCCATCCGCTTCCCAGCGAGTGTGGCTGGGAGTGAGACAGGGATGATACTCGTACGCGACGTGTATGTGTACGTGACCCGTCATAGTCTCTCTCTCTCTCTCTCTCTCTCTGCATATCCTCCTCAAATGATTTAGACTCGAAATATCAAATATAAATATAAAAACAAAATACTTTTTTTCTGGGTGCCAAGATACAAATACAAATACAAAATATTTTTTTCTCTAGATGCTAAAATACAAATACAGTACATTAAAATTGTATTTAAATACAAGTCAAATACAAATACAATTGTATTTGATCCAACCCTGGAGGAAACAGCACAAATGTGTTCATGTGTGATTTATATGTCCTTTTGGGGGAAGTTTGGTCATGTATAAACATGTTGATGTATGCAGCAGGGTGTTGCAGGCTCAACATTTTACATGGAGTGATGAGTCTCAAGCTTGGACTACTGTAACTAAGAGAGAGAAAGCTGGCACTGCACTGTCACTAGCCTCTTCTTTGAATTGGCTGGAAATGGTGAAGTCCATAGTTTCTCTCCACTTTTTCCGAGATTACATCTGATATATATATATATATATATATATATATATATATATATATATATATATATATATATATATATATATATATATATATATATATATATATATATATATATATATATATATTCAGGAAACATAATATTGCATACATTTAACACCACAGGAAAGGGCCAAAACTGATGACTGAGTAAGCAAGTATATTTGCATTATCACTGCCCATTCCCCCCCTGATTGCCTACTCCCTCTCCCCTACTTCGTGGGATCCCTCATCATATAACATCATCATATTATATCAACTAATTATAGTATAAACCTGTGAACCGGTAGCTTCATATATATATACAGTATTATTTTCGTGTCTGCAAATAGCCCTATCATTTCACTATATATTATTCTCTTTCTCAGGCTCTGAGCATATGCCTAGCAGTATTTTCGATGGCAGACTCCCTAGTGTTGCAGCTCTACAGTACCATGGAATCTACCCTCACACTGTCTGGTCTCTACTGGTGTTACGGAGTCATGTCGCTTGTCTCCCTTGTTTACCTCTCATTGTTCATTCGGGAAACCAATCAAAGAAGTGTGGGCTAACCGGTTTATAATTATACAGGATAAGGATAACGGATTGTTTGATTTTTCCTTTCATATAATTATATATATATATATATATATATATATATATATATATATATATATATATATATATATATATATATATATATATATATATATATATATATATATATACAGTGCTGGCGGTTAAAATGGCGCGAGATGACGTGAAGTCCGGCGTGTTGCCATATACCATAATTTCCGTGTGTTACTCTTTGTAGGCTAATATTATATGGGATTGTAGAAAGTAGCGATATCTGGCAACTCTACTCTAAGCTTTGTATGGAATATTTAAACAATATAACGTGATATTGCTTCCTTACGCTCTCAGTGGGGGGGGGGGGATCCTGCAGCTCCTAATTACCCTAGTCTTTTGTGTGTATTGGTTCACTATTCCCTCCAGTTACTAATTATTATGGGTCCCAAGAAAAGACTCAAAGAACCTGACATTGCAGCTATCTGTGCTCTAGCTAAGGACAATAAAACTAACCAAGAAATCTCAGCTAACACAGGATTATCAATAAGAACAGTACAGAGGTGGACAAACAAATTCTGTGCGGGCGGGAGTGACTCTATCCCACCACCATACAAACCACCAGGACGTAAACGGAAAGTGACTGAAAGGACTTTGAGAGTTATTGGTAGACAGATGGAGGTCCAACCTCGCATCACATGCCGAGAATTAAAGACTAAGAACCCAGATTTGCTGGCTGGAGTGGCTGACAGGACAGTGCGGGATTATTTCAAAGGTGACTTGGGTTACAGGCGTTGCCGCGCAGTACATAAACCCTGGTTAACTGTTGTTCATCTCAAAAAAATGTTAGCTTTTGCCTCTCAATATCATGACTGGGGTATTGATGAGTGGCGAAAGGTGTTGTGGTCGGATGAATCCACTTTTGAAGTTACAGATAACCAGAAAAATCGAGTGTACCGCCGACGTGGTAGTGATTCCCATGACCCCAGATATCTTAACCACACAGTAAAACATCCTGATTCATTGATGGTGTGGGCCTGTTTTTCGTACTATGGTGTGGGAAAGTTGGTATTTTTACCTAAGAATGTTCGTATGAATAAAGATAATTACTTTGAACTCATACTTGATGAGCTAGACGCGTGTATGGAGAAATGCAACTCTGATTATTTTATGCAAGATGGTGCTCCTTGCCATACCGCTCATTTAATTACCAATTGGTTTGAATTCTGTGGTATTACTCTCCTAAAACCTTTGCCAGCAAATTCACCAGACATAAACCCAATCGAAAACTTATGGGCGTATATTAAACGGCAACTAAAGGATGGTGACACATCTTCACTTCCACGCATTCAAGCAGCCATACAAGATATCTGGGACAATATTAACTTGGAATACCTTCATAATTTGGCTGACTTCCTTCCCAAACGACTCAACATGTTAAAAAACAATCGAGGGTAGCCTATTAGTTACTAATTTAGGTGAGTATCCTCATTAAAACTATATTCACACAGACCATTTTCCCCTCATCAATAGGAACAGGTTGTTTACATCACCGCGACAATTCTAACCGCCAGCACTGTATATATATATATAAAGCCGAAATTCTGTCTGTCTGTGTCTCTGTGTGTGCGTAGGTGTGTCCGCTATGCACGCCCTGATCTTTGGTCCTGGAGTGAAAATTTTTACATGAGTTTGATTGCTAAAACCTGGGGAGTGTTTTCGACCTATAAAAAAATGTTTTTCAATGATCAATGGGGGGTTGGGGGGGATTCGAACCCCTAGATTAATGAGCCATTTTCATGTCGCCTCCACAAACTTTATATCTCTCTCTCTCTCCCCCACATGCACTCTCTCTCTCTCTCTCCCCACATGCTCTCTCTCTCTCTCTTTAATTTCAGAGAGAGAGAGGGTGTGCGTGTGAGAGAGAGAGGTAATATTGGGTTTGGTTACATTTGTGTGTGAGAGAGAGATAGTGTGTGTGTGTGTGAGAAAGAGAAAAATAGATATAGTGTGTGTGAGATAGAAATAGATAGATAGATAGATAGATTGTGAGAGAGAGATAGAGAGAGAGAGACTGTGTGTGAGATAGATAGATAGATAGATTGTTAGAGAGAAATATATAGAGAGAGAGACTGTGAGAGAGATAGACTATATATACGGGAATAGGGGACAGGCTTGGGGTGGGGGGGTTTGGGGGGTGCTGGAATAGGGGACAGGCTAGGGGGGGGGGGGTAAAAAGCCTGTCCCCTACCGCCACACACCCCAAGCATGCCCCATATTCCCGCACCTCTTTAACCCCCCCCCAAGCCTGTCCCCCTACTCCCGCACCCTTCCACCCCCCCTATCGTAAACAACACACACTAGGGTACACACACACATACAGTACATACACACACACACCGTACACACACACACACACCACACACACTCACACATACACATACATAGACATACACACACACACACCCCTACCGTACACACACACACACATACACATTTTGTGGGATTTTCATTTAGATGTGGGAAAAAAATAAAAAATCAAATTCCTACATACTGAGGATTTTTTCCCACATCTAAATGAAAATCCCACAAAATTAATACATCACAAGTTTATTGTTTATTTAATTATCAGTAAAGAATACCTGTATTGCTTTCTTATACCTTTTTTTATAGTAAAAGAGAAGGTGATAGCTTACACACCAACCCACAGACCGTATTATAACGTTACAGAGAAATAACAACAAGTACAGATGACCACACGTGAATCTGGTATGCCTCACTATTTGCGAGATACATACAACAGGAAGGAAAGTGAGCAAATGTTATAGTTTGTTGACAAGCAGATAGTAATAATATTTTACTGTCTGCCTGTCAACAAACTACATCTTTTTTCACTTAAGTTTCCTTTCGTTGTAGCCACCTCACAAGTAACGAACCATAGGCCTACCAACTTATGTGTGGGTAACTGTACAAATGCAAATAAAATTAATTATATAAAGATTTCTAGTATGAGACTGTGGAAGGCCTTGTGTGACTCTTTAACCCCTCCGCGACGGGGTAACTATGAATAGCCAATCTGTCAGTCCGGGGGCTAGTCTTACTATCCCTACTGCCTGTCCGGGCGATTATGGCAGATTTTTCCAAAATCGCTCTATTCCACTTACTCTGTACGTCTAAACTACGATACTGAACAACTTAAATTTGGTCTTGTAAGCACCATCAACTCTTCCTCTTTCCAATAAAACCAACCCCAGCTCTCTACAACTCTCCGTTGCCGAAAAATTAAGTGAGGAATGAAGTGTAATTTCTCGGGCGGAGCGTGGTTGCGTTCGCATAGGTGTAGTGGCTCTGTCGACAACTGAACGCGGCTCGAGCGGGTGGCGGTCAGTGGTGTAAGTAAGCATGACACAATACAGAATCGGACACGCACGAGAAATCTAATGCACATCCATCCATGTTCACAGTCAGTAACATACTGACTGACGATGGTGATTTGTAGGGCTGGTGGTGAAGTATAGCCAAGTAAAAAAAACCACGCCAAATTGGGCTCGCAAATGTCGACATTGGCAATAGCGGTGCATCATCCCGCCCGGTCACGCCTTGGGAGTGGCGTACAACACTACCCGGGCGCTCCCAAGTGAGTGACCATCACCGCAATCCGGTCTCTAGGGGTTAAGTATAGTATATAAATAAAATTATAGTTATACAGTAAGATGTGTATAGTGAAGTGAAGATGTGTATAGTGTAGTGAAGATGTGTGTGTGTGCTGTGATGATGCGTGATCTGCAGTGAAAATGTAGCCTACATAGTGTAGTGAAGATGTGTATAATGTAGTGAAGATATGTATAGGGTAGTGAAGATGTGGTGTGTTGTGATGATGTGTATAATTAAGGTAACGGAGATGTGTGTGTAGTGAAGAAATGTATAGTGTACAGAACATGTGAATAGGGTAGTGAAGATGTGTATATGGTAGGCCTACTGGAGATATGTGATGTGTAGTGTAACACCCAGAACTGTCATGTAATTGAGTTGACACTCAGGTGTGTTGTCTTGTATCAAACACATTTTACCACTTAAAAGCCACATGGAATCTTACCATGATGGCTGCATGTTACTGCATAAAGTTTGTCATCACTTCCTCAGTTTCAGTTCACTCTGATTTACACAGAAACATTAATTTTACTCATCAGTCCCAGGCAGTAATTTCACAATGATAAAAACTCTTTCCGCACATTGGCTTAAAGACTACGGTTTTTTAACTTACACCAAAATTCTCAACAACCAAATAGTCTACATAGTAAACACAATTATAAATTAAATATATTTAAAACATTATGAAATATGCTAAAACATTCATAATACAATCACTCAACACTCGAGTTATCCTTCAGGCCAACCCTAACTTAGGTACAAATAGGTCCCCCCATGGAGCCAGTTTATCTTTTATAACCCTGTCAATGCTATATATACGTCAGGTTATACATTAATAGTTAATATCACAACACTATAATAGCATTGGCTTTACGGTTTTTGTGTGTACAGTATTAATATTCTACAGCAATGGTTCCCAAACTGGGGGCCATATAGAAGGATGTAGAGGGCCATAATATGAGGCTATGCATAAATAAAACCAAAGGAGTTTAGCGGGTAGGTAGCCAGTGGAGGGAACTTACAGGTTCAGTACAGGTTTGTGCAATGCCTTGCTGCCAGACACATGAGTAATACGTCCTTTTTTATATGATTCTGTGTTCTTGACATAAAACAAGACATGGGAATGTATTAGGGAAGCAAGATCATTTTAACTCAACATAATTCTAATCTAAGGCTTCCTAAGCTGTGTATTCTGTAAGATAACCTGGTCTTGAATCTTACGTATCAGCAAGGATGTTCATATTATTCAGTTAACGGGTTATGGTTGTGTGGGGAGGGGGGGGGGGGTCTTGGACAAAGATCTTGTATAAAAAGTGGGTAACGACCAGAAAAAGTTTGGGAACCACTGTTCTACAGGACATGGGTACGTGTCGCGGTGTGCGAGGCAGGTGATGAAATTCACTTGGTTGATTTGTCAATTTCTGTCGTATATTTTTCTATATGACTTTCTTAACATACATATGAAATGTAGTAGAAAGACTCCTGTCTCTCTGGGTACACCCATATGCTGAACACGCCAGCATTATCTTAAAAAATGGCAAAGAATGTTGGTGAAATTGATGGTCCGACATGATCAGCTGTCCAATGTTTTGAGTCAATGGGGGGTAGGGAGGACAGCCGACCAATAGAAATTGGCTTCACCTCTGTGACGTCATGCCGCCTCCTCTTAGATTATATCTCCATGTACAACACACACACACACACACACACACTCCCCTTTACTGTTGTGTTTAAACTATTCGTGGTAATTTTATGAAAGTGAGCAATGACTTCTTAAAAACCACCGACTCGGTCACTTTATTGCTATGATCTTTGTTTGTTAAGGGGTTATAGTAGTGCTGTTAAAATCTGGAGCAACTGAATCCTCCAAACTATTCCAAGCAACAGAACACCATTATTTTAGTTAATCTGGTCTTGTTTCCTGCATGGCATACTTTTGGAGGAATCAAGGTACTCCGATGTAACAAAAAAGAATTAACCCCTTAAAGTATTATAGTAGTGCTATTAAAATCTGGAGCAACAACTGAATCCTCCAAACTATTCCAGACAACAGGACACCATTATTTTTGTTCATCTGGTCCTGTTCCCTAGCATACTTTGGAGGAATCAAGACGCTTCTATGTACAGTCATGGTCAAAAGTCCTGCAATATGGTGAATATAAGAGAGCCATTTGATTGAATCTTATGAACCAATATTGCAGAGACCAACAGCTACATTTTCCGATCATTTTTAGAGGCCATCTCATTGGAAAGTGTTGCAGGACTATTGACCATGGCCAATGTTGGAATTATCACCTATATGTTCAGTATCTAAGATAATTGGGTTCCATCTAAGGTATTTGTAACCCACTTTTTAAGGTAATAATAACCCAAATGCTTCAATCATATGTCTATACTTCACCTTTGGTTTTGTTTATAATTATGTAATAGCTATGTCAGATTTTATTGACTAACTATACTGATTACAGAGTTGTTGTTGTTGTTTTATTTTTATTATAAATTTCATGGTTATTGTAATAATTGTTACAGTAATTACATGAAAAAAAATCCATCTTTTCAAATCGGCAAGAGCGAGCTGCGAGCAGAGTTGCCAGATTACCCTAATATTCCTGGGATAACCATTATTGCGAAGAGGGTAATTTCCTGGCTATCCGCTCCTGTTACAACGCATTTTACCTTTTCTCCCGGCTGTTAACATCATCAGTTCAACATCTTTCCTAATTTACTATAATTTGTACAGTGTTGCTAGGGGTGAGAAGTCAGGTACCTTTTAAAAATGTCACTGTGTTGGTGTCAAGGGCATCTGGTAACACTGGCAGAGGGAGGCGAGGCGCGGGATTGGTGGCTTGTTGATAAATCTTATATAATTTTTTCAGCGATTAAAGTGCAAATTAAGGCTTTCCAACGATGACCCGCAGAGCTCAAGTGACGTAAGTACTAGTGAATGAATGCTAAGTGTTGTGAGGTAGGGTACTGGGGGAGAGAGAGGCTCGGTATTATGATATTTAATGACAGTTTTCGAAATGGACTGACTTGCTCCACCTTGTCAAATAATTAATACACAGTTGTTGGGTTTTCCATTTTCGGTTGGGATTTGCCTACCTATTTAAGATAATAAAAGTGTGGACTGTATTCATGTAATTGTTGTATTATTAAGGGTTTGATATTTAGTTTTGTTTATATGATTCGATGAACCCATGAAGCTATGTTCATGAAGCTGTGTATTCGGGAAACTGTATGAAACTGATTTCCTCAGTTCGAGATTGTTGGGGATGATTCATAATATATCATCCGAGGTGATGACGGAGGAGAGTGTGAGTGTGGAAGGCAGTTCTGTTCTGGACCTCGCCCAGTCAAATACCGGTGGTGGTATAAGTCCCTTCAGTTCCTTCATTTATCCCTCATTCTTGATGGTCATAGCTCTCAGTGTACGAGCTCTTTTCTACACACCCTCTTTACTTACACAAGGAACCTTATACCGGTACTCGACTGGGTGACGTTTGACTATTGGTGATAACTTATATATTATTTTCGTGCATCATTTCTTCACCTCGGGAGACCTAAGTGCCTGCAAGCCTACAGCTAAGTGTCTTTTGAGTCTTGATAGGTGCTTCATTAACTTTATTCTCCCTAACGTCCAGCTTAGGCTATTTACTTTATTACATGTTATATTTATGTGTGTACTTTGGTGAACTATCTTATCTTATTTTGTGTCACCCAACTTATCATTATATTTTGTGTGTATATACAGGGTGTCCGGAAATTTTTACCCGAAATTTTGGCATATGCATGCTTTATTAATTCTGAAAAGAAAATACTCTATTGATGTGATCTTTTTTTTTCTTAGTTTAGCGGTAATTGAGACCTTTAATTAAGGGGGGGTGAGAATAGGGGACAGGCTTGGGGGGGTGCGGGAATATGGGGAAAGGCTTGGGGGGGAGTAGAAAGCCTGTCCCCCATTTCCTGCACCCCCTAACCCCCCAAGCCTGTCCCCCTACTCCTGCAATCCCCCAACCCCCCCCCGTTCAAATGTCACACATTTAAAGGGGTGTAGGAATAGGGGGACAGGTTTGGGGGGGGTTTGTTTTGGGGGTTGCAGGAGTAGGGGGACAGGCTTGGAGGGTTAGGGGGGTGCAGGAAATGGGGGACAGGCTTTCTACTCCCCCAAGCCTTTCCCCATATTCCCGCACACCCCCAAGCCTGTCCCCTATTCTCACCCCCCCTTAATTAAATGTCTCAATTACCGCTAAACTAAGAAAAAAAAAGATCACATCAATAGAGTATTTTCTTTTCAGAATTAATAAAGCATGCATATGCCAAAATTTCGGGTAAAAAATTCTGGACACCCTGTATTTGTGTGAATGTTAGGTTAAGTGGGGATATTAATTATTAAACTTTAAGACTGTCTACTAAACATTTTCTTAAACTCCTAATACCAGGCTGGTCACACTGACATGCGTTTTCCCACTCCAAAGTGCTATTGACTTTGGAATTTGTTTATGTATTTAAAGGTTGGTTTGGCCCTAATAGTAACTTTTGGAACTTTAAACTTTAATCATAATCCCATTAGTGGCTAAGACAGTCGGAAGTAACATCATGATATGTAACATCATGAACATCCATGGTGTTAACGATGGTTTAAGTTAATATTGGGGTATTAGTGCCGAAGTGCACCTTACTGTATAATAGATATTTTACTGTCATTACCCACTATTTTGGACCATTCTAAGATGCTTTTATTCTATGATTTTTCTTCCTCAAATGCCCCATTTTCGAGATGTAGTAGTTTGCCCAGGTTAGGTCCCGGTAGTTTGTCCAGGTTAGGTCCCGGTAGTCTGCCCAGGGTAGGTCCCGGTAGTCTGCCCAGGTTAGGTCCCGGTAGTTTGTCCAGGTTGCGTATTCTGAAACTGTTGTTAATTTCGGCACCATCTAAATTATCATCCAATCAGGCGCCTTTCTCGTCATGACGTCACTTCCGATTGACCAATCACACTTCCAAATGTATGACGTCATAGCGTCGTTCACTCCAACGTATATGAACAACAATTATTATTGTGCATAGTAACACTAATAATGATTATTATAATACGTTATTATTATTATACATAAATATCAGCGGTATAATCCTGCGTACCGGGAGTAACTGTATTTATACTTATTTCACTTATAATACAATACGTTTATGGTTAACTTGTAATTTTAATGTGTTGTATGTCGGAGATTGTTTAATAGGTTTAAACATGGAAGTTACGCATTATAAATAGTAATTACAGAATAAAAATGTCAATTTGGGCACTTGTTGTGGTCACTGTTTATAGAGGTCTCGGAGGTGAGACTGAGTGTCCCAAAGTCTTGTTGTAAGGTCGCACGGTATTGGTCCAAACGTGAGGTGACGTCATCGAACTTTGTCGCCGCTTTATTGGATGTTGATGAAAATGTCGTCATCAACGTTTGCGATTACTTATTGGCTCCTATACAAAAAAACGTCAGTACTTTATCACTTATTATTGGCTGAAAAATAAGCAAAGCAGGGTTGTCCTACCATACAATATGCAAGCACGCAAATAAATGCTATCCAATCAGTTCATAAACCCTGTATATGTGGATATTGTTAAATATTGTAGCCTACTTTGGTAATACATGTTCATCATTTTTAGATTATTATGTGGACATATTGATGGTGCATTTCTTCCGTAATACATTCATGCAGTTGGCATTCTTTGTAGTGGTTGCCAAATAATGAATTGTATATTTGATTAATTGGAGCCTGAGCCAGTAATGATAATATTGTTGGTCTGTGTGGTAGTGATGTACTTCCCACTCTCGTCCTCCTGGTGATATGAATTATACTAATACGAATCGGATTTTCGACGTAATCCACATACAAGACGGTGATAAAATAATTATTCGTGGAGGAGTTAATTAAGTGATTATAGTGACCAGATCATAGAAATTTCTTGAAGGATACTATGCTAAAGCTACGTATCCTGAACGGTGAACGCTATACTTCCGAGGAACTATACGAGGGCGTTAACTTCAATAATTTCTGTATAGATGGAAATAGATGGACACATTCCCTAAGCAGTTTCTTCGTGATATTGCGTACTTTTATAAACAGAAGGACTTGAAGAAGGTATGCAATGTACATGTTTTAATTAGTTGGTACTATTTATGCTTAAAGGAACCAGGTGTCTCGAAGGACACCCGGTTAGGTCACGGTAGTTTGCCTAGGTTAGGTCCCGGTAGTCTGTCCAGGTTAGGTCCCGGTAGTTTGCCCAGGTTAGGTCCCGGTAGTTTGCCCAGGTTAGGTCCCGGTAGTTTGCCCAGGTTAGGTCCCGGTAGTTTGCCCAGGTTAGGTCCCGGTAGTCTGTCCAGGTTAGGTCCCGGTAGTCTGTCCAGGTTAGGTCCCGGTAGTCTGCCCAGGTTAGGTCCCGGTAGTCTGCCCCCTCCCTGTTTCGGTTAGGTCAGGTCAGGTAAGGTAATGTTAATTAACAGTTATTTCTACTCAATTTCATAAAATAATATATGTATGAAATGCAATATAGAATTCAAAACATAGAGACGGAGTTCTCGTAATTAAGAGGAAGTACGTGTATATAGGATATTAAATTTAACTGGGTGTAAAAATGTAAAATACGACAAAACAGGGGTATCTTTTGTTTTGTTATTTTCAAATACCTTATTTTTTTCTACATTTTTAATTTATATACAATTATGTATTTCCTTTACTTATTTCATAATATCAATATACATCACATACATATAATGTAATAGGACTTGGGTGTAAATACATTCTGTAATGCTATTGGCTGAGCAGGTCATGACGTCATGGCTGCCTAGGCCGATGACGTCATGACATACAACCAATCACAAGCAAGGATAAAAGCCATCTTGTTTCTCTATTATGTTTACATGGCCGACGTTCATCTTCATTGCCGTATCTCAATCCCTCTCTTTCCCTGATATATTTCATGCCCTCCCCTACTATCGGGGTTAATATTCTTGGATAAAATCAGGAAACAGCTAACAACAATATTACCATAACATACAACCAATATAAATCATTAGTGTTGAAATAAACAATTACTCCCGGTACGCAGGATCTTACCATATCAGCCAAAGAAGTGCACTCTCGAGCATAATATCTGATCCATGGAAATATTATCCTATTTTTGTTTTTAGTAATTGCCACCATGACGTATCTGGCATGTACTGCATGCACCACAGACCCAGTTGCCAATTTATGGCTTTAGTCCCATTTGACAGCTGCTTTTCTGTATTTTTATTGCGCATTTCTTGGTGGTTTTAATTATTTCAGAGTCGTGGTATAATAAAGAGTAATAAATAAATAACAATCAGCGCCTTAAGAAAATTCCAGTTGGCAACTCTGCACAGACCGCAGTACTCGGTGCAATTGGTGATTTGGTGCAAATTGCCAGGAGATTGAATAATCCCACAAAGATAAAGGACTTCGATGTTTCATGATGTTGGGTATAATCAAAGAGAGAGACAACACAAGACAGACATTAGTTACCACCATTATTTCACGAAATATATGAGGTACAGTAACGAGCACTAATTACTATTTAGGTTAGCTTGGAATACCTAGAGACCATAAATAAATGAACAATAAGATCTCCATTGGAATTACAGTACTTCGTTGGTGAATTGGACTGTTCAAAGCTTCAACTAAAGCTGTATACCTTAGTGCTCGTAACTGTATAATAGAAAAAATGACAGCTGTCGTAAAGGAGTGCAATGTTTTTATATTAGTTATTTTTTCACGACGAGGATAAGCGAGAGTCATTAGTTAAACGGAATATGACTTCATGACACAAGGGAAGCTCGTGAGTCGTGAGAGGCTATTTCACTAGTCATTATTTTCACTTCAACTTAATTTTTAGTTCATTTTTTATTGGACTGACACATTTGTTACTATAATGTTAATCCTCTACCATTATTCCGTTTGTACCCGAAGAACCAAGTAAATATTTAATGAAATTAATGAGGTATGAAGAAATAAATGACCACTTCAGCCGTGAAAAAGTGCAATGTCTTATAACAATAAAAGCAAACTATGACGTCATACCTTTCGGAGTGTGATTGGTTAATTGGAGGTGACTTCATGACGAGAGAAAGGCGCCTGATTTGCTTATATTTTAGATGGTGCCGAAATTAACAACAGTTTACGAATATGCCCCCAGGTTAGGTCCCGGTTTGTAAGAGGAAAGTGAAGAGGTTGGTGAGTGAGAGTAAAAGGAGAGTGGATGGTGAGTTTGGTGGAAATTAAGTGAGAAGTTTAGGGAAAATAAGAAACTGTTCTGGAAGGAGGTAAAAAGAGAAAGAGGAGAATGAAAGTCTGGTAGTGTGAGAGTGAAGAAAGAGGATGGAGTGTGAGTAGAAGTGAGAGAAGTGTGGAAGAGACATTTTGATCGTTTGATGAATGAAGGGACGGCAAGGGACGGGAGGGGAGGGGAGGTGGTGGTGACATGCATGGGGATGGAGGCAGGTGGTAGACAACAGGATGTGTAGGGAGAATTGGGAAGGGAAGAGATTAGGAAAGCAATAGGAAAGTTGAAGATGGGAAAGGCACCGGGGTGGAAGGGATAAATGCTGAAATGTTAAAGTATGGGGGGGAGGTAGTGGTGGAATGGATGGTGCATATATGCACATTGGCTTGGAGGCAAGGAGAGGTGCCAGAGGATTGGAGGAGGGCTATAATTGTACCTTTGTATAAGGGGAAGGGGAGTAGGGAGGAGTGTGGTAACTATAGGGGCATACGCCTTCTTAGTGTACCGGGGAAGGTTCTAACTGAAAGACTGAAGGAAGTACCGGTAACAGAGAATAAAAGTTAGTGAAGAACAGGGAGGGTTCAGAAAGGGTAGAGGATGTGTGGATCAGATATTTGCATTAAAATCAATAGTGGAGAAATATATTGGGAAAGGTAGGAAGTTGTATGCTGCCTTCATGGAATTGGAGAAGGCATACGATAGGGTGGATAGGAGAGCTATGTCAAAGGTGTTAAGAGTATATGGTGTTGGGGGATCTCTGCTAGAAGGCATTGAGGCTTTTTATGCAGATGCAAAAGCGTGTGTGCGGGTAGAGGGTGATCTGAATGAGAGTTTTAATATTAGTGTAGGGCTGAGACAGGGATGTGTTATGTCACCGTAGTTGTTCAATATATATATGGATGGTTGTATGAGAGAGATGAAAGCCAAAGTGAATGGTCTGGGGATGAAGTTGAGGCTGAATGAAGTAAATTGGTCCTTGGCGGCATGTTTGTTTGCGGATGACACTGTGCTGATGGCTGATAGTGAAAGGAATTTACAGAGAGTGGTGGACGAATTTCAGTCTGTATGTAAACGAAGGAAACTGAAGGTGAATGTGGGTAAAAGTAAAGTGATGGTATTTGAAAGAGCAGAAATTGAAGTGATTGACTTTGCTACACCTTACAGAGTGGAAGTACCAACTGGGAAGAAGTGTGAGATAACTCTGAGGGGTGAGAGGATGGAGGAAGTGAAAGAGTTTTAAGTACCTGGGGACAGTTATGTGTAAACATGTAAGTATGGAAGGAGAAATAAGGGAGAGAGCAATGAAGGGTAGACAAGTCATGGGATCACTGGGGAGGATAATGATAGGTAGAAGTGTGAGTATGGAAGTGAAAAGGGGACTACGAAATAGTATAGGGTAGGTTGCCCAATAGAGACTCTAATTTTTTTTTTATTTGGCGTACTACCATAAGGACTATAATGGACCCATAGACTTCTTTCAATGGTCTTTGTATTGCTTATTATCATATTAAAAGCACAATGCTCTATCTTGAATGGTAGTATAGATATAGGAGTTCAAAGTCAGTGCGTCCAATTATTTCCAAAATCCCTAATGCGTCTCTATATCAAAAACATACAGAGACAGCTCCAACTTACCTTGGAAGATGTTAAAGAGAGGAGTATCTGAAATATTTCTTATTAAGTGAACTTAGTTCTAGTATGTCAGGGTATTGCTGGAAGAAAACACGTATAATTTTCTGTTACATTTTTTTTTTTTTTTCACAAAAATAGGATGGTTTCCTTGATCAATGCATTATATCCCTGAATAGCATAAACATAAGACCTATGTAGCATAATACTCATTGTTGCAGGGCCTTGGCCTGAGCTATAGGAGAATATTGATCATTTGAGAAAATAAAAATAACTCTCAAAATTATGTTCACTACTTGGCAAAGTCTGCTTGTACAGCTACTCTCATGTCCTTATGAAACTTGAACCCATTGGTCCTGTTTACACAAACAGAAACCGGTGGTTCCAGCACAACCACCTCCTCTCTTTTGACTGGATAGAACAGCTCCTCTTCATTAGGTGCCACAAAAAAATCTTTGTGCTTTTCCTTTAGAAAGGACACTGTTAGTCCTTCCTCATCAACTTGTTTTACCTGTAGTGTTTGCTGTGTGCCTCTTTTTCTTGGCTACCCCCTTCATAGCTGTCCCCTTCATAGATGTCCCCTTTATAGTTGTCCCCTTCTTGGCTGTGGCTTTCTTACCATTCTTGTCTTGTGCATTTTCTTTATTTTCTCTTTGTCTTTGTAAGTGAGATATTATCTTGTTGGATGATATTGAGAAAACTGGGTCTAACTCATTTCTTATCACTTTTGGACCATGTCCTGGTCTTCGTTCTGGGTAGAATTTGTGGTTCAAACTGTTTCCCATATGGGGGCTGACATCATTGGAAGTTCTCATTGGAGGAGGACTGTTAACAAACTCGGGTATTGTGGGATAAATAAAGGGTGCCCCTTTGTAAGTCTCTTTGAGTGGAGCATAAGCCTTATACTCGATCACCAAGTCACACATTGATCCTGTGAAATTGTAGTGTTCCTTCCTTTCTGTTGTGTTTGTCACTGGTAAAGCTACGTTGCTTTGAGTTCCTCTTGAGATGAGTGACATGCATGTCTGAGTGTCAATCTCTTTAACCCCTAAAGACCGGTTGACGTGATAGACCGTCTTACGTAAGGAACCGGGCAACTGCACCTACCGTCACAGCGATTTAGCGCTATTTCGCGCCCTGTACGGCTAGTTTTTCTTGTCGTTGGGCGAGAAAATACACTCACAATATCGATCCGCTACCCACTCAGTCGATTCTGGGACCCCACGATGGCTGGGCGATTTTTAAGTAATTGCCCTTGTCCGAATTTGTGCTCTAACGATCGTAAGACAATACCGTAGTGAATATATGTACGTGAGTGACACCATGATATTCCTACAAGGTTACAAATTATTATTTAGTGTATAGATCATGACAGACGATATATAATGGGGTAGTAATAAGAAAATAACACCACAAAACACGCCCATACAGGCACAATTGATAGTAAATATACGTGTTTCCTACGGTACAAGTCGGTTTGTTTATCATTTTCTAAGTGACAGTTACACTATGATATATTCCTACAAGTGTTCATACTATTTTTAGTGTTGAAATCATGACATACGATACATAATAGTAGTAATACGAGTGAGTTGACAAAGGACTTGGGCGGGAAACTGAACTCGTCATGCCGTAGTCACACTGCACTCATGCGTACATACAGACACACCGCTGTCTCGCGCACAAACATGGTTCACTTCAACTCGCCCTATCTCCACAACTATTCATCGTACAGCCCTCCCGATGGTACCATTGGAAAGAGGAAGAGTTGAAGGTAATGATGGAACAATTTTGAAGTCAGTACACTATATAGGTTAAGAGTGTGAGCGTTGTGAATATAGGGCAAATCGAGGAATTTTGACGCTAGCAGCAGGGTAGAAACGTGGAGGCAAGGTCTACCCTTCCCGGACTGCAGGGGTTAAATCCATCCTGATTTACCCCTTCAAATATGGTTGAATAATGCTCTGTTGTGGGCCCTTGGCCTTCTTTTTGGGGGGCTTAGCACTCATATTTTAATCCTGTGTTTAAATGTTTATTATATGCAACCTGTAAGAAATGAAACATTAAAACATTCTTGCTGACTAACTAGCTTATATAGGCCTACTTAGGCCTATTTCAGTAAATTTTATGAGCAATCCAATTAAGGCTCACTGAAAACACCCTTTTCCTACGCGCGTCCCCCATATTCCTACTCGCGTAGGAAATGGGTGTTATCAGTAGGTCTTAATTGGCGAAGTGAAGGCCTATTTTCAAAAGGGCATAGCTCCACAACCGTTCATGGGAAAAGCGCCTCTACACCCCCACCACAAAGCAAGGGCCAGATTTTCTTTACATGTAGGTTACGCTTCTATTGGCCATACTCCATTATGCTGCGTCGAATTAAACTTGCCCCCTTTTTTTTCAGTCCCGGTACCAAATCCAGTTTTCTTTCACTTTACTGCAGTTTCCCATACAGAGCAGGCCTCCTACTAACACCCTGAAACAAAGAAAACTTCGAGAAATTAACCGGGACTATTCAATTTGGGATGGAAAAAAGTCGATATCCTTACGATTTCGTAAGGATGATGTAATATTTCATCACAGTTTTTCTTTGAATTGCCGTGGTGATATAATGACAAGGATAAAAGTGTTTTCCATTTGTGATCATGTAGCTAGATAATTAAGCTTCATTTTGGCACCAAAATCATTGTTTTGGCTTTGGCCATTTTTGAGGAGGAAGTTTTTTTTCACAAAAGGGAGTGTCCTGCGTCCCGATAAGAGACCAGCGTCGAAATTGGGCAACTTACCCTAATCCTGCCAACACTGACATATACGTCGGAGACATGGACATGGAGTAGGGCTCATCAGTCAAGAATAGGTGCTGTGGAAATGAGTTACTTGAGAGGTGCATGTGGAATGACAAGGTGGATGGAGAAAGTAATGAGAGTGTGTATAAGAGAGCTATAGATAGATAGGTCCCGGTAGTCTGCTGTGGTCTAGGTTAGGCTAGGTCAGGTCAGACTAGTTTCCAAATTATGATGTAATGGGGCATATCTCGAAAACGGGGCATTTGAGGAAGAAAAGCCATAGAAGAAAAGTATCTTAGAATGGTACAAAATAGGGGGCAATGACAGTAAAATATATATTATACTGTAAGGTGCACTTTGGCACCTTTACCAATACAGTATTGGTATGAGGGCTCCATAGACATACTACAGAGCCATCGTATACACCATGAATATTCTTTATTATGGCACTGTTGCTGATCACCCTCACCCCGAGATTCGATTTTGGCTAACTATTAATAAGGATAAAGATTAATGATGGTGATTATAGCTATGTTAAGGGACTTTTACTGTAATGGTAATTCTTTCAATATTTACCAAAAATTACTGTAAACTAAATGTGGATTTTATTAAACTTGCAGGCGAAAGGAGGGTATGGTGACATCAACACCAAAGAAGTTGATGGAACACCAGCTGTTAAAGGAAAAGAGCAGCAGCACTTCCAAAACACCTGGGAGACGTAGAAGGCACCAGATTTCCATGAAAGCCAAGGTAAGCGATTAAGGAAACCTCATTATGTGTTGTTAGATAATGTAGGTAGGGAGGCAACTACTGCATAGGACAGCTATAACTAGGATTATTATATTCAGTATATAGTCTGTGTATAATGTCCAGGCTATGTAGCAAGGATAATAGACTACTGTACTGTATAGTTTATTATCCTTGCTATGTAGGTATGACATTTCAAACGCAGTCGACCCTTGCTATTCACGAGTTCACACTTTCATTGTGATTGATGGATTTTAAAAGTCTCAATCTTTGATGTAATGATGTTGGCTGCTGGTCATACCTGGGGGACAGGAGAAGAGACTGTCCCTCTTCCTTGGAGTAACTGTAGGGGTAACTAAGCAATAGTGGCACCTGCTGCATCTTACCTCCCTATGTGTATGTGTGTACAGGAAATATGGTATTGGGGATGCAGAACAGTATCTTCAGCAGTAAAATTAATGGTTCTGCTTGGGTTGTTTCACTATTTGCATATTTTTGCAATATGAGGGAGGAACCAGCTTACAAATAGTGGCTATTGACAAGAGTATGCCTAATTATCTGAGATATCTACAGTGTTAGATGCTTATTTTCATATATTGTTTCTAGATGTGGATTTTGTGTAGACCAGAAGTACTTTTTTTTCAACCATTTTCTTACCTGTGTTAGTGTTATTTATTATGAATTTAGTAAGAAATGTAGTTTGGATGGAATTTTTGTTGTTGTACAGTGTCAGTAAAATGTACTATATGTATCAGTGCTTTATTTTATTTATTATTTTATTTATTTATTTTATTTATTATTTTATTTATTTATTTTATTTATTAGTGGGGCCATACCTTTCATGAAACTAGTCCTGAAGGGACCATAAGGGAGAGGGAGTTTACACTGCTGCATGCAAAGGGAAATGCACCCCTGTGTGCTGGCAGTCCACACAGCTGTGAAAAAAAAATCCGGTTGCAGTACACCTCACATGGATTTTTAATCCATGTGGGCAGATCTCGTCATCTCCATTAGAAAGTGACCACATCCTACGACAATCTTTATTCTAGCCCAGTGGAGGATGGCTAATTTTCACAGAGAATAAAGTCAGCCCCTCTCATGTCATGTGTGTCTTTTCAGCATCGTACCCTCGAGACCAAGGGAAGAAAACACAGGTTTCGACCTGGTACCAGGGCCTTAAGGGAAATTCGTCACTACCAGAAGACTACTCAGCTACTTATTCCAAAACTTCCCTTCTCTCGTGTTGTCAAGGAGATCCTTCAGTCATTTTGCCCCAATTACAGGTGTGTTCTACACCTTTTCACCCACAAATCACTGAACTTTAAATTAAAACAACTGAAGTTTGATTAAAAACTGAAATTTAATTAAATACATTTTTAATTTGAGGGTGAAAAATATGTAGATTTTAATTATCAGTCTGTGTATTATATATATAGTTTATTTTGTAATCTCTTGTCATTTTGTCTAAACTATTTTTAATGGTTTACCATGTTTTTCCTTTTCTCTTTTCTCTTTTGGCATATATATTATCTCAAATATATATGTGCCTGGGCACATAATTTAATTGCTGCCATATATTGTTTGAGGATCAATTTTTTTTTTCTGTGAATTTTAGGTAGGTATGCCTTGTATACAGTACTTTACTGGTATATGTATTTTGTAATATATTATTATATCTTTCCCAGTTCTTCCATTTTGGCTCTTCTAGCAACACATTACTTAATATTGATAATATTTCAGGAGTTGTTACACAGTTGTGACAGCAGGGACTCAAAACTTGACTTGAAAAACTTATCCTAATGAGGTTATGGTACTGCAGAAGCATTACTACATATGTAATGAAGCTTGTTCATATTAGATCTCTTCTCTGACTCCTTTGTTATCCCTCAGGTTGCAGTCTCTGGCTCTGACGGCTCTCCAGGAAGCTGCCGAGTGCTATGTAATGGGTGTACTTGAGATGGCAAACTTATGCTCCATCCATTCAAGACGGGTTACCATTTACCCAGTTGATATTCGTTTGGCGAGACGTATTCGGGGCAACAACTGAATGGATGAATGTTTTGCAGTGGAAGGCTTAAGCAAAGGCAGTGAAGGGGTTGGATATGAGGAATATATATGCTGAAAGGATATGTTTATTGTCATACTTTTATTTTGTTGCCTTTTTCTCCCATTTCCCTTAGTAAAACACCATTTTCTTGTCAAATCAAAACCATCCATGGCCTTGTATTACGTAACTTACCCACTTTTTCCACTCCCATAAGTATTTCCCTACCTCTATTACCAGCTGCTGTTTGCATATTTATCTGTAGCTCTGACACCTTTGTTCTAACACACCCATCTCATAAGATTAAGCCCTCCCCATCCACTCACATTCATCTTCCTACCGTACTTTGCACCCTGTTCCATGTCAATGTTGACAAGTCTTACTGTATACAGTACTAATTCTCAGGTCCCTTTACACTTTCATGTTGTTGTTGAAGTTCCTCAAGCTGTCTGGCCGAGCAGCCCCGTCACTTTCTTGTTTACACTATTACCTCTCTGACTTGTCTACTGTTTACTGCTCTCTGTATCTATGATGCCTTCAATTCTTCCATGCATTTCTGTACACAATACCATACTATTCTCATTCATATATATTCCCTTACTTCCTCCATCTTCTCATCCAGTTCCAGTTGGTATTTTCACCTTGTAGGGTCTTGCAGAGTCAGTCACGTATATTCAACTTTGGTATAATTCATTTAGGCTACATATACTGTACCAGGAAGCTTATCAACTCCTTTTTGCAGCTCCCTTTTGTTCTCTGCCAGGAGTACATCCTCATTTACAAAGTTAATGAACCTACTACTATGCTTTACATATTTCTTTCCACCCTCATCCTCATTTTTATGCATCCTCACTTTAGCCTTAACTTTGTCCATTATTCCTATCTTTTTTCCCAAGTACTAATATTTTATTGCATAACTCATAATTTTTCCCTGCCTTTCTCATACTTTTAAGTGAGACATATAAGATCTCTTATTTTGATTAACTTATACCCTTAGTATAATACAGTATAAGCAAATGCACTGCCATTGTCATACAAATTTGCCTATGTTATTTCCGTGAGTTAAATACAAAATATAATTGGCAATAAGAGTACAGTACCCAAAACTTATTAAATGAAACTGAAACTTAGAATATTTGTTCAATGCCTGTAGTTTATTCAATTTTGTAATAAAATGAGTAAATTGAACATTTGCATGGAAGTAATTTCAGTAAAAGGATAATTTTGATGATAGGGCAAGTTGAATTTACTGGGTTTATTTTAGAAATTTCATTTGGCCAAATTGTTTTAATTAAGTTTCAATACTTTTATAATATATGTGTGGTACAGCCGAATTCACGTTATATGCTTTGGTATTTCATTTAGTATATGCTGCTTAAAATATGTATATGCTGCTTAAAAATTATGAAATTTTTAGTTGATGTTGGTGGATAATGTGTATATTAAGATATAATTAATTTTTTAAATTTCTTATCTATAATAAAATGAAATTAGAGTACAGCATAATGCATCAATGAATTTTATTAAATCCAGATTCAATACTTAGACTACATTAATGAAAATATTTTTGAGAGGTGGTCAGTCATAATTATGCCGTGGTATAGGTAGACAAAATGATATAGTAAATAAATGAAAGCTTTGTGAACACCATCAACAAAAAAATCATGGAGTAATTTCTGCGTCTGTTGTGAGTGGAACTACTGGATTTGCTGCACGGTAAGTCCTCATTACTATCGTTAAAGATTAAATAAATTCAAACCATTTTCGTTATTCGTTTAATTATTTATGGAAGTGTACTGTATATTCAGGCAATGTGCCAAAATATTAATATTGGTACAATTAAATTGGTACCACTATGAAGTCGATTTTGTTGTCCCTTTTCTCTATCATGTTTTCCCTTGACTTACAAGGTTAACCAGGCCTACTTATTTTTTCATTGTAATATCAACCATTAAAATTTAAAGGATCACGTCACGTCTGAGGGCGTGCGAAGTGACTTGAAATTCCCAGATTGAAAGCCGGGAATTACAGCCAGCTGGCAGTTACTAAAGAAAGATACAAAAGCCAAGAACTTGTGAACGATAGTTGTTTAGTTATGCTAGCCTCTGGCTAGCACAGTGGTAAAGTCTGTGGCTGCAGTTCCGTAGCCCAGCGTTCGATCCTTGCTCGGGACACTGTTAAAAATACCACTGATGCCAGAGCTTACCACCCCTGTGAGCAGGGGGTGGGGGGTTTGAGTCAGCTGTCTGAGGTCTTCCTGCTTAGTCAGCCATAGCCGAAAGCTGACTCGGGTCTCACGTGGGTGGAGAGGTCGCTGGGCCACTCATCATCCTTGTGATGTGTGCTATATTGTGTTTCATACACACTGTGTGTGCCTACACTCTGTCCCAGTGACTGCCACTCGCTGGCACATTTAATATAGTTACTAATATTTTAGGGTGATGGAACGAAAAGCAAAGAAGAAAGCTTTGCAAACACTCGCCATACTTTGACATCACTCATATGTTTGCCCTACGTGTGTTAACCCCTAACAACCGCAATTCGATACGACAGCCTTCACCCCCAACTGCAAATACAACCTGATTTTTAAAGTTACTCTAAGGTTAGTTTTGTTCTTATAGGTTTGTAGAGCATTATTTTGCACAACAGAATATGCAAACAGAAGTCTTCTATCTCCACTGGTTAGAGTACAGCAGCATGTCGAAGTCGGAAAATAATATGACAGTTACCCCCCCAAATAACATATGAAGGCATACACATGTTTATAATGCGTATATGCATGAGTATGTGTGCTTGGGCGTTTGTGTATGTAAAACTAGTATATACATGCACTTAAATAGACAAAATGCAACATACAAGTCATTTTTGCATACAACTGTGCATACCTGTGATAACGCTAATGCATGCATGCACAATGTATGGGAGTGTTTGGTAGTGTGTTATACTAATGTCCAATGGCTATAAGAGCTAAGGGAGGCAGGGAGAGGGAAAGTATGATAGGCCACGAGTGATGGTATTGGCTCAGATAACACAGAGTGGGTGTGGATGTACTTTGGCCACACCCACCTACACCAAAGGGAGGGGGGGAGTCAGCCAATCACGATCAATTACAATAGTCCAAGGCTACAGCTTTCTTTTGGCACCACTGCTGTGGCTATATGTAGCCCATGCAGTTATTTATGTGCTGTTCATTTAAACGGACAATCGGCTTCAAGTCAGAAAGGAGGCAAGGCTTTTTCCTTGTATATGATGAGACAAAGTAACACAAAATCGCATTTGAACGTATGCAGTTTATATATTTCTCTCTCTCTCTCTCTCTCTCTCTCTCTCTCTCTCTCTCTCTCTCTCTCTCTCTCTATATATATATATATATATATATATATATATATATATATATATATATATATATATATATATATATATATAAATGGACATGAAGAACCCAATATCCTGCAAAATGACCTCCAGTTCTGGAGAGAACGACTAAGCCCAAAATGCATCAATGGTGAGCTGAAGTACGGAAATCTACGCAGAGTAATTGGTTGCATGATGTCACTCCCATGTGTGAATGCTCCTGTTGAAAGACTTTTTAGTGCTTTAAAACAAATCAAGACAGATAGTAGGAATTCTCTGAAAAGAGAAAGTATTGTGGGACTTCTTCACGGAAGGGAAGGCATGGCTTCGCTTGGCATATGCCAAAGCTGTATTACCCAAAGATTATGGATAATTCAGAAAACAGTGCTATAATTACTTTAATTTACTTATGCCAAAGCTTATGGATAATAAAAATGTTAAATACAGAACCATAAATTTCGTCGTATTATTTCAGAGAAACATGGCATCCTTACAAGTAATTTGGTTAAAATATGTATTTTCATAATCTGGGGACATTTTGTTCAATCTAGGGATATTTCAGACTAAGTCTGGGGAATTCGCAGTCAACATTTGTGAGACCCCTGTATGCCTCACTGCTGTTGAAGCCCCGACTCTATCAGTGTTACCAGATGTGGGAAACACTACACCACCTCGTCGGTGGCTGGCATGTCTCTGTTTCATTTGCTCGGAACTGTACCTAGCTACTGACCATAATTAATGGAATAAACGTTGATAATTAGTTGGTTAGTATCCCCAGTAGTCGTGATGACGTTGTACCATACCATGCCTACGTCCTTCCTAGGTCGTTGTTTTACATTTTAGGTTGAGTTTTGCTTTTAATAATCCTGTATACATGAAGTTTATCACTTTCCTCAGCTATACTGAATGATTGAGTATAGAAGGTATAGTGGTATAGTGATATCGTACCAGACCATGCCTACGTCCTTTCTTGTGTGCTTGTGTGATGAAGACTTAGTGTTGTAGGGCAGTTGGTGAGTGATGAGTAGTACGGTGATGTAATAACCTCCTCAGCTGTGTGAGGTGGTAAAGTCCGATGACGTCACCACTGTCTGCTACAGTGAGAGTCGGTCATCAGTACCTCTCATTCAGTGACAGTATGGGATTGAGTGTGGTGATGTAGGACATGACAGAGATGTTACTTGGTCAGAACCTGCCCAGTCGTCTCCACATCACCTCCAGCCGCGTCCAAGTGGCTTCCTGGCTCGTGTTCGCACTCATCCTCGGGTTGGCCAACGTGGCAACCTCACAGCCTCCCTCACCATACCCAAGTTCCTGCCACGCCAAGAGACACTTGAACAACTTGTGGACGCCGTTGACAGGTACTACATCATAAAGAGCTGTTGCAAAGTATTTTATTAACTTGGAAGAATGATTATGGAAACAAAACCTGGGATGGGGTAAGATTGATAAACTTTAGCAAGTATTCTCTTTTCAAATCCAAGGCTACTCCTACTTATCCAAAATAAAAACAAGTGGCAGTTTGATAGATGATTTAATGCATTAATTTCCCATTATTGGAACCTAACACCCAAGATCGAAATCATAGAAGGCCTGCCTCTCTATAATCATTCTAAAATTTTGTCACTCTGTGCATGATTTAAGTGAAAGTTAAAAGTCAGATAAAATCGTATGTATTGATCACCGCCAATGTAGAAAAATATAAACCTAAATTCATTATATCTGTTGTTCAAAATAATCTCCTTAGTATAGGCTAGTTTATTATTACAAGCACTAGTACCCCAATTGATTGATTGATTGATTTTTGATGCAACTAGTCATCTGGCGGCGCAACAGCTAGGGTCATAAACCGCCCAACTTAAATTGTCATCCACAAAATTAATAAAACATAAACACCTGAAAAGGATAGGCACCATAATTAAATGACTAAACTAAAAAGCACATTATCTCTAAAAGAACCCGTCGACAAATATATATATATATATATATATATATATATATATATATATATATATATATATATATATATATATATATATATATATATATATATATATATATATATATATATATATATATATATATATATATATATATATATATATATATAAACTGTATAAATAATACAGCTTGTTCTGCTTTTATAAGTTTTCAATAAATAAATAAATAAATAAATAAATTACAAATATATATATATATATATATATATATATATATATATATATATATATATATATATATATATATATATATATATATATATATATATATATATATATATATATATATATATATATATTCTTGTAGGCATACGAGATTGAAAGCAGTTGCACTTTCTCCTATATTAATTTTCTGGTGTACGGTTTCTATTTGCCGTACGATTTTTCGTTGTTCTTCTGTGAGATTCCTTAGTAGGTCTCCAATTGCTAGCGACGTTTCGGAACTTTCCAGTTCCATCTTCAGGCTGGATCTGGCGTTGTTCCTACTACTTGTTGGATTTATTGGCTATCAACCAGAGACATATAGTCAAAGGTCATTAAGCCAATGGTTCCATTTTATTCTATCAATTTATATTAGGTCATAAAGTTTTGTCTCCCTCAGAAACTTAGCAGTTGGTTTATAATATTCTTATCATCAGGTAGAATATTCTTGATGGTGAAAGCTTTATTTTTAATTTGGAAATATCTCTTAATTTTACGTCTTTGATTTTCATATTGCATGTTGCACATTCAGGTGGAAATGTTTTATTTATATATGGTTCAAGGTGGGTTAGCATAGTGGAGTTGACCCTAAGACGGGCCAACACCACCTCGTCCCTCTGGTTACGCCAGGATGACATAGACCAGAGTTCAATAACGTCTTTGAATTTATTATTGATGTCTAGTCTGGTCCACTACCTTTGCCACAGGAGATGAATCTTAGATTTTATGAGAGACAAAACACCTGAGATCCGTACGGACTATGCTAAGGTCCAGATCAACAGTCGACCCTGCTAGTTTGTCAGCCTGTTCATTACCATAGATACCATAATGTGATGGTACCCATTTTAGCTTGATTGATTTATTGGCACTAAACAGCTTACTAATGATATTACCCTGTATTTCATTGTTAGTTGTATTCAAAGATTTAATAGCTTTAAGTGAACTTAGTGAATCAGTAAATATGACTATCCTATCGTGGGTCGTCGATAGGGCAAAATCCAAAGCTTTATCTATAGCAAATAATTCAGCAAGAAAAATAGATGTATGATTCGGCAGTCTGAATCTTAACTGATATTCATTAGACCATACATCAGCACCCACACATTCATCCGTCTTGGACCCGTCGGTATACAGATGGAAATAAGAAAGATGTTTGACAATTATCTCACGAAACCTCTGGTGTACCTCCACCTCCGGCACCTGGGATTTAACCCCTGGTAACCAGGATTCCACACAAATAAAAGGGGGTATTACCCACGGTGCAATATTTACTAGAACCAGGGAATCGATTGTTGATAATTCTATACCGACACACTCTACGAGGTCATGGAGTCTTGCTCTGAGGGACCTAACGCCAGTGCCCACCGGGGCCGTGCGACCCCTAGGCGGATAACTTGGCCCTTCCAGGGGCCTATCGCCATGGCCCTCCGGCTGCAGGCGCAATAAGGCACCACCGGGAGGATGACTCGGCTCCCCGGGACTACAAACATCGGGCCTGGTGTCCCTTGGCCTAACGCCAGTGCCCCCTGGGGCGCAGGGGTTCCCGGACGGATGACTCGGTCCCTCTGCCAGGGGCCTAACGCCATGGCCCCCCGGGTGCGGTTGCCGAAGCAAGGCATTGCCGGGAGGATGACTCGGCACCCTGGCTTTCTTAGCAAAATATGTTAACATTAGTTGGTCTCGTCGTAGACGGAGGGGAGGCACTTGTGACTCCACCTTTAGACGCTCGATTCGAGTACAACGTAGGGCTCCAAGACACACACGCAAACACGCATTCTGCACAACTTCCAAACCTTTCAACACAGACTCAGATGCCGAACCATATACTATTGACCCATAATCTACTCTAGATCTGATCAGGGATTTATATAGCATTAACAAAGACTTCTTTTCTGCTTCCCATTTGGTACCAGAAATGTATTTAAGTAAATTGAGTGCTTTTAAACATTTACATTGGACTGTCAAAAATCAGTCCAAGAAATCTAGTTGAATTTTGAATAGGTTTCCACCCATGGTCAACCGAACGTCTGGTTTTCTCCTATGAGTGAAAATAACCCCTACACTTTTTCTAATTGAAAACTTAAAACCCCACTGGAGGCCCCAATTATGGATCGAATCCAGTGCCAATTGACTTCGAGTTGCCGAAAACTGTGCACTATGGCTGGAGTGCCATATTGCACAGTCATCAGCATACAGTGAGTATTTAAGATTTCGAGGAGGAGCTGGTAGAATGTCATTAATCATACATAAAAATAAGGTCGGAGACAGAACACTCCCCTGGGGTCCCTGTTTGCCTGGACAAATGTGTCCGAGAAAGTGACTGTATCCGAAAAAAAGCTTGACAGAGAAAGTTCTGTCAGACATGAAATTCTTAACAAAAAAGGGCAGATTACCGCGTAATCCCATCGCATGTCGCCAGGTCATGTCGTAGGCTTTTTCTATGTCTAAAAATACTGCAACTAAAAAATGTTTCTTGGTAAAAGCCTCTTGAATGTGAGATTCCAGATTTACTAATTGATCGAGCGTCTGGCGACCTTTGCGGAAGCCACACTGCTCGTCAACCAGCAAGTTCCTGGAATTTAAAAAAATGCAATAGCCTACGATTAACAATTCGTTCCATGACCTTGCATAAGCAACTTGTGAGAGCAATAGGGCGATACAATGAAGTCGATCTGGGGTCCACCCCCTCCTTTCGGTATGGGAATCATATGTGCAAAGTGCCATGAATTTGGAAAGGCATGACCCCTCCAAATTTCATTAAACACTTGCAGAAGAAGAATTTTAGGGCTTTATGCCTATCGACTCGTAATGGTCATTAAGGCAGTCAGACTTTTTACATCATCATATCTTCCCCCAGCCTTTTACAGCCAGGTACCTACTTACTGCTAGGTGAACAGGGACATAGGGGCTTAGGAAAATTGTCCAACAGTTCCACTGATCCGGGAATCGAACCCGGGATCTCTCGCTTGCCAGGCGAGTGTGCTAACCAATATACTATCAGCACCCCTTACACTGAACACCGGCTTTTCTTGCTATATATACTCTTCGAGAAACATACGTCAGAGCCACAACACTCCAGGATTGGCTATCTTGTGAACTTGGAACGATCCTTGATTGGTGCAGACGGCCGAATATGTTACAGAGGGAATCTGGAGCTTCACAACACACTGTACACGCAAAACCAACCAGGTCTTGGTCTCTCTCGCATCCTTTTCGTGGTCGAACCAGGTAACAAGCAGTTATGGTGTGAAGTAGGTCTTCCAGTCCCGTAACAATACATTTACACCTTTAGTTGTGCACAAATACTTCAATTTCATATTTTAATGATATGATGTAAAGTCAACATTATACACGGACAACACCGCCGCCGTGCTTCAGTAAAGGATGACTTGAGATCATCTTTGCTGGATCCGTTCCATTCAACGTCGGCTGTCTTGCCCGGGATGGTAGAAGTAACAGCTCCAGTTTACATAAACACGGCCGTTCGTGACATCATTGACGGATGTCACGTAAATTAAAGGTAAAATTTCATCATATTTGATCAGATTATAAAGAATACCACCGTATATGTGTGCGGAAGTAGAAGTAGTAGAAGTGAGTAGAAGTAAATCGGATAATTTTATCTGTCCAGAGTAGTCAGTGCAGTGGGATGTTACGTGGGTTTTAGTGAAACTACGTTATGCATTTCTATCACACTCAAACATAACCTATGGAGATAAGAATATTGTAGCAAGCGGTGTTTCCTAATCTTTCAGGACAACTGCCCAGTTCACACGACTCGAGTGATAATTATGACAATGGTTCACAGACCACAAAGAGATAGAGGTGTTGTACTGGCCTACCTCCAGCTCAGACCTGAACCCCATCGAAAACTGTTGGGGAAATATGGTCAATTCATGGGTCCCACCGCAAGAGAGAACTCCCCTGCATCTCTTACAACACACGATGACCGAATGGGAATGTTTCAGACGAAATGATGGAGGTCATCGCACATGATGGGGGATAGACACATTACTTAAACTTTTCACTTATTCTGCACGAAATTGACAAAAATAATCAGGTTACTCTTGCGTAGAGCATAATATAATGTATGGTTATTCAGTGTAGTGGTAATTATCACTGCACATATGAATAGTATATAATATATGCACATACAAATATATACGAGTTGTTAACATTTCTTTTACTATAGACATACAGTTGGCTCCACTTCCGCGTATACCACTTAGCGTTGCCAATGTTGAGCCATCCAGAAATGTGAATCCGTAGCCTCGTGTGAACCAATTCATTACCGAGTGAGGTGGAAATAGGAGTTGGGAGTTGGGACAGGGAGAGTGACTCTGACACATTTTGAATGCATACATTATTTTCATTTCTCGAATACTACTCACTTCAACACTTGTGGTTGATTCACAGACCTTGGTGTGTGAATGTCTGATTAACACACATTAATCAAGGATGATTTTATCAGAGTATTAAGTAGTCCTGCGATATTACACGAATTGAAAGTGTACACAATAATATCACATCATATCTTTTCACGTATTGCTTTCATAATTTTTGATTGATCATGATGATGAAGGTTGTGAGGAGGGATAGTGAATGTGTGCTGCATGGGATGGAGGAGTTATTATTGGGTATATAGTTAAGACTCTCCACTACGATTCACTGTCATTTGGTAACCAGTAACACAATATAATGTATCAGAAAATAACTTGACTGATAGTGAGTAACAATATTATATTTACTTTGTAATATCCTGCAATACTAAGCAGGTGGTGGAAGGTTAGATCATAATAATATAGTTGTATTTTAATTAGTTTATGATATATTAAAAGATTTGGTACACTCATGATACGTAGTCCCTGACCAGAGATGATCGGCAGGCACCACACACACATACCTTGCATTCGAACTCAGCATCTACAGGTGTACTGGGTGGGAAAATGAGCAATACCAGGCGATTCAAAGCTTTCTGCTCCTCACACTCAGGTCAGAAATTAAGTATCACGAGTGTACCCCTGTGGACTCAAGCCAGTCTTCTTAAACTCTTCAATTTCTTTTCTTTCCTATTATATCCTCCATGTTTGCTGTTCCTCCTGTGCATCTCTTGTGTTCTCTTATTATATCTTGCATAACCAGTGTGGTATTATTTCTTCTTCATTCATTTCAAGATATTTAAACTCATTCATTACGTTGAGTACATGCATATTATAATTAGAAGTGACATTCATGTCTTTATCATCACTATACGAGGGAAGGAAGCCTGATTAATGTATTCATTTGGTATAGTCGTGTGTGAATGTTCACACTGCAATATTAACTACAGTACCGTATAGATAAACCCATGTAAATTCAATACAAAAGCTGTTACAGAAACGTTTATCGTCTTGAGATTACTCTCACATGTAATAAAACAATTATCTACCACAACAAATCAAAGCGACGATAAAATTACAATCATAACAACAACAATAGTCTAACAATGAATGTTATTGTAATGATTCTTCTTCTTCCCTTTCTTAGTAACCGGCTGGGTAACAATTACTACATGACTCACTAATATAGCAATAATTAAATCATTAGTAATTACTGATGTGTGAATTGTATTGCTAATAAAGTTTGTGTCAATTTACCATATTAAAGCAAATCCTTTAGAATATAATATTACACTTGGATTTCGACACCACAAGATAACTAAAGGTGACAGTGGACTTTGTTGCTTTATAACCTCTGGTGCTTACTAGACTACTGTAATAATTTTCACCCTCTCTAATAATATACTACTGGAACGTTGTTGAGGTTTTTCATCTTCAACGCCACGCCCCACTTTCCATCTCACTCGTCGGTATATACTATATAGTGATTGGGTTCGCATCACGATCACACGTGGTTCGGGACTCAAATTTCTGTGTGGCTTAACATTGGCAACGCTGAGTAGTAAACGCGGAAGTGGAGCCAACTGTACATCGTGCGTTGATGTGTAGGCGATATATCATGGTTATGCTATAAAATCAACTACATTTCTAAACAATAAATTAGGGAAGAATCTGTGGAAAGTTCACTTTATGGCAAGTCGAACTAAAAGCTCACATTCTGCTATGCACAACAGCTTGTTCCGGTTTCACCTTCATTAGAGGGCTACTTATAATAACTTACTTAATACTTACTTATATGAGTCACTTACACACTCAGACTTACACCCGTCACATGATGCTCCAATACTGCTAGCCTAAGCTTGAACAGGAAGAGTACAGGACTCACTGTCACGGATCGATCCGTGATCATAACGTAACGTACGTAAGTAGTAGGATGCTATATATTATATATATATTAATAAAGGAATACCACGTGTGGGGAATGTTCTAGAAGGCATAGAACAGTGGTATTTTCCTCAGCCAGGAATGTGAATATAGGTGCAGGCTATTAATCCCCAGGTAGACAGGAAGGGTCACGTCATGTCAGGTCAGGTGAGGTCAAGTACCCATTCACTCCATTCCGTGTCTGAAGGCATTGCTACAAATTTTGCATTAATATTTATGCTATGGGGGCATCTATTACTTATTAAAATTGATTTTGAAGTGGAAGGGAATCATTTGCAAGCAGTTGCATGTTATGGGAAAAGTGATTTGCATGTATAACTAGGTATGAGTGACAATATGTAAACGTAGTCAAGGACTAGGCCATACGAACACGTAGATACTGGACAGTCTTTGATGAGTCACTTGCCAGGTAGAGAAAGGTAGAATGGGGAGGTGTCAGAAGGGTAATTATCCCTACCACCCATGTCTTGATTTTGGAAAAATACATTCAGTTGGTAAGCACACTCCACGAAGAACACACCTCGTACCAGCCCTCCTTGCCTGGGGGCCTACAGTTATAACGTAACGTCGAATTTGTTTAATTACTTTTTCACAAGGCTTATTGTTATTTAACTCACTATTCATTCGCTTGACGAGAATCAGTAAGGTGTCATTTTTACAGGTGAGGTGAGGGCTGGTCGGAATTTACGAGTGTGTGTGTGTGTACGAGGGACAGTAAACGAGTGTGAAATTGACATTGAAATATACCAACTGGGTTGCTTGATTTCAATTACTATTACGATAACGTAATTACCGTCTCCTGTGTGTGCGAGGGGAAGTGCTAGCTTGTGGTAATTATATTAAAGTAACGTAATATTACTGTCCACGTGTACTACGAGCGACTGAGGGAAGCATGTGTAGAGAGAAGCAAGGAGAGGAGTAAGTACATACATAGCTATCTATTGGAGCGTGAATGGAAGTGTGTGTGTGTGATTTTTGATTGAATTTAATTATTCATTTGTTGGCTTGGAATTTATTTAATAAATAGAGAAAATTGGCATTTGGTTGTTGTGATTTCACCATTATTGCATGCTCTGTAATCATACATATATAGCAGGACGAACCCAGAAATAAATTTATTGTGTTGGAGGGAAGGATACAGGGATTATAACTCTGGGTAACTCGCTGCAGCCAACCAATGAGATTACATATTACCAGTAAGGTAAGCAGTTGGTAATTTATTATAAAGCTACGTTTATTCTATCACAGTCCACCCCCACATAATTGGCGCCCGAACAGGGACCTGCTCTTTGTATTAATTCCAGTCACACACGCGCACACCTTCACGAGTAGATAGATTACGGTTGTCCAGGAATTAAGGCAAAGGAAACAATAAAGAAATATTTTAAAATGTATACCGTAGCGGAATTAATGGAGGAAGCCCGAAGCTTGGGATATGCAGATACGGTCGAGATTTGACAGTACGTAGAGCGTCGTCAAGAGGAAGACAGGCTTGAAAGGTTGAGCCAGAGAGAGGCTGAAAAGGAACAGAGAGAGGCTGAAAAGGAACAGAGAGAGGCTGAAAAGGAACAGAGAGAGGCAGAAAGGGAAGAGAGAGAGCATGAAAGAGAAAGATGGGCACACGAACAGAAAATGGTAGAACTGCGAGCACAGGCGAATGGTAGTCAAAGCAGTATTGCAAGCTCGACTACAGTAACTCCGAGACTACAACTGGCGAAGTATGTAGAGGGAGACGAAATTGAACCGTTTATTGAGCGATTCGAGATGCTTGCAGACACGTATGTCTTTGGTGACGATGTAAAGAAAATAGAGTTTCTTAACCTGTTCGATGGTAAAGCCCTCAGTATCCTCTACCGACTCGATCCTGACACCAGGAATTATGCGAGCATGAAAAAAGCTCTGTTACAAGCATATGGGGTGACGGTCGATGATGCACGGAAGCAGTTTTTGAGTGCTTCCTTGCAAGATAAAGAGACCGTTGCACAGTTTAGTGCACGTCTCGCTAGCCACCTGGATCAGTGGTTTGATAAGGCCGAAACACCCAAGACGTTGGAGGGGATAAAGGATTTGTTGCTTCGCACGCAACTAGATAAGTCTTGTCCTCCAGAATTGTCAGCTCAACTCAAAACCCATAAGGTTAATTGCCTCAAGGAAATGGTGGAAATGTCGGATGCACATTTTACCGCATATGGTTACCACACGCGGGTTCAGTCGTGTGAGAATATTACTCAGTTAAATAAGCCTTCCCAAGACTCTGCTGGTTCATATAATCAGTCGAGTAATAATGATGATTCACAGCAGCATAGTCAGGTTGTACGTCAACAACCTAATCCTCACTTTAATCACGCCAAGAAACAAGGCAATAATTATTATTCTCAGCAGTCAAGTCAGTACCGTTATCAAGGGAGAAGTAACGGGAAGAGTTATAATAATAACCATGGTGGTAATAAGGGTTATTATCAGCGATCGGCTGCTGCTACATATACGTATAGTGAACCACAGTACCCAGCTGTAGGTATGGCTAGCGCTGCTGGGGAAACTCCAGAGGGTGGAGAAGGATATACCCAGCAGTCGACGGAAGCTCGTCAGGGTGAGAAGGATGAAGGGTTACGTATTCACGGGGACCATCGGTGGTTTAAAGGGAAGTGCTAGCGTTGGGGCAGACCTTATTTCACGGTTGCCTGAGGGAAAATTGAGCGAGTAATTAATTATTGGTTACAATTAGGATTCAAATTACTCGTTTTATTGTTATCTTCGAGTGCAACGAGCACAAACCCTTTATCCAAACTCAGATTTGGGGTTCACCTCGGTCTGATGTTTGGATATTGCATTGGGTCTTCCAAGACTTGGGTTCCAGCGGTTATCCCTGACTCTAATCTTGGATGATTAAATAATATGTATATTGCAATCTGTGTATCCTTATCCAAGCCAGAGATTTGGAGGGGCTCCCCTTTCCGAGGCTTGGATAATCATCTAATATATATATATTGCCTTACAGAAATTGATGGCAGTTGGATTTGTCTCCAGATAATTTTTTGCAATTTTATTATTACATATTATGTAACAATGACACAATGTATTACATACACCACACTTATATATTGTTTAAATGTGTACTATTGGTACTAGACATTACCAGGTATAATTATTCTTGCCACGGAGTTTCTCCTTAGATTTCAAAGTTAAAGTAACTGTTAGGAGTTTTTCACTCATTGGCAAAAATAAACACTTAACTGGTATTAAATCATGACACATACAAGGATGAGTGAAGTGTGAGTGAGTTATTATTGTAATAGTTATACATGCAAAGGCGTCATTACCACTTCATTATTCTATTAAACATTGCATAGAGCAATGTCTCTTCTGTGTGTGCGAATGTCACGGATCGATCCGTGATCATAATGTAACGTACGTAAGTAGTAGGATGCTATATATTATATATATATTAATAAAGGAATACCACGTGTGGGGAATGTTCTAGAAGGCATAGAACAGTGGTATTTTCCTCAGCCAGGAATGTGAATATAGGTGCAGGCTATTAATCCCCAGGTAGACAGGAAGGGTCACGTCATGTCAGGTCAGGTGAGGTCGAGTACCCATTCACTCCATTCCGTGTCTGAAGGCATTGCTACAAATTTTGCATTAATATTTATGCTATGGGGGCATCTATTACTTATTAAAATTGATTTTGAAGTGGAAGGGAATCATTTGCAAGCAGTTGCATGTTATGGGAAAAGTGATTTGCATGTATAACTAGGTATGAGTGACAATATGTAAACGTAGTCAAGGACTAGGCCATACGAACACGTAGATACTGGACAGTCTTTGATGAGTCACTTGCCAGGTAGAGAAAGGTAAAATGGGGAGGTGTCAGAAGGGTAATTATCCCTACCACCCATGTCTTGATTTTGGAAAAATACATTCAGTTGGTAAGCACACTCCACGAAGAACACACCTCGTACCAGCCCTCCTTGCCTGGGGGCCTACAGTTATAACGTAACGTCGAATTTGTTTAATTACTTTTTCACAAGGCTTATTGTTATTTAACTCACTATTCATTCGCTTGACGAGAATCAGTAAGGTGTAATTTTTACAGGTGAGGAGAGGGCTGGCCGGAATTTACGAGTGTGTGTGTGTGTGTATGAGGGACAGTAAACGAGTGTGAAATTGACATTGAAATATACCAACTGGGTTGCTTGATTTCAATTACTATTACGATAACGTAATTACCGTCTCCTGTGTGTGCGAGGGGAAGTGCTAGCTCGTGGTAATTATATTAAAGTAACGTAATATTACTGTCCACGTGTACTACGAGCGACTGAGGGAAGCATGTGTAGAGAGAAGCAAGGAGAGGAGTAAGTACATACATAGCTATCTATTGGAGCGTGAACGGAAGTGTGTGTGTGTGATTTTTGATTAAATTTAATTATTCATTTGTTGGCTTGGAATTTATTTAATAAATAGAGAAAATTGGCATTTGGTTGTTGTGATTTCACCATTATTGCATGCTCTGTAATCATACATATATAGCAGGACGAACCCAGAAATAAATTTATTGTGTTGGAGGGAAGGATACAGGGATTATAACTCTGGGTAACTCGCTGCAGCCAACCAACGAGATTACATATTACCAGTAAGGTAAGCAGTTGGTAATTTATTATAAAGCTACGTTTATTCTATCACAGTCCACCCCCACACTCACTCTCAGTGGGAACCACTAACACGCCAGCATAAAGTGACGACACAGGTCATAATATTATGATACACAAGGGAAGCGCCCTAGTTGCGCTCCTATAGCTCTCAGTTAGCTACCGATAACCGATCCGATCACCGGTTACTCTAGCGTGTTATCTCTCTTTAAAGTTAGCTTCCTACCCTAGCTTAAACCCGTGCAAGCTACATATTGTTACTCTGTATACTAACTCGTGTTATAAATAAAAAGTGAGTAAACTACTTTAACCTTGTTGTATCTTCTCAAACCATAATAGTTATAGAAAACCTAATAATTAAAATCAAACTCCGAAGAGACAACAAAGACACTACAAAGACAAACCAGTCGCCAGCCACCCTACCATATCGACTCATATGTTTGGAAGTAAGTAAGTCTTTCTTACACCAGAACATTTGGTGAACAGCGGTGAGGATACGAAATAAATAGTTTATAATAAAAGAGAAAAACAAAGTTACAAAAGCAAGGAATCCGAGAAAAGAGCACAAAATAATAAAAGGGTAAAAAAAAAAGAGAAAGTAAGAGACGTGAAGTTAAGCGAGTCAGTGAAGAAGAGGTTACAGGAGTGAGAGGAGAGTGATTGCAAGAGGTCACACTGGGTCACGCAACTCAGCACCTCATAGCCAAAACAAGCTAGCCTCTCTCCACCCCTCACTACAGTAGCCAATGGTGACGTCATCGACCCTGCCACCTCACACCACACGGTCGTGGCTATTACGTCATCGTTATACTCATTATCACTCTGCCAGCTGACTTAACCACACACAAAAAAAAAAAAAAAAAAAAAGTACTGTACTTCAGAGGAAGGACATAGGTGTGGTTTGGTACGACATCACTAGATCACTATACCTTCTATACTTAATCATATAGTATAGTCTAAGAGAAGTGATAATCGAACTTCAACTTCATTTTGAGGGATTATAACTCAAAACTTCACAACTCAGGACGTTGGCTTGGTTATGGTACGTCATCGTGACTACAACTGAAATAATAACCTACTACAAACAACGTTTATTCCTATAATATGGTCAGTGCTAGGTACATATAATTATATATTACAAATATATAACACACACAATCCTACATCATCACACTAGGATATAATATTATATGTACACGTATTTAACAATATTTCCTCATTACACATTCTATGTATTCATAATTGTGAGTATTAATATGTGCGTATGCCTTCACGTATATATACAGATGTGTTCTTGTTTTCTTCAAGCAAAAGTGACAGGGAATGAGTGAAAGAATACGTATACTACCGCACTATAACTAACACTAGTTAAGCAAGCGAACACGTAGTTTGGCAATACTAACAAAGTAGTGAAAGCTTAGTTGATTCAACCGAGATAGCTAATTAAAGTGTAAGTATTATGCAAAGTGCAACTTCTCTCGAATAAATATTATTGCACTAGATTTAGACATACAAGGTAGAGAATTAACCACTAATATTCTTCCTACTAAATCTACATAATTAACTGACTCGTTACTACTAACCTACACCTGATAACACTTAGTAACTTCACCTAGTAACACGAGATCAGAACGTACTTATTCTACGGCTTCACAAACTAACACTTCATCAACAAAATAGCAATTAACACTTTATCATACACCGTGGCAACGAATAATAACTCTACAACAACAATAATGGCAACTAATAATAACACTTCATCTACTATTACTAAGGTTTCATCCCAAACTCATGCAGTGAAATCAGTCACTTGGGACATTGTAACTTATATTGTCCATTTTTTTCTTAAGGTAGTAATTTTCATGTGCATATTCCAGTTACTACAGACTACAAATGACAACATAAGCTTCGTAAGTGGACATAGTAAACCAGACTTCATTGCTAGGACATTACTGACCGCAACTGCACTCACCCATCCAGATATCTTATTTAATTTTCTTCTGTGTTGTGAAAGCCTCATAGATGTTATCGGTAGGGGGCAGTTAGGCAGTCCACTAGCAGGGGTACACAGAATGGTTAGAAGTATAGTGAGTAATTGTGTAACAGTCAAACTAAGTAGGACTCTAGCGTTAGTAGGTTCGACCATTAGCAATGCTAAACAACTCTTGTGGGGGTCAAAGTGGTTGAACAAACAAGTAAATGTACCTAGAGCCCTACCTGTAGCTGTAAACACACACACAAACACTCAAACATGCACTTCACACACACCACACACTACAAACTTCACACCACAGAGCGCGAAGAAGAAGCCTTATTGTATGATCTGTAGGAAATATGGACACAGCCTAGAAAAATGTTACTTTGATAAGAATAATCTCTCAAATGCCAAAAGTAAGGATAATAATAATAATAATAATGTAGTAAGTGAAAGTGACAACAAGCCAAGTAGTCAGTTTTGCATTATTCATAACAGTGTGACACATAACACAGATAAATGTAGAGTAACGTTGAATGCCAGGTATGAAGTCAATAACAAATGTGCAAAAACAGGTGAAGATTTTAACAAACAAAACACTTCACATTAATTACATAATAAATAAATATACTTGTTGCTGCTTTGGTTAAAGTGGATATTCTTTCACTTCCTTGTAACATGGGGAATACAAATGTTTCTCTAGCTGTAGATACAGGAGCTTGTGTCTCCTTTACTTTCTGAAGAAACATTTAAACGACTGTTAAGGGAAAACCCGCAGTAACGATGGACTATCCAGCCATCAGATTTAAACATTTAACTACCTTATCTGGTAGTAGATTAGTCACTAAAGGAATAGTACAATTTCCTATCACACTTTCATTAAGTAGTCATAGACTAGAATGTACCTTCTATAACTGTGAAAACTTCAGTTTACCAACTGATGGTCCATTGAGTTTAAAGAATTAATCGAACATAACCTTGACATTGCAATCTCACTACAGTCAATTATCTTTCAAGGTCGGCTGTACCCATGTTGCCATGTTGACCTCTGAGTCATCAGTCACCAGCCAGCTGGGTGCTGGGGCACTCAAGGGAGAATGTGACTCACACATTAATCTGGCAGGCACAGTCAAAAGTACTACTCATTTACCAAGTAAAGGGTTTGCTATCATTAAGGTACAAGTGAAAGGTGATAATTGAAGGAAATCAAACCATATCCTTAAGTGAAACATGTAGAATAATTAATGTCGGTATGTCCATAATTTCTCTGATACAAGGAGACAGCTTCATTGAAGCTCTAATTTTTAACAAGGTTAATCTGGCAGTGAACATTAAACCAGGTACTTATATTAGTGACTTTCTTGTGTTTATTAAACCCATAGAGTGGAAAAAGAATCTCCTCCCTTAGCCAACATACACATTGTTGATGAATTCCAATTTACGAAAACTATTAATGAATTAAGTGAGCATGTAAAAGTAAATGATTTTCCTTCACATCGCACACAGCTTTTACACACATTAGCAAATCACAGGTCGGGTATTGCCTTACCTGGTGAGCGGTTGGGGAAAACAACACTACTAAAACATCATATAAAATTAACTGACACAGATCTAGTATATGTTAAAGCTTATAGATTACCTCATAGTCAGAGGCAAATAATGAATAAAATGGTGGATGATATGTCAAAAGAGGGAATAATTGAACCATCAAACAGTCCTTATAACAGCACATTATTTTTAGTAACTAATAACACAGGTGATTTCCGTCCTGTTATAGATTTTAGGAAGATAAATGAGAAAACTGTCAAGGATAGGTGCCCATTACCTGTGCTTAATTAAAGATATCCTCAGGGAGATTGGGGAAAATAACCGAGTCTTTACTAGTCTTGACTTAGTGAATATTGGCAAGTAGAATTAAATGACCAATCCAAACCTGCATACCCAGATGACTTAATTATTGTCAGCTTGAGGTAAATTCACACCTTCAGAACTGGATAGAGTTTTTCAGCGACTGCAGGATGTTGGATTAAAGGTTAAGGCTGAAATAGAGTTTTTTGGGTCATAAAGTAAATAGTAAAGGAATTCACACTTTGGATTCCAAGATTAAAGCAGTAAAGGATTTTTATCAACCTACTACAGTAAAGTAAATAAGGAGTTTCCTTGGATTAGGTTCATATAACAAGTCATTCATAATGAATTTTGCTAAAATAGCCAACCCACTAATAAGACTCCTGAAGAAAGATATCGAATTAAGTGGTCACAAACAGAGTAGGATAGCTTTGATCAGTTAAACTTAGCTTACATTCTACTCCTATCTTAAGTTACCCAGAACCTTCCGTTTTCTCTCTGTACTGAAGCATCAAACGATGGTTTACGCCCTGTCCTTATGCAGCATACCACAGAAGGATGTTGCAGGGCTTGTGTATATCCCAGTCGGGTGGTGAAGGATACAGAGAAGAAATATAGCGTCACGAATTTGGAAGCTATAGCGGTGGTTTGGGCCTTAAAGATCTTCAGGGAAATAATTCTAGGGTATCCTATCACCGTATTCATGGTAAAGAAAAAAAAAAAAGAAAAAAAATTGACAGGTCAGTTAGCCAGATGGTATCTCAGAGTTTCAGCCTATAATTAAATATCTTCCGGGGCGTTTTAATAAAGTTGCAGATGCCTTATCTCGCAATAGATCAGCTGCTGCTGTCATTCCCACTAACAGTGATGTAGACTTCAATGTGGAACTTGTTAGAACTGAACAAAAGAAAGATAAATTTTGGGCAAGGGTCATTTATGCTTTGGTTCCAGGGGACGAAGAAACTAACCTACCGGAGTTACCCATTCCACTAACACAGTTTGAGGTAATAGATGACACTTTGTTCAGGAAACTTGAGAAACAGACTAACATTTCTTCACAAGTAGTAGTCCCTGATACACTAATCAAGACTGTACTAACATTAATGCATAATCATTCACAAACCGGATAACCGGGTAGAGATCGCTGTATAGCGAAACTAGACTTAAAAATAAAAAAAATGTTTTGGTTCATTCTCCGCATCGACGTGGAGAAACATATTAAGAATTGTGAATCATGTCATGCTCATAAAGGTAATACAATGGGCCAAGCTCCAATTTTAAATTACCCAATACCTGAAAAACATGGGATGTAACTGGTATAAATATACTAAGCTTACCACACAAGCAAATTTAACGAAGGTAACGAATTTAATTTGTCAGTACACCACACCTAGGGTGATACTAACCGACAAGGGTAAAGAAATTACTAATAATTGTTACGCAACATATGTGATCAATATCATATAAAGCAAACTTTTATTACAGCATATCATCCAGCAAGCAATCGCAAGATACTTGAAGTTTTGCGACAAATGGCTAATCCTATGCACGGATCATGGGAAGACTGGAATTCTTTACAGCTGTCTCCATTAAAGGTTCCATAAACTCATCAGTGGGCAAGTCCCCGCATTATATTCTATATGGAACAGACAAACGACTTCCATATTAAATCATTACTGGAAATTTTCCTCCAGCATATAATATGGATGACTACAAGTGTTTAATAACATCCATAAGGAAGTCAGGAATCACCTAAAAGGTAGTAGGCAGGAGATGTTGATCAAACAACATACTCAAGCTGTGAAGATAGATATTGCTGTAGGGGAAAATGTCATGATAAAATCCCCAGAAAGAGTATCAAAGTTAACTCCAAAGTTTGTTGGTCCGTATGAAATAATCGACATCACCATGGAAATAGAAATAAAAAAAAAATTAAATGTATAAAAACGGGGAAGGTAGAAATAATGCATGTAGATAGGAGTAAACAGATAAACTTAAATGAACCATCTAAAATATAAACAGCACAAGCACAAGAAATACTAACCTCCACTCCCACATATCTGTCTTCAAACACACACACAGACAAAAACTAAGGTCTGCAACATAAACTAAATAATGACATTTATTTCAAATGGGAAACAAGATTTTATTACTGTTTTTGCTAGGTATAGCGCGTGTTACACTTGCCGAACAAACAGCAGTTACAGCCCAAGTACTGAAGCCAGGTGCGCTTCAGGTGCTTTGGTTGAATATAGAGTAAAAGTCTTGATAGTGGAAGATTTAGTTACTGTACAACTGGAAGTTCACGGATTGCTAGAAATGCCAAAGATAATTTTAAATCTTGGACAACATGTATCAGACTTACACAGACAAATAGAAACTGCTCATGCTCGTCGTCAGAGACGTGGCCTTTTTTTTTAATTTCATGGGTTTGTTAAGTAAACAGTTGTTGGGACAGCAATGGCCGATGATGGCATTGTCTTAGGTAAGAAACCAGGGGGGGTAATTACTGCCCTAGGACAACAGAATAGAATTGTCATTCAAACTTAAGAAGCTCTGGCCGATGATGTCACTGTCTTAGGTAAGAAAATAGGGGGGGGGTAATTACTACCCCAGGACAACAGAAAATAATTGTCATTCGAACTTAAGAAGCTCGGCAACACCTACGACACAAACCCATGAAATAATTGAACGAACTAACTAACCAACTATCTTCTGTGGTAAACGAATTAATTGGAATAATACCTAACATTGAACTCATCCAATTAATTAGTGAGTACATAGCAGCCATTGACATAGCTGTTAAGAAACATAATTATTTAAACGAAGTAGTCATAAGTGACTTGGTAGATACTGGATTGGGTAGAGTAAACTCGAAGTTGTTACCTCTATGGCAGTCGCAGGCAGCAGTGGAAATAGCTATAAAAACTTAAAAGCTTAACCCTATATTTACCCTATCTGACGTGGAATATTACTACTCTATCATTGGACTCATTCTAACTGAGACAAGATTCTATTACTGTTTTTGCTGGGTATAGCGCTTGTTACACTTGCCCAACAAAAAGCAGTTACAGCCCAAGTACTTTAGCCAGGTATTTTGGTTGAACATAGAGGAAAAGTCTTAAATATTCCATAAAAGTAAAAAACGTCAATTAATATTTGGGAATTACGACCATTTCCAATTAGAGTAAATAATACCATGCTGGTTGTATACAAGTCATACATAGTCTCATCTGAAGATTATACTGCCATAGACACTTTGGAAAAACATTCATTGGATGACTGTCGCACATCATACTTACACTTGCATGTACTGTATGTCCTGCTTATATGTTTACTTAGAATTTAGCAAACAAGGCACAGTCTGTCCTTTCATTCATAATGCCAGACTCAACTCTTCCCACATCTTACTGTACTTTCAAAACTGTCAGTAATATTTCCTACCATGAGCACTTCAGTACTAACCACTACTACTACACAAACAGAGAATAAGTGTGATATTATTTAGCAATGGTAAGTCCAACACGTTTGGGTGGATGGTTATTATATGGCTCAGAGGGTCATTGTGAGATTAGGAATGAACATTTTTCTTAACTTACCTACTCATCACCATAAAGCTTTTGTGTCCACACTTTCTACAGAGTTAATGTCAGAGTTAACCTTGTAGAAAACATCTCTATAGATAACATAATTTTTTTTTTAGATAAAATAAAATCCTTCAATTTTTAATAGACTCAGAGTTTACCTCAAAGTTGAATAATTTGTTACCTTTACATCTCTTAAGAGAAGTTGTATTACCTCTACACATCATACCTGCACTAATGTTAATTGTTGTACTATTGTATTTAGCTGATGTATACGGAAGGTGTACGCTTGGTACCAACAATTATTAGTTCGCGAACGGCAAAGACAAGTGTCACAAGGTAATGAGGATACAAATGTATAGGCTAATTACACACCACTACACATTTAGATAGGATGTATTTACCCATAATGTATATTGGACATGTAATATTAATTATTATCTATAGAAATAATAAAGTACATCTACAGACTGCATGTATTCCAATAATAATAATATCTATATATTTAAATCTTAAGTTTAATAGGGAAAATATTAATAATCAACCTGGAAAGATATGCCAGAAGATAATAATACCCTTATATAACAACATGTAAATTATTATAAATGTTCCTTCGAGGGCGAAGGATGGTAGTGGCCGAGCATTGTTCCGGTTTCACCTTCATTAGAGGGCTACTTATAATAACTTACTTAATACTTTCTTATATGAGTCACTTACACACTCAGACTTACACCCATCACATGATGCTCCAATACTGCTAGCCTAAGCTTGAACGGGAAGAGTACAGGACTCACTCTCAGTGGGAACCACTAACACGCCACCATAAAGTGACGACACAGGTCATACGGTGGTATTCTTAAAAAAATCTTTCCCTTCAAAAGCATGGGAAAGAAATATATCACTAATTTTCTATTCTTAAAGATTTCATTCCTCTCCGGGCCCTAATTTCTTTCCCTAGAATCGAGTATATTATTGGAACAAGAAGGAAACATTTACCCCATTCCTTCAATAATTCTTTCGTTGTATTTTATCATGTACTGTTGATGTTTTATATATAACATCATAATATATTGGAAAGACGTGCAACAGTATTGTATCACCGAAGGAAAAAGAGTTAAGTAAATAAATGAAACATTTCTTTCAAATTTCTAAAGACCTACCATACACGGTTTAAAATTTGTGTTGGACTGGGTTGTATGCGTCATTGGTAAAGTGTGTGGTGATTGGTCCATATACTCGCCTGACTCCATACTCCACCTCTACACCTCTCTAATCCTCTCTGATACCATGCTGCTTGTGCTGCTATATATTTGTTTATTATTTATCATTATTTCATTCAATATATACAATTTTTTTTAATACCATTAGTCTTAGCAATGATTGTAGTGTCCAGATATATTGGTCACAACTCGATATAATATTAAACAAAGAAATTATGACGAGTAAAAGTGAACAAAGTTTCCCACTATATTTATACCACTATTAGTCTATTATTATCATCGTTTTTCTACAGGAAACGAGACTGATGTTGTGTTGCTGATTCTCTTTAATTAAGGACTCTGTGATCGTGTATAAAAATTGAAGGCTTCTGATTCCTCCTGACCATGCTACGAAACATTTAATCACATAAAACAAAACCTTCTGAGCACAGCGTGGTTGTGTTTACTGTTTATATTTTGCGCCCGGAGGGCTAATAGACGTACAAACGCACACACATTTATCATTTCCAAGGCACAGGGCTACCAACGTGTAAACTTTTCATTCCCTTCCAAGGAATTCTTTAAGTATAACGAAGGGAAGGAAAAATCCTTAGCAGGGAAAGAAATATGTAAGGAAAGAATTACTTTTAAGAATACCAGCGATAATATTATGATACACAAGGGAAGCGCCCTAGTTGCACTCCTATAGCTCTCAGTTAGCTACCGATAACCGATCCGATCACAGGTTACTCTAGCGTGTTATCTCTCTTTAAAGTTAGCTTCCTAGCCTAGCTTAAACCCGTGCAAGCTACATATTGTGACTCTGTATACTAACTCGTTTTATAAATAAAAAATGAGTAAACTACTTTAACCTTGTTGTATCTTCTCAAACCATAATAGTTATAGAAAACCTAATAATTAAAATCAAACTCCGAAGAGACAACAAAGACACTACAAAGACAAACCAGTTGCCAGCCACCCTACCATATCGACTCATATGTTTGGAAGTAAGTAAGTCTTTCTTACACAAGAACAAGCTCTTGAATTTGATTTATCACGATTTCGTTGGAGCACAAACGCAAGAAACTTTGAAGAACATGAAAAGGTTCACAAAAACATAAAAACGAGGTTATTTAATACTGTCAACATTTTGACTGGACATACATAATTTATTAAACTAATTATATACAGAAACAACAGAAACATCCCACAAGAGAGAACACAGGTTGAAGTTGTATAATTATGAACAGAAGCGATACGGGGAGCATATGTTATCATACAGGCGACAGTGCAGTATCAATTACCAGGTACAATTTGAGAGAAGGAAATCTCAGGTGGGTACTAACTCCTGTGACTGATAGTACGTACAGCCGGCAGCATAAATTCGCATCCATTCCATGTCTTTAACAATGCTAATATGACCAATATAGTTGCATTCTGAACCAGTTTTTATTCCAACAACATACGTAATTTACCACATGAAAACTATATATGTCATCTCTGCTTTAGAATTGTATTACATCATCACTATAGGTCATACATACGTATGTAGAAATGAAGCGAACTTATGCTGCCGACTGTACACTCTCTGCTTGTTACAACTCTGTGCTCAGGCCACGACCGCCACTTGCCTCAGTGTACGCCACCCTGGCTTAGATTGAAGTCGTGTTCGTCTGCTCTGTAATTTGTATCCGCAACATCGAGGTCCTATAGCGCCAGAAAAAGGTGATAGAGAGGTGTGACAGCAAGCAGTAAGGAAATGAAAAGAAAAGAGGGACAGTTGAAGAACTGAAAGCTAATGGCTGGGGCCGAAGGGGCGCCAAAACCCTGTAAGTATTGCCCACATTAATTAATATAGGCAATACCCCCCTACGGGGAGATAGATAGAGATATAGAGATAGATAGATAGATAGATAGAGATAGATAGATAGATCCCCGGACAACGTCGGGTATCCCTGCTAGTATATATATATATATATATATATATATATATATATATATATATATATATATATATATATATATATATATATATATATATATAATGCCAAAGCACGATAAATACCACCTGTATAGTGCGTTACCAGGGGAAAAAGTAAGTGTTATCAATAACCAACAGCTGTAAAAATATCGGTATTTCTGCATAAGAGTTCCACCTCTTTTTCATTTTTTTTCCTGCCTATTTTTACTTATTTTTCTAATCATTAGTGACCATAATATTGATCGGAAACAACTTGGTTTATACATATTCCGTAATCCCTTCAAATTTGGGGTTATCAATACCCATTTCCATTTATTTCAAGGAGGTACAGCCATGGCTAATAGTGGTGGACCAGGGTCCAAGGAGTGTTGGAGAGCAACTGAATAGAGTTCGAACAAGTGAATTTTCCAAATTATTCTCAACGTTGAGAGAGGTTTACAAGACTCCCTTTTTCTAATTCTGTTCAGTTGCTCTTCAACACTCCTTGGACCCTGGTCCACCACTAACAGCCATGGCTGTACAGTATACTCGCCAGCCTTGCCTCTTGGTACAGGAGCTCGCACGTTTTAGGAGATGTGGCACCACTGTGATGATTTGCCTCGAAATAATCCACGTGTGTGAAATAAGTAACCTCGATACAGTGGCGTATGAAGTGAACTTTGTTGTTAAATGTTTCGAACCACAAAGTATCATAACAGGCTGAACTTTGTTTAACCTAATCTATGCAATAAGTGTTTAATATCTGCCAACTTTATAAAATTATATAAAAGAGAGAAGTATGTAATCTTACCTCATCACGCCCTAACCATCAGAGCAACACCCGCGAACCTATATATATTTTCTTGATCAGGGTGACCCAAGGATGGTTTTAGGGAAAAAAAACAACAATTTCTTATTTGCTGTTTCTAGCTGCTGGCGATCTTGCCAGCGAAGAATGGGGATTTACCAGAATAAATAGGGATATATATCCCAACCGGGAACAAATTTTGACCACCCCCTCAGGAGGAAAATTTGTGAGTGCTTTTGCAGTTTATGCATATGATGAATCTTAATCCAACATATTTTTTGTTTTCCAAATATTGGGTATCTTATTATTTACCCGGTCAACGCCGGGTACTACACAAAATAGTTATTTATAAAATGCATAATAATTGGCCACAGTTTTGTGATGACGTGTCGTTGGTATCTCATCATCTAGTCTGCAGCGCCTTATATGAGGTCAGAGAAAAGAGGGAGCTGTGAGCCTGGCACATACAAGCTCAGATGTGACCACATTTGCTTCAATATTCGCAGTAAGAAACACAGGAACAGTGATGAAACACGATTATGTTGGTAGTGTATTGGAGTTAGAAATAAGAAACCTATGCCACATTTACTGTATTTTTACTTATCGTAAGGTAAAAGAAACTATCTATATCTATCTACTTATTTCTTACCATCCTACTACACTAATTGTAGAAGTTATTCTCAAAAAGTGATAACATGAACTGAATAAACAAGTAAACACTGATAAGTTGGATGTGTGAATGACAACTATGCTGATCACGTTTGAAATTCTGACTTTATTATATTTGGGTGAATAATATTAACATAACTTCTATATGGGATATACTTTAACCTGTAAAGAGAAGACAAACTGATCTTTCCAATTTTTGTTAACAAACAACAATTAACAAAATTTAACGTTTTATGGAGACAGGGGCATATTCATTTACGCACTATTAATATTGTGTATATTGCAGCTACAGTAACTACATGGTTTTATGTTCATTACGTTATAATGGCGAGAATGAATATGCTAGCCCCACCGGTAAGGTGAAGAAAACTCTTCTCTTCAGTTATGACTGGATACTGAAGCTTCTTCCAATGAGTTCTCGACAATATCATGGATGTTCACTATTCTTGTGATTCGTTCTATGAATATTGAAGCAAATGTGGTCTTATCACAGCATGCCATGTGCTAGGTGTATGGCTCCTCCCTTTTTCTGACAACAGATTTGGGGATCCATACATTTATTAGATTATAAGATAGAAACAGAACGTAATCACAAAAATTTAGACAGATAAAATGCATTACATAATGACGAGTACTGAATACTTTCTAATGTAGAACATTAAGGTTAAACAAATTCGGGGTGAAATGATACATTGTGGTTCGAAGATTTAAACAACAAAGTTCACTTCATACACCACTGTATCGAGGTTACTCCATCGCGGCAAATCATCACAGTGGTGCCACATCTCCTACAACGTGCGAGCCCCTGTAACACGGGGCAGTGCTGGCGAGTGTACATGAGGAATCTCTAAGGCCAGGCAAGGGGTCCAGTTCCTAGTCAATCAGAGCCTTTAGTGGGGTCATTGGTAGAAAGTGGGGTCCCCAACCCCCCTGTGTCGTAGGCTGACTCGTGATGAGGACGCCACTTCCCTACTCCCCTAATTCATTAATAAGCACAAACAATTAACACCAATAGTCTAGGCTACTCACCCACCGAACCATTTGACCAACAAGTTACAACCTATCAGCCTTGTATGACTTCATATTAGAAGGACTCATACTGTCCTTATAAACCAACATGTTCACAAGTACACACTCGGTCGGCTCTCACAATAAAACTGAGGTTAACTCACTGAACTGAGCCTGGCTGAAGGTCTCCCATAAAGTAAACATTAGACACGAAATATACTGCTTCGAACATTAGGTCTATATGATTATGATCTAAAAATAAACTGTTCAAAGAAATAGTGAACCAACTCATACGAAACTTTACATAAATCATTATTAGCCATTGGAAGGGCAGTAAGAGGAAATGTAAAGCTGTACTGTTTCTAGCTACTGTACAGCCACAATCAAATATCCACCCACACCTTCCTTCCATCGACCAAAAAAATCAGTAACATATCAAAATATAATCATACAACAACACCTTATGTCAACTCAACACTCTCAATTATTATTATGAGGTGTTGCAAAATCATACACGTGTTTATTATTATTATTATTATTATTATTATTATTATTATTATTATTATTATTATTATTAGGGGCTACAAAATGATACACGTGTTGTTCTTTATTACCAAGATAGTTACTGTGATGGAAGGAAAGTGTTGGCGGATATTTGATTGGGGCTGTACCTGTACCATATGCCAGATTTGTGATAAGATGGGGAAATCTATTTGCTACTTATGATTATTTAGTTAGCACAACTCTCTTGTTTAATGACCACTTAATTAAAGGTAGTAATTCATTTTTTGTTACAATGTAGTGCTTGATTCCTCTAAAGTATCCTAGGAAACAGGACCAGAGGAGCAAAAATAATGGTGTTCTGTTGTTGCTTGGAATAGTTTGGAGCATTCAATTGCTTCAGAATTACCAACACTAAACTTCCCCCCTTAATACTACAGGAAATGTTGGCTACTTCTGATTCAGTAGATAACTTTGAACGTTACCAGCAATCATCCCAGGACTACTCTCATGTGTGTCATTCCTGGCACTCAAGTTTGAACAACATAGAGAGCAGAGACAATAAGTGGTGGAGTGAGGTGGACTTGAGCAAACGTGTGGAAAAGCATTGAATTGTATCAAACATTGCCATGAATGAAGCAGCTCTTGCATGTCTTCCCTCTTGTTGTAATAAAACTTCTGTACTGTATATACAGTATGATGAAAATCAGTTGGAGATGGTCAGTAGGAAAATTGAATAAGTTTTATAATGAATGCCTTAATAATTGTTTCAGAATTGGTAGTTGAGGAGGTATAGTCACTCATAAAATTAAAGACACCTTTTATTTGGTGTAATATCTGTTTTGGTAACATTGAATCTGACGTCAGAGGTGGAGGTGTGTGTGTGCAGTTAATCCCTCAACTACCATCACCGACGTCAAGTACACGTCAAGTTGCCAGAACTGATATCGCACATAGCAGGTGACTTGCCCTGGGGGGGTCTTAAATTTTATTAGTGACTGTACAGTTGGCAGCACAAGTTCGCTTCATTTCCACCTGCGTATGTGTTACCTATAGTGATGTTGTAATACAATTTTAATGCAATGATGACAGATATAGTTCTCATATGGTAAATTACGTATGTTGTTGGAATAAAATCTGGTTCAGAATGCAACACTCTGGTCCTATTAGCATTAATAAAGAAATGGAATGGACGCGAATTTATGCTGCCGGCTGTACATTTGTGATTCACTGAAGGTATCAGAGGTGATGCCTCTCATTCTCTGGAACCTTTCTATAATCTTCAGGGTTAGTCGTATATGGTATAGGTTCCATATGCTTTAAGAGTCTGTTTCATTGTTTGTATTTGAAATTTGGTATCTGCTTCATCATATCTATAATTGTTTGTACTACAGTGTTTTGTGTTATAGTCAAACAGCTAGCCAGTGGTATATGACAAAGCTCAAAGCTCTGAAACAATTTGACATTGTTCGAAACAAATGCATAAAATAGTATATAAGTAGAGCATAATGTTAGACAAAGCTTAAAATAGTGTGACAAACTTCAATACTTATGACATTGCAGCAGAAATGAAACATCAATACTACAAATGCGACAACAACAAATACAATTACTTTGACAGTTATGGAAAATGGAACCTCATAGTAAAACATAAATCTGGCTACTTTACATGGTTTCATTATGTTCATACCTTTATATTGGATTGATCAAATATATTTTACAATTGTGGATATAATGTATTTTATTATTGTCTTTAAAATTGTTATATATATATATATATATATATATATATATATATATATATATATATATATATATATATATATATATATATATATATATATATATATGTCGACATATTTTGTAGCTTTGTTGTTATCTAACCTTTATTAAACTATTTTATGTGAATATTTATTATTATTATGAGGTGCTGCAATATCATACACGTGTTGTTCTTCATTATTATTATTATTATTATTATTATTATTATTATTATTATTATTATTATTATACGATGATATAGTTATTAATTATAATTTAATGGTGACCACTGTTTTTCTATTACTCTTATCTGCCTATCTATAAGGCAAAATACTGTACTTTAACCTACATTTGTGTTATATATATATATATATATATATATATATATATATATATATATATATATATATATATATATATATATATATATATATATATATATATATATATATATATATATATATATATATATATATATATTTTCACACACACCAAAACACTTAAATCTAAAACACACACAGAAAGAGAGATAACACAGAGATAGGGACAGAACACACACATAAACAGAGAGTGAGAGAGAGATAAAGATAACACACAGAAACACACACACACACAAACAGAGATAAAGACAGAACACACACAGAAACAGAGAGTGAGAAAGAGATAAAGATAACACACAGAAACACACACACACAAACAGAGATAGAGACAGAACACACACATAAACAGAGAGAGAGAGAGATAAAGATAACACACAGAAACACACACACACACACACACACACAGATAACACACACAAACACACACAAACAGAGAGAGACAGAACACACACACAGTTAAACAGAGAGTGAGAGGGAGAGAGAGATATAACACACACAAACACACACACCGGTTTTCTTTTTCTCATATCTGTCTATCTATAATACAAAATACTGTAGATTCCTTAACTCCTTCATTTAACATTTTGCAAAAATCAAACTAAGCTTAAAGGATTATCCATGAATTATATAATGTATGTACCAAAAGTGAAGCCTAATACTTCTATCCCATTAATTAATTGATATAATGGTTGTAAACTTGTAATCACCACCAGAGGGCCGTGGGAACTGCTGGATAAATTATACAAGGGACACTCAATAATGAATAATCTCAACTACTCAACTTCTCAAGGGTTGGTCAGTTTGGCTGGAGTCAGGATGGAGAACACACGCACATATTCTCTCTTCCCTGTTGTGTTGTGTTTGTTGACGTGGGTAGTGGATTGGTATGGATTACCCTTAGACAACCTTAACCTCAGACCTGTTATTGGTATTGTGTTTACTGTAGCTAAACACAGGATGCTGTATATTCAAACACACGTACGTATGTATCACATTTATTGATTACTAAGAGACAGTCCTTGATATACAAAACACAGGATGCTGTATATCATTCAAACACAAGTATGTATTACGTTATTGTTTACTAAGAGACAGTCCTTGATATACAGAGAGAGAGAGAAAGGGTTTTAAAGGAGGTGTTAGGTGAGAGGAAAATATCAGTAAGTAATTCCACTGAGAATTTTGAATCGAAATATGAATTGTATGAAGGATTCAGTCGTACAATACATAAAAATATAACACACTGAGTGATTCAACATTCCATGGATTAAATTGAATGATTACCTGCATGGATAATTCTAAGCAAAAATGTCTCTATGATGAAATGTCGAGTTATACATAATTTAGTTGTTACAATACATTATGATACTCCCATCCTCTCTATCTCACCCTTATCTTGTTATTATCTTGTTAGTGTGTATGTGTATGTTTATGTATGTGTGTGTGTATGTGTTACTATCTTATATGTGTGTATGTGTGTATAAGTGTGTGTATGTGTTAGTATCTAATGTGTGTGTATGTGTTAGTTCTTATTGTGTGTGTGTGTGTGTATTAGTATATTATGTGTGTGTAGCCTATGTGTGTGTATTTGTATGTATGTATGTGTATTTACATATATGTATGTGTGTGTTAATTAATAACAGTATCATTTCAATATGGAAACACAAAAACAAAATTGAAAAATGAATTAAGGAAAGTGCTCTCACTCTCGTATAGTCTAATATTTTCACAGCCCCTCCTCTCTCAACGGTCAACCATTCTACCACCTCCCCCCCCCCCCCTCTCTCTCTCTCTCTCTCTCTCTCTCTCTCTCTCAACACCTACCTTTCGAACACACATCGTCAGTACATCTTGAGTGGTTTTGGTAGCAATGGCATCTGTTACACCCTTCTCGCCATACCACCGATTCACCATAACAATCACGGTCGTATTTTATCTTCTTGAGTCTTTCCTCTGTAGATGAAAGAGAAATCATTTGTAATTATTGTTTGTTTATGTGTGCGTGTGTGTGTGTGTGTGTGTGTGTGTGTGTGTGTGTGTGTGTGTGTGTGTGTGACTGTGTGAAAGAGAAATCATTTGTAATTATTGTGTGTGTGTGTGTGTCTGTGTGTGTTACTGTGTGTGAAAGAGAAATCATATGTTATTATCGTGTGTGTGTGTGTGTTACTTTTAACTTTAGTTTAAAGGGAATGTGTGTGCATATATACAGTATGTGTGTTGTTATCTTGTGTTTATGTAAGAGGAAGTCATATGATATTATAAACACACACTCACACACTTAAGAATTACAACTATAACCAACCTTTTACACACACACTTAAGAATTACACCTATAACAGCTTACACACACACACACACACACACATATATAGTCTATCTCCAACTCTATCACATAATATAACTCACCTTCTGTACAACGTAGTCCTCTACATCTTATTTTTCCCTTGACACATTTACAGTATACACATTTATTAGCTCTCCACCAATTATCTGCAAGTTCCCCTTGGTCACATTTGGCCCATTCTGGTAACGAGGGAATCTTTGGCAGGGGAGCTGTTGTTGTAGTTTCATCTGCAAAGTTTATGCATCACAAATTATTATTATTATTATTATTGGTGTTGTTGAATGAGTAAATGCAGCTGTTGTTGTTGTTGAAATAGTAAATGCAGTTGTTTTTGTTGTTGAATTAGTAAATGCAGTTGTTATTGTTGAAATAGTAAGTGCATGCAGTTGTTTTTGTTATTGCTTTTGTTGAGTTAGTAAATGCAGTTTTTTTACTTACTCGTATCGGTACCATTTGTTCTATTAACATCTCGTTTTGAAATACCATCTTCGTCTTAAGAAATTGCAATGCCATCTAAATCTTCCAGTGTTGCAATACCATCTTCGTCTTCAAATTTTTCAATGCCGTCTTCATTTTCAAAATTTGCAATATCATCTGTGTCTTCAAAATGTTCAATGCCGTCTTCATCTTCAAGTGTTGCAATGTCATCATTATCATCATTATCATCATCATCATCATTCAAGTGCTGCAGTACCATCTACATTTCTTATTAATGTTTCAAAATCATCTTCATAATCTTCAAAATTAGCAGGACCATCTGAATCTTCAATATTTGCAACATCAATATCTTCAAGTGTTGCAATACCCTCTGCATATGTTGATTTCACACTTCCCCTGTTGAATAAGATAAACATCTTCACTAAATTAAGGACCCTGTGATTGTGTATGAAAGTTGGTGGCTTGTGATTCCTCCTGACAAGGCTATATAGACCACGAAACCAACAAACAAGCTCCTTCAATACAAGTGGTGGTGTTTCATGACAATGTTTGAATCACTCACTAACATCCAAGTTTCTGACATCACGAGAATCCTTAATTAAGGGGATTATAGTATATTACAATAAATAAATTAAGTACATATGATTTAGAACTAAATTATTTACTGCCAGAATAATTATCTGATAAATATGAACTAGATTAAGAATCATATATAAATTATTTACCTCTAAGTGAATTATTTACCTTCATGCAAGATATTAGTTACTAAAAATAGATTAGATAGAAATGAATTAGAACTGAATGACTTACCGTAGGCCAGAAGGACCAGGTAGGCTATTACCCACACCAATGCCAATAATAATAATAAAAATAAAAATAGTAATAATATTAATAATAATGATTATGATAATAGTAATAATGATAATAATAATAATAATGATAAAAAAAATGATAGTCATAATAATAATTATTATTATAATAAAAATGATAGTCATAATGATAATAACAAGAACATGAAGGAAAACCCTTCAAAAGCTCCGGCTCTTAATGATTCAAGTGAAATGAGTGAGTGAGTGAGTGAGCGAGTGAGTTGAACCCTTTTTAAGAAGTGGTCGCCCCAAGAAAAAGAACAAGAACAATAATTACGATAAAACCTAGAGCTCTCGGCTGAAGCCGGAGGTAAATATTATAGTCATAATTATATGAAAGAAAAGTTGCAAACTACCCAAATCTAACCTTATACCGTTACTCCTTCCCTCTTGACAACACACACAACAACTACAGTACAGGTAGGATGAACGGTATGGTGGTGGTGGAATCTTGTCACTTGCTGGCAATTGCTGTTTCTCGGGCTGTTATTCTGCTCTTATATTCGGATTGGGACACACACACACACACACATACATATATACCCATACATATACACACATACATACACACTAAAACAAGAATATGAAGGAAAACCCTTCAAAAGCTCCGGCTCTTAATGATTCAAGTGAAATAATAAAATATCCATATGTAAAGGTCTCAAAAATATTAATTATGTTTTATCTGGATATTAGTATTCATATGGTTATATTGAAATTTTGAAAATGAACCCTTTTTATTGAGGGTGAACCCCTCGGATAAATTATTCAATGTCGGTAAAAGAAAATGGATGGGAGGAAGAGAGTGAGTGAGTGAGTCAGTTGAACCCCTTTTAAGAAGCGGTCGCCCCAAGAAGAACAAGAACAAGAACAATAATTACGATAAAACCAAGAGCTCTCGGTTTAGGCCGGAGCTAAAAATTGTACAGCTTCGCACACAAGGCAAATATGAAATTAAAACAGACCAAACATTTTGATAAAATATTACGTGCATCTCCCTCACACACACATTTTGTTCCCATCTTCCTTACATGGAAACACACCGAGCATTTTGAAAATAATATGTGGCCATCCATTATAACACTAGAATTGATACACATACGTATATACAGTTGTCTCCACTATTAATGAGCACAGCGTCCGAAGGGTATGGCAAAATGTGACATCATTGTTTACTCTTAGTAATAGTAAATGTGACACCACTGTGTTTGCTTACTCTTAGTAATAGTAAATGTGGCACCACTGTGTGCTTTTACTCTTAATAATAGTAAATGTGGCACCACTGTGTTTGTTTACTTGTAGTAATAGTAAATGAATGGACAGAACTCACCCCTGCTATATGATCCACCGGACGATGTTCTCGTTACTAGTGGAGTCAACTGTACACACACACACACACACACGTGTAAACTAATTTAATTAAAGCACACGGTGCACACCAAGCAGTTTGATAATATTACGTGGATCTCCAATATAACACTGTACAGATACACGCCAATTTTTATTATTACTTTTTTTTTATTGGAACCCAAACATACCTTTCCATTTTACCTGACCCGTTAATTAAAACGATCGAGTTGTCACTCAAGTATTTGGGCAGGTAAGAGAGAGATAGAGAGTAATGTATTGTCTTTTCCTCACGCTTCCCTGGCGGTTATAAAAATGTTCGATAAACTTTTTTAAGACTTTTCATTTCAGGTCTATATATTTTTAGCTCCGGCCTAAGCCGAGAGCTCTAGATTTTATCCTAATTATTGTTCTTCTTGGGGCGACCAATTCTTAAAAGGGGTTCAACTCACTCACTCACTCACTAACTCACTCACTCACTCTCTTCCTCCCATCCATTTTCTTTTACCGACATTGAATCATTTATTATTATTATATTTTTTTCTTCTTGGGGTACCACTTCTTAAAAGAGGTTCAACCAATATTTAAGAGGTTCAACCGAGAGGGGGTTCAACCGAGGGGCTCACCCTCAATAAAAAGGGTTCATTTTCAAAATTTCAATATAACCATATATGAATACGAAAATCCAGATAAAACATAATTAATATTTTTGAGACCTTTACATATGGATATTTTATTATTTCACTTGAATCATTAAGAGCCTCAGCTTTTGAAGGGTTTTCCTTCATGTTCTTGTTATCTCACCCATTTCTGTCTCGTTTTCTGTTATTTCTGTTATTTCTATTTTTTTTTTATCGATTCTAGTTTCTCAGTTATTATATTATACGTTTATATTATATGTTTTATTTGATTTCTCCCCTCCTTATATTTCTTCTCCTTATCAGTGTAACTTTGAAATTATTTCTCCTCTTCATTCCATTTCTTTATTTTCCCTATTTCTAATTCCTTTCTTTACTAATCTAGCTTTGTAATTATTTCCCCTCTTTTCATTTCTTTATCTCCCCTATTTCTAATTCCTATATTTACCAATGTAGTTTTGTACTTATCCACATTATTCCATATTAGCATATTATTCAACAACAACAACAACAACAACATCACAACACAACACAACACTTCAATTAGGTAGCAGGTATATGTTATACAAGAATATCTTTTGGTGTTGACAATGTTACAGAACCAATAAAGAATAGAAAGGAAAGGAGAATATGTTAGAGAGGTGGGACAGCAAGGGAAATAGAAGGAAAGGAAGGACAGTGAGGGAGAAGGTGTTAGAAAGGTGGGACAGCAAGGGAAATAGAAGGAAAGGAAGGACAGGGAGGGAGAAGGTGTTAGAAAGGTGGGACAGCAAGGGAAATAGAAGGAAAGGAAGGACAGGGAGGGAGAAGGTGTTAGAGAAGTGGGACAGCAAGGGAAATAGAAGGAAAGGAAGGACAGGGAGGGAGAAGGTTTTAGAGAAGTGGGACAGTAATCTAGCACGAAGGAAATAGAAGGAAAGAAAGGACAGTGTTTTGATCTGAGGTAGTATGGTGGTATTGGTGGTAATTCTGGAGCAACTGATTCCTCCAAACTTCCAACCAACAACAAGCCACCATTATTTTTGTTAAAGGTGTGTGGGATTAGGGGGACAGGCTTTCTACTCACCCCAAGCCTTCCCCCTATTCCCGCACCCCCCCCCCCCCAAGCCTGTCCCCTACGCATATTCCGAAACTGTTGTTAATTTCGGCACCATCTAAATTATCATCCAATCAGGCGCCTTTCTCTCGTCATGACGTCACTTTCGATTGACCAATCACACTCTTCCAAAGGTATGACGTCATAGCGTCGTTCACTACAACGTATACGATTACACCAATTATTATTATTGTGCATAATAATACTAATAATGATTATTATAATACGTTATTATTATTATACATAAAAATCAGCCAAAGAAGTGCACTCTCGAGCATAATGTCTGATCCATGGAGGTCTGATCCATTTTTTTGTTTAAGTAATTGCCACCATGACGTATCTGGCATCTATGCATGCACCACAGACCCAGAGTTGCTAATTTGTCAATTTTGGAGCTAGATTCGGCACTTTATAGAACAATATAGCTCTTACAATTTGGCTTTAGTCCCATTTGACAGCTGCTTTTCTGTGTTTTTGTTGCACATTTCTTGGTGGTTTTAATTATTTCAGAGTCGTGGCATAATAAAGAGTAATAAATAAATAGCAATCAGCGCCTTAAGAAAATTCCAGTTGGCAACTCTGCACAGACCGCAGTACTCGGTGCAATTGGTGATTTGGTGCAAATTGCCAGGAGATTGAATAATCCCACAAAGATAAAGGACTTCGATGTTCCATGATGTTGGGTATAATCAAAGAGAGAGACAACACAAGACAGACCTTATTTACCATCATTTATTTTTAGTGCTATCTACAATCAAAATCGTCCCACCATTATTTCACGTAGTAAATGAGGTACAGTAACGAGCTTTAATAACTATTTAGGTTAGCTTGGAATACCTAGAGACCATAAATAAATGCACAATAAGATCTCCATTGGAATTACAGTACTTCGTTGGTGAATTGGACTGTTCAAGGCTTCAACTAAAGCTGTATACCTTAGTGCTCGAAACTGTATAATAGAAAAAATGACAGCTGTCGTAAAGGAGTGCAATGTTTTTGTATTTCACATAGTCATTATTTTCACTTCAACTTAATTTTTAGTTCATATTTTATTGGACTGACACATTTTTTACTATAATGTTAATCCTCTACCATTATTCCGTTTGTAACCAAAGAACCAAGTAAATATTTAATGAAATTAATGAGGTATGAAGAAATAAATGATCACTTATGCCGTGAAAAAGTGCAATGTCTTATAACAATAAAAGCAAGCTATGACGTCATACCTTTCGGAGTGTGATTGGTTAATAGGTAACGTCAAGACGAGAGAAAGGCGCCTGATTGGCTGATATTTTAGATGGTGCCGAAATTAACAACAGTTTCGGAATATGCGTCCCCTACTCCCACACCCCCTTAATTAATCTGGTCGTGTTGTTTGGTGACCTACTTTGATTTAATTCCTCTTTACAGGAGTGTTGGCTCAACATCCACCTGACAGCAGGTTGGTCGTCCTAGAGGGTCACAATTTTACATCTACATTGCTGCATCGTATGTCAAACATCTAGAGAGTACAGGAGCAAGGGTCGTACCTATATTGTAAGTATACAAGGAAGCAGTGTAGAGGGAGGGTATACAAGGAAGCAGATTGTAGAGGGAGGGTATACAAGGAAGCAGATTGTAGAGGGAGAGTATACAAGGAAGCAGAGTGTAGAGGGAGAGTATACAAGGAGGCAGAGTGTAGAGGGAGAGTACTGGAGCCAGAGTATTACCTATATTGTTAGTAGAAGGAGGGAGAGTGAACAATTATTATAGAAGGAGAATATGGAAAGAGGCAGAATGTAACAGGAGGGAGTCTGATAAATGATAACATGGCCTTTATTAATACCAAAGAAATATTTTATTAATACCACACCATTTGTCAAAGAAGTAATTTAATAATACCACACCATTTGTCAAAGAAGTAATTTATTAATACCACACCATTTGTCAAAGAAGTAATTTATTAATACCATACCATTTGTCAAAGAAGTAATTTATTAATACCATACTAAGCTTGAGATGAATACTTTCATCACAACAAACTATTTATTATGAAATTTATGTAAATATTAATTATCCCATGAAATAAGTGGGTTTAATATTTATCAATAATTAATTAAGGTGTAAAAAAATGAAAAATATATAATTCTGGCGTCAAAAAAGTTAGTATAAATAAATAAACGAAAAAATAAATGAGTGCGTGTTAAAATTTTGCCGTTGTGACTTATGAATTAATTTATTCTCTCTCTCTCTCTCTCTCTCTCTTTTTTTTTTCTTTTTTTTTAAATAGTGTACAAATGTTGTGTTATAATTATCTAGTAGTAAGGTCCCTTATAACATAGCTTAACCTGTACCTCACATTCATAGTTACATCTTATTAACTTAGTATTAGGACTTCTTATGGAATATGTTGTTAGGGTTCTTATAGCTATGTATAAGTTAGAATGTTGGTTAATCAGTCTCTCTCTCTCTCTCTCTCTTCTCTCTCTCTCTCTCTCTCTCTCTCTCTCTCTCTCTCTCTCTCTCTTCCCACCTTCGTATTCTCTCTCTCCTTCCTTCATGCTTGCTATCCTATAATAATAATAGTAAATAAATAAATAAATAATAATGATGTGTTTCAATTTCCTTAGTAAAAAAGAAATGTATAAATACCTATTAATTATCCCATGAAATAAATGGGTTTGGTGGCAATATTGGAGCAACTTGATTCCTCCAAACTATTCCAGGCAACAGGGTAGATAGATACCATTATAATATTTATTAATTAATCCTGTTTCTTGACATACTTGGAGGAATCAATGTACTTTAAAGTTAGTACAAGGGACCTCAGATAATTCTAGGGTGATTTTGGAGCCAACTGATTCCTCCAAACCATATTATGACGTCATTACAAAGGGAGAGAGAGAGATAGAGGTAATGGAGGAGGGTGAGGGGAGGGGAGGGGTGTGGGGTGTAAAGAAAGAGATAGAGAGCAGTGTTGCCAGGTCTGCTTTACGAAATGTCTATAATATCCCCATTGGTACCTCTGATTCCCCATATTTAGGGAAAACTCCCCATACTTGGCATCACCTATAGAGAAGAATGTTGGCTCAAAATTAATGTTTGAATGGCAGTCCATAAATGAGGTTACTGAGTTGACTTGCCCTCCTCCCTAATCCCCCATCCACTCTACCCATACCCCCTCCCTCACACCCATATCCCTACCCACCCTAACACCATACCCCCACCACACTCCTCTACCCCTCCCTTGATTATCATATAATGATCATGATTTGGTGGAGAATATAGTTCACGTTTTGAATCATAATTAATCTATTAATAATTATTTTCAATTCATAATTAATCTATTAATAATTATTTTCAATTCATTATTATATCATTAAATTCCCCGCATTTTCCCTTCATTTTGATAGAATAATTTCTTTAATTACATAATTATTTACCGAAATTAGCGAATACTTTCTATTTATAATTTCCCACCGTGACTAATTGGTACATTGGAGCACCTTGAGTCCTCCAAGGTATCTCAGGCAACACAACTTAATTCAGGAATAATACCACTTGGAGGAATCAGTTTGCTCTACAATTATCCTATGGAAACCTGGGTTCCTTTATAGTTCTTTGATGCTTCCAAAGTCTGTCAGGAAAGAGAATTAATTAATAAATATAATTATATCAATCCTGTTGTATAGACTAGTTTGGAGGAATCAAATTGGTCCAGTATTACCACAACCAACACCACATCTTCGAATTAATTAGCTTCGAATGAATCAACTTGGTGAACCATTTCAGAGGGGGTGTTGGGAGAGAGGGGTATGGGAGGGTGAAGGAGTGTTGGGAGGGGATGGTGTATTAGGGAGGTATAGGGGGGTGTAGGGGTGGTAAGCCTTGAAGCTGATTTACTCATTCGAAACTGATTCATTCGAAGCTACCACCCCCCTATACCTCTCCAACCACCCAATCCAAACCTCTCCCTACAACCCCATACCCCCTTAATACACCCCACCTTCCTACACCCCCTCTAAAATGGTTCACCAATTTGATTCATTTGAAGTTGTGGTATTACTGGACCAATTTCATTCTTTCAAACTATTCCATACAACAGGATTGATACCATTATATTTATCAATTATTTCTCTTTCTTGACATACTTTGGAGGAATCAAAGTATTATAAGGGAACCCAGATATTCATAGGGTAATTGTGGAGCAAACTGATTCCTCCAAACTTTATTATTCCTGTATTAAGTTGTGTTGCCTGAGATACCTTGGAGGACTCAAGGTGCTCCAATGTACCAATTAGTCATGGTGGGAAATTATAAATAGAAAATATTCGCTAATTTCGGTAATTAATTATGTAATTAAAGAAATTATTATATCAAAATGAAGGGAAAATACGGGGAGTTTAATGATATAATAATGAATTCAAAATAATTATTAATAGATTCATTATTAACCAAAACGTGAACTACATTCTCCACCAAATCATGACGTCATTATATGATAATCAAGGTGGGGGTTGGGGAGTGGGGTGGTGGTATGGTGTTAGGGAGGGTAGGGGCATGGGATTGAGGGAGGGGGTATATGTAGAGTGGATAGAGGGTAGGGGGGAGGGCAAGTCAATTCAGTAACCACCTTTATGCACTGCCATTCACACATTAATTTTGAGCCAACATTCTCTCTATAGGTGATGCCAAGTATGGAGAATATTCACTAGATATGGGGAATCAGAAGTACCAATGGGGATATTACAGAAATTTCGTCAAACAGACTTGGCAACACAGCTCTCTCTCTCTCTCCACATACCCCCCCCCCCCCCTCCTTTACACTCCGTCTCCATCCTCTACCCCTACCTCCCTCTATTACCTCTCTCTCTCTCTCTGACGTCATAATATGGTTTGGAGGAATCAGTTTGCTCCAAAATTACCCTAGAAAGATCTGAGGTCCCTTGTAGTAACATTGGAGTACATTGATTTCTCCAAAGTATGTCAGGAAACAGGATTAATTAATAAATATTATAATGATACTTATTCACCATGTTGCCTGGAATAGTTTGGAGGAATCAAGTTGCTCCAATATTGCCAACAAATCCATTTATTTCATGGAATAATTAATAAGTATTTATACATTTCTTTTTTACTAAGAAAATTGCAACACATCATTATTATTTATTTATTTATTATTATTATTATCATTATTATTATTGGATAGCAAGCAGGAGAGAGAGAGAGAGAGAGAGAGAGAGAGAGAGAGAGAGAGAATGTTACAAGGAGTTACAAGGACAAGTAGCACCTCAAAAGGTCTTACGACCCATACCAAGGAGGTACCGTAGGTGTAGTAGTAGTTGTTAACTAAGAGTGAGAGAAAAGTATAGTAAAGAGAAAGCTCTCCCCACCCACCTCTCCCACCCGCATTATGGGTATGGAAAGGTACCTAACCCGGAGGAAAAAAGGCCGGACTAGGAAATTTTTGTACAAGAAAGGAGGAAACAATCACTTTAACTCTACCAGGCTTGGCAGAACTTTGTCTAACTGTGTCTTGAACTGTTTTATCGAGGAACTATCAACTACCTCTGCTGGTAGCTGATTCTAGATATTACAGATTTTAAATGTGAAGAAATTACCTAACGTATTATGGCGGAAGCGTTTCAAGTCTAGTTTCCATCCATGGTTTCTAGTTGCATTAGTGTTTAAGCTAATCAGGCACTGATAATCAATGTTTTCATATCCACGAAGGATTTTGAAAACTTCAATGTTGACCTATCAAGCATCTCGTCTCTAATGAGAAGAGACCTAGTGCCTGCAGCCTTCTCTGGTAGCCCATGTGCTTAATTGAAGGGATCAGTTTGGTGGCCCTAGCCTGGACTCTCTCAAGCCTCGTAATGTCTTTCTTGAGAGTCGGCGACCAGAACTGCACAGCATATTCCAGATGTGACCGAACCAAAGAATTGTATAGAGTGAGGACTATCTCTTTGTTTCTAAATCTAAATTGCCTATTTATGTAAACAAGAAGCCTCACTGCTGATCAGTAGTGACTTCAGTACACCTAGTCTTTCTCCAAGTCAGTACTACTAATTTCACTTCCCAACAAAGAGTAACTGGCTCTCTGATTTTGACTGGACCTATGTACATCACTTTACACTTAATCCACTTTACACTGACACACATAGTCCAAGGGACTATGTGTGGCAGAGAGAGATTGTGTGTGTGAGACAGAGATTACATTTGTGTGTGTGAGAGGGAGATGGACTGTGTGTGTAAGGGAGATTTCATTTGTGTGTATATGTGAGAGAGAAACTGTGTGTGAGTGTGCGTGAGAGTGATATCGATGTGTGTGAGAGAGAGACTGTATGTAAGAGAGATTGCCTTTGTGTGTGTGTTTGTGTTTGAGAGAGAGAAAAACTTTTAATTTGTGTGTGTGTGTGTGTGTGAGACAGAGAGAGAGAGAGAGAGAAAGAGAGAAACTTTTAATTTGAGTGTGTGTGTGTGAAAGGGAGAGAAAATGTGTGTTTGTGAAAGAGAGAGAGAGACTTTGTGTGTGTATGAGAAAGAGAGAAAGAGACTGCATTTGAGTGAGAGAGATTGATGTGTGTGTGAGAGAGAGACTTTGTGAGTAAGAGATAGAGTAAAAGAGAGACTTAGTGTGTGTGTGTGAGAAAAATAGCTGTGTGTGTGTGTGTGTGTATAAAAATGTATATGATGTTTTAAAAACAATTTGTTTATGAATAAATATATAAAGAAAAAATAAAGATAAAAATAACTTTGTGTGTGTTTTCCCTCCTTTCCTTCAAATTTCCTCTCTCTCTCTCTCTCTCTCTCTCTCTCTCTCTCTCTTCATGCACATACAAACGAAATATCTCTTACTCACACAGTTCCTCTCTCTTTCTCAGTCTCTCGCACACACACAAACAGTTCCTCTCACATACATACACACAGTATCTCTCTCTCTCCCTCTCTCTCTCTCTCTCTCTTTCTCTCTCTCTCTCTCTCTCTCTCTCTCTGTCTCTTCGTGCTTGCTGTCCAGTAATAATAATAATAATAATAATAATGTGTTTCAATTTCCTTATTATAAAATTTATGTAAATATTTATTATCCCATGAAATAAATGGGATTAATAATTATCAATATTTAATTAAGGTGTAAAGAAGTGAAAAATAATATAATAATTTTGGCGTAAAAAAAAGTTATGAAATTAAACGAAAAAATAATTGAGTCTGTGTTAAAATGTTACCGTTTTCTCTTATGAATTAAGTTATTCTCTCTCTCTCTCTCTCTTCCAACTTTGATAATTTCTATCTCTTCTTTCTTCGTGCTTGCTTTATTTTTTATTTATTATAGTAAATAAATAAATAATAATTATGTGTTTCAATGTCCTTAGTAAAAATGAAAAATATAAATACTTATTAATTATCCCATGAAATAAATGGGTTTGGTGGCAATATTGGAGCAACTTGATTCCTCCAAACTATTCCAGGCAACAGGGTAGATAAGTATCATTATAATATTTATTAATTAATCCTGTTTCCTGACATATTTTGGAGGAATCAATGTACTCCAGTGTTACTCCAAATCATATTATGACGTCATTACAAAGGGAGAGAGAGAGAGAGAGAGAGAGAGAGAGAGAGAGAGAGAGAGAGAAAGAAAGAGAGAGAGAGGTAATGGAGGGGGGTGAGGGTAGGGAAGGGATTTTGAGAGAGAGAGAGAGAGAGAGAGCCTTGTTGCCAGGTCTACTTGATGAAATTTCTATAATATCCCCATTGGTACCTCTGATTCCCCATGTCTGGTGAATAGTTCTCATACTTGACATCACTTATAGAGAGAATGTTGGTTCAAAATTAATGTTTGAATGGCAGTACATAAATGGGGTTACTGAGTTGACTACCCCTCCCCCCTACCGCCCATCCACTCTAACCCATACCCCCTCCCTCACACCCATGCCCCTACCCCCCCTAACACCATACCCCCCACTCCACTCCCTAACACCATGATCCCACCCTACTCCCCTATCTCCCTTGATTATCATATAATGAAGTCATGATTTGGTGGAGAATATATTTCACGTTTAGAGTCATAATTAATCTATCAATAATTATTTTAAATGAACTATTATATAATTAAATTCTCCATAAATTTCCCTACATTTTAATATAGTAATTTATTTGATTACATAATTAATAACGAAATTAGCGAATATTTTCTATTCATAATTTACAACCGTGACTAATTGGTACATTGGAGCACCTTGAGTCCTCCAAGGTATCTCAGGCAACACAACTTAATGCAGGAATAATACAATTTGGAGGAATCAGTTTGCTCTACAATTACCCTATGGAAATCTGGGTTCCTTTATCGTACTTTGATTCCTTCAAAGTATGTCAGGAAAGAGAATTAATTAATAAATATAATGGAATCAATGCTGTTGTATGGAATAGTTTGGAGGAATCAAATTAGTCCAGTATTACCACAACCAACATCACAGCTTCGAATTAATCAACTTGGTGAACCATTCTAAAGGGGGTGTAGGGAGGGGGGGGGGGTATATTAACAGGGTATGGAGGTGTAGGGAGAGGTTTGGATTGGGTGGTTGGAGAGGTATAGGGGGGTGGTAGCTTCGAATGAATCAGTTTCGAATGAGTGAATCAGCTTCAAGGCTTACTACCCCTACACCCCCCTATACCTCCCTAATACACCATCCCCTCCCAACACTCCTTCACCCTCCCATACCCCTCTCTCCCAACACCCCCTCTGAAATGGTTCACCAAGTTGATTCATTCGAAGCTAATTAATTCGAAGATGTGGTGTTGGTTGTGGTAATACTGGACCAATTGGATTCCTACAAACTATTCCTTACAACAGGATTAATACTATTATATTTATTAATTAATTCTCTTTCCTGACAAACTTTGGATTAATCAAAGTACTATAAAAGATCCCAGATTTCCATAGGGTAATTGTGGAGCAAACTGATTCTTCCAAACTGTATTATTCCTGCATTAAGTTGGGTTGCCTGAGATACCTTGGAGGACTCAAGGTGCTCCAATTAGTCACGGTTGGAAATTATAAATAGAAAATATTCGCTAATTTCGTTATTAATTATGTAATTAAATAAATTACTATATTATAATGTAGGGAAAATTACGGGGAATTTAATGATATTATAATTAATTCCAAATAATTAATAATAAATGAATTATGAAACAAAACGTGAACTATATTCTCCACCAAATCATGAAGTCATCAATAGGGGGGGGGGGGGTTGGGAAGTGGTGAGGGGGTATGGTGTTAGGGGGGGTAGGGGCATAGGTGTTAGGGAGGGGGTAGGGGTAGGGGGGAGGGGTAGTCCACTCAGTAACCCTGTTTATGAATTGCTATTGTGGGAAAAATATTTGGCCTCAGAATTCTCTCTCTCTCTCTCTCTCTCTCTTTCAAGGGGGGGTATGGGTGGGGTTGGGGTATGATATTAGGGGGTGGTTGGGGTGTTAGGGGTAGGAGGATGGGGGAAGTCTACTCAGCAACCTCTGTTATGAATTGCTATTGAGGGGAAAAAAATTGGAGAGGGCTACACAACTCAGTAACGTCTCTTTATAATTTTGGCCCCAGTACGCTCTCTCTCTTTCTCTCTCTCTCTCAAAGGGGGGTATGGTGTTAGGAGGTAGTAGGGGTTTGGATAGAAGGGTTTGGAGGAATCAAGTTGCTTCAATATTGCCTCCCGTTTTCATACGTTTATTAATAAAAGAAAATGGTATAATTTTAACAGACACTATTATTTTGTTTATGATAATTTTTTTCAAAAAGTTAATTGTTTTTTTATTTTTTTACACCTTAATCAATAATTGATAATTATTAAACCCATTTATTTCATGGGATAATTAATATTAAACCCATTTATTTCATGGGATAATTAATAAATGTTTATATATTTCTTTTTAACTATGGAAATTAAAACACATTATTATTTATTTATTTATTTAAGTACAAAGGAGAGAGAGAGAGAGAGAGAGAGAGAGAGAGAGAGACTGTGTGTGCTTTTGAAAGAGAAATTGTGTGTGATAGAGACAAATTTTCTCACTTTCTCTCAGTACACACACACACACAGATTCCTTAGTTAGTGAATTGGAATAACTCTGCTTTTGAGAGAGAGAGAGAGAGAGAGAGAGAGAGAGAGAAAGACTGTGTGTGCTTTGAAGCTTTCTCTCAGTACACAGTGGTTGCTTGGTATTGGTTTGTAAGCACGCAAACGAAAGAATGTTACCCTCGTAAATGACTTGTGGGTGAATTATTTATTTAATTAATTTAGTGAGTAAACTATACAGTGATTATTATTATTATTATTATTATTAAATGACTTATGGGTGAATTATTTAATGAATTTGGTGAGTTAACTATACAGTGATCATCATTCATTATCTAACTGTTGGATAAATTTTGTGAATGTGGATACTCAGCTTTTGAGAAATAATGAAGCCTTACAAGTGTGGTTGGTTGGTTGGGAAGGTAACAAACCAATACCTCTGTGGAATCGACCCATAACTCTCTCCTCTGTGTGCGTGTGTGTGTATTAGAGGATTCCCTTGTTGTATGACTGACATTACCACATCAGACAATGGTACTGTTAATTCATTCTCTCTCTCTCCTGGGCAATGGAGTATGGACAAGCAGCCATAACTTCCTGTTCTGTGTCCGAGTACCGATAGACATATATTTTGGGTGAATATGTGCATTATATATATATATATATATATATATATATATATATATATATATATATATATATATATATATATATATATATATATATATATATATATATATATATATACCGGGTTATTTAAAATTATAGTGACAAAATTACAGGGTGAAGTCCTGACAAGATATTAAACATATTTCCATACATATTTTTTCCCAAAATTAAAAGATTGATTACAGACATGAAAGCCAAATCCATTACACTTGTCAGGACTTCGCCCTGTAATTTTGTCGCTATAATTTTGAATAACCCTGTATAGAATAATTGGGAATTATTGTTATTCAGTCCTTTTAGTATAGTTAATCCGATATAGTTAGCAAAGTAAACGTTTTCTTAGTATAGTACGTTTTCTATATTTTATATAATATGCAAAACATAACATATTTGTAAACTTAATGTTGATGCTGTACATTATTGTATATCAAACACCTATATAGAATTAATATTATCAAAACAGTAACCCATACATTTCTTTAGCATAATGTACAGTTGGCCACACATGAAGCTGGTTTTGCTGGTTACTTGTGAGATACCTACAACAAGGTGGCCGAGTGGTTCACAGTTTTCTGGACTCATAACCTAGAGGTCGGGCGATCAATCCTCACAGGTGAGGGCCTGAGAATATTTACTCTTCCAATTTGATTTTCGGGCACTAACTATAAGGCCACCGAACGTCGTAAAACACCCTCACTGGTACCATAACACACACACTGGTACCATAACACCCTCACGGCTATCATAACACTCACACTGGTACCATAACACCCTCACTGGTACCATAACACACACCCTGGTACCATAACAGCTGTAGTATTTGGGAATAATCCTCACTTCCCTCTCTCTGTGGCTGGGTACCAGTTCGGAAGTCGTAACTTGTGTGTGTGTGAGCAGCAGTTGACCTGGGCCACGGTAACGGGTTTCATGGAGCGTATGTCTAGTGTCAGATCATATAAAAAAAACAATAACAAAGAAGGAAGGAAAGTGAGCAAAAGTTATACAGTAGTTTGTTGACAAGTAGACAGTAATAATATTTTACTGTCTATATATTTACAAACTATATCTTTTGATCACTTTCCTTCCTGTTGTATCTATCTCACAAGTAGCGAGGTGTACCAGATTCATGTGTGGTCAACTGTACCTTTAGTCATCATTAGGCCTAGTACAGTATTTGTTACAACTGATAGTCATACGTACTGTACATAGATGATGTACTTTGCCTCTGGCCATGTAATACAATTCTGGATAACTTCCTGCCATTGCTTAACAACTTAACAACTCAGTCCCCTCCATTAATTTTACCACTGAAGTTAAGAAAAATGGAAAATTGCCATATTTGGATTGCCTGATTAATAGCATGGGTAGGCAACACCTTTAAATATATAGGAAACTGTAGTGACATGAAGCACCTTTACACATCTTCTGTCTCACCTGTCTACCTTACACATCTTCTGTCTCACCTGTCTACCTTACACATCTTCTGTCTCACCTGTCTACCTGCACCGGTGAGTGCAGCTGACCCCGCTGGGTTAAAGGAGGCTAGAGTGCCTTCGCTTGTTCACTCTGTCTGCCGCTTTGCACCAAGCAACACCTCCGGACCTGCCGTCGCTCCAGCCGTCTGCCTGACTACACCAAGCTCTCTACGTACAGTTGACCAAGAAAAGACTGCAACCAAATTTGGTGGTGTGTGTCAATATCTGGCAACTGCTCCAAAATAAACACTCTTATTGTATCAATAGATCAAACAGAACCTATAACCGTTGTAATGATGAATGTAATTAGCTGAAGACAATAACATCCATCCATACAAAGGTTGTAGGTTCTCAGTGACCCATTGATAAAATACCAGTGTTTACTTTGGAGCACCTGCCAGATATTGACACACACCACCAAATTTGGTGGCAGTCTTTTCTTGGGCAACTGTACACTCGCCAGCACTGCCCCGTGGTACAGAGGCTCGCACGTTTTAGGAGATGTGGCACCACTGTGATGATTTGCCTCGAAACAATCCACGTGTGTGAAATAAGTAACCTCGATACAGTGGCGCATGAAGTGAACTTTGTTGTTGAATGTTTCGAACCACAAAGTATCATAACAGGCTGAACTTTGTTTAACCTGATCCATGCAATAAGTGTTTAATATCTGCCACCTTTATATATAAAAGAGAGAAGTATGTAATCTTACCTCATCACGCCCTAACCATCAGAGCAAGACCCGCGAACCTATATACATTTTCTTGATCAGGGTGACCCAAGGATGGTTTTAGGGGAAAAAAATAAACACTTTTATATTTGCTTTTTCTAGCTGCTGACGAGCTTGCCAGTGAGGAGTGGGGATTTACCAGAAAAAATAGGGATATATATGTCCACCGGGAACAAATTTTGACCATCCCCTCAGGAGGAAAATTTGTAATTGCTTTTGCAATTTATGCGTATAATAAATCTTAATCCAATATACTTTTTGTTCTCCAAATATTGGGTATCTTATCTCTTACCCGGTCAACGCCGGGTACTACACATAGTAGTTATTTATAAAATGCATAATAATTGGCCACAGTTTTGTGCTGACGTGTCGTTGGTATCTCTCATCATCTAGTCTGCAGCGCCTTATATGAGGTCAGAGAAAAGGGGGAGCTGTGATTGATTGATGGATATTAGGCGCCGCAACATCGAGGTCCTATAGCGCCAGAAAAAAGGTGATAGAGAGGTGTGACAGTAAGCAGGAAGGAAATGAAAAGAAAAGAGGGACAGTTGAAGAACTGAAAGATGAGAACCATTTAGTCACTAGCGACCTTCCTAGCATGGGAAACCCTCTCTCCCCGAAATCGGGGCAGAGCAGGGGCCGGAGCCCCCTCTAGTCTAGCTCGCCAGGTCTCAGAGACACACAAGCCCCCCACCACGTCAAGGCAGTTCCCGTTGGGGGGGGGGAGCTGTGAGCCTGGCACTTACAAGCTCAGATGTGACCACATTTGCTTCAATATTCGTAGTAAGAAACACAGGAACAGTGAAGAAACACGATTATGTTGGTAATGTATTGGAGTTAGACATAAGAAATCTATGCCATATTTAATGTATTTTTACTTATCGTAAGGTAAAAGAAACTATCTATATCTATCTACCTATTTCTTACCATCCTACTACACTAATTGTAGACGTTATTCTCAAAAATTGATAACATGAACTGAATAAACGAGTAAACACTGATAAGTTGGATGTGTGAATGACAACTATGCTGATCACGTTTGTAATTCTGACTTTAATACAATTATTTGGGTGAATAATATCAACATCACTTCTAATTGGGATATATTTTAACCTGTAAACGGATAACAAATTAAACTTTCCATTTTTTTTTAACAAACAACAATTAACAAAAATGAACTTTTTATGGAGACAATATTATATTCATTAACGCACTATTAATATTGTGTATATTGCAGCTACAGTAACTACATGGTTTTATGTTCATTACGTTATGATGGCGAGAATGAATATACTAGCCCCACCGGCAAGGTGAAGAAAACTCGTCTCTTCAGTTATGACTGGAAACTGAATCTTCTTCCAATGAGTTCTCGACAATATCATGGATGTTCACTATTCTTGTGATTCGTTCTATGAATATTGAAGCAAATGTGGTCTTATCACAGCATGCCATGTGCGAGGCTTATGGCAACTCCCTTTTTCTGACAACAGATTTGGGGATCCATACATGTATTAGGTTATAAGATAGAAACAGAACGTAATCACAAAAATTTAGACAGCTAAAATGGATTACATAATGACGAGTACTGAATACTTTCTAATGTAGAACATTAAGGTTAAACAAATTCGGGGTGAAATGATACATTGTGGTTCGAAGATTTAAACAACAAAGTTCACTTCATGCACCACTGTATCGAGGTTACTCCATCGCGGCAAATCATCACAGTGGTGCCACATCTCCTACAACGTGCGAGCCCCTGTAACACGGGGCAGTGCTGGCGAGTGTACATACACTCGTGATACGTAATCCCTGACTAGAGACGAATGACAGGCACCACACACATACACACACCTTGCATTCGAACTCAGCCTCTATAGGTGTACTGGGAGGGGAAAATGAGCAATACCACACACCTTGCATTCGAACCCAGCCTCTATAGGTGTACTGGGTGGGGAAATGAGCATTACCAGGCGTTTCGAAGCTTTTTGCTCCTCACACTCTGGTCAGAAATTATGTATCACGAGTGTACTTCCCAATAAATAGTAACACAACTATCCTTGTTGTTACAAAACCAACCAATGTTTATTCATAAATTCATTATTATTCTGCACACATTACTCTTCTCTATAACAAAATCTTTACTCGATAATAGTTAATAAAGCTCCAGAATCATAATTATTACCTTTTATTGTAATCTGACTAACACTTGATGACTGACTTATTGAGTGTAATGATGAGTTACAGACACTGAATGATTAATTAAGGAATATTGGTGCTGATCTGTTTTTTTTTTTCTTCCTTTTTTTTAGGTAACTCTCCTTCAATAATATAATTCTTCAACTGTCTCTCCTTTCATTTATTGTCTCTCCTTCGTTCTTGCTGTCTGTCTCATCTCTCTATCACCATTTTCTGTTTTCATTCTTGCTGTCTCTTCCATTACTCCATCACTCTTTTCTGTCTTCATGCTTGCTGGCTGTCCCATCTTTCCATCACCTTTTTCTGTCTTCATGCGTGCTGTGTGTCCCATCTCTCAATCATCTATGTCTTTCCTTCATGCTTGCTGTATGTCCCATCTCTCCATCACCTTTTTCTGTCTTCCTACTACAAAGTTTTTCAGGCCTAGTGACTGAGTAGCGAGAGACATCATCCTTCATTCTCAAATCCATCCTTACAAATACGATTGCAGCACGTCTTAGGAGTTTTCTATAAGATATAAATACATACATATATATACATACATACATGCATACAGTACATACATACACATACATACAGTCCTTACAGATGTAGTATACTGTATTTGACACTTTTTTTACGGGAATATTACATGTATTTATGGTAAATTGGAGAGATACTAATTACTCTCAACCTTCGAATTCACCAAAAATAATATGATGACATTCTCCTTCGCTCTTGTAATTCAACAACCAGAGAATCTCCCTTTAATAATACAGTTGTGGTCAAATATAATCATCCACATATGGGTATCTTAAACAATTTACTGTCTAATGTTTTCACGTTCATATAAATTATGATGTGATTGTTTTAAGTAGTTTGTATCTGCTTGTTTTAAATAAAAAGATGGTAGTTAACGTGTGTGTGTGTTATTGTTTTAAATAGTGTGTAGCTACTTGTCGCAACCTTAGGCCCCTGCAACGAAGATCTTTAACGTTGCGGGGGACTCCATCGACTTCTGCGGCCTGATCAGAGAGGATCTTAGTTACCATTCCTTTCTTATAGGGCACATTACACCCAACATTCGGCGGCTTTACTCATACCTTATCCCCAACTCGATAGCAACAATTAGTTTTCAGCTCATCCACCTTGTATGGGTCTATTCCACAAATCCTGACGGGGTACCGGTACAACATGTTAGCTGGGGCAGTTGATGGTGTGCAGTCATCCCAAGGCCTTAAGTTGTAAAGATACACTGCTTCCTCTATAGAACAGCCCTTCCTCGCCGCGATGACCTTCACAGTGCGGTGACATCTCTCAACTATGCCATTCTCGGAAGGTACAGTCGGCGGCAAAAGTCGTGTCGCCTCACCTGCTTCACCGAGACAGGCAGTGTTCATGGACTCGAGAAATAAGCACGTTTTCTACACCTAATAATCTCGAGTCTATGAACATCGCGTGCCTCGGTGAAGCAAGTGAGGCGACAGGACTTTTGCCGCCGACTGTACAGTTGCCTCCAGTCGTAGCGACCCCAGTCTCAGGTGTGTGTAACGAAATGTGGCAGAACTGGGTTTGTTTACTCGTGGTCAGAGTCAGTGAATGGACTCGACTAACCCTCGCTATAGTCTCCAAATGGACACTATATAAGTAAAATTGTCTATCTAAAAATGCATACGTTTCCTACATCAATACAAATACAACATATACTAGAATATATAAGATATGAAACTCAATTTCCGTTGATTTGGCGTGGTGCAGCTTGTGACAGGAAGGAAGGGAGAGGGTATGGGGAAACGGGGGATATGGGGATATGCGGGTTGGTTTTAAGTAGCGATGCTTCGAGACTTCTTATTCAGTGAAACAATCCACAAAACCACATATTTTAGCTAACATTTAATACAAGGTTACAAATTATTATTTAGTGTATAGATCATGACACACGATACATAATGGGGTAGTAATAAGAAAATAACACCACAAAACACGCCCATACAGGCGCGACTGATAGTAAACATACGTGTTTCCTACGGTACGGTACAGTTTGTTTATCATTTTCTAAGTGAAAGATACACGTTGATATATTTCTACAAGTGTTCATACTATTTTTAGTGTTGAAATCATGACATACGATACATAATAGTAGTAATACGAGTGAGTTGACAAGGGAGTTACGCGGGAAACTGGACACTCTTAGCCGTGGTTGAGTCTATCCCGCGCGTACACACAGACACACTGCAGATTCGCGTGCAAACATGGTCTACTTAAACTCGCACTATCTCCACAACTATTCATCGTACATCCCTCCCGATGGTACCATTGGAATATAGGGCGAATTAAGTAATTTTGACGCGAGCGGCTGGGTAAAACTGGGAGGCAAGGTGGGGGGGTCCCGGAGCGTATGGGTTAAGTGTGTCTCGTCTGATGAGGTTATGATGTCAAGGAAGACCCTGCGTTATTACCCAGGATGAACAAACTCTAGGATATACATTACAGTTTATTGGTAGTACATAAGGGTCACACAGAATATGGTAGTATCTGGTGTGCCATGCCGTAGGTGAGTCGTCGTTGCATGAGAGTTGGCTGAAGGTAGGAGGATGGCCGTGTGATCTAGACAGGAACAAGGACAGACTTAGGGCAGCTAGGTGATATGCGGCAGACAGGGATATGGCAGGCAGGACCATCTCTTTGTACCAGTCCATAAGGCTTTAATTAACTACCTGTTTGATAATCTTGGAATTGTAGTAGTAGAGTTATTGTTACACCGCCCCATCCTGAAGAGGGGTGGTGTATTGTTTTCGGTGCCGGATATTTATTTATTTATCTGTTCGTGTGTTTGTTTATGGTCTAGCGTATGGTTTTGGCCACTCTCCTGTCTGCCAGATCTTGTTGCAAATGATGGTAGCCTAAGCATGTCTATCGTGGATTCTCCTCCATGTTTCAGTAGTTCTGATAGCATGTTGTCAACTCCTGCTGACTTACCACTCCTCAGTGAGTCTACTGCAGCTACTACTTTGTCTCTTAGTATCGGGTAGTCGTTCTCATTGGTGGGTTCTTCGACGTTTAGTACGCTTGGATCTCCTCTGCTCTGATGGGTGTACAGTTCTGAGCAGTATTCCGTCCATCTTTCTAAGATTTCCTTTTCTTCTGTTAAGTTGTTTTCACGTTTATCCTTGATGTTATTCACTTTTGCTTGTTTTCTTTAGTCAGATCTTTCACCATCTGAAATGCCTTCTTTGTGTTGTTAAATGCAAGGTTCTCTTCAATATGTGTACATTGTTCCGTTATCCACCTCTGTTTTGCATATTTGATTTCTCTTCTAATATCCTTGTTGGTCTTCCTATACTCTGCCCTTCCTTCTGGGGCATTTGTTAGCTCCGGCCTAAGCCGAGAGCTCTAGGTTTTATCGTAATTATTGTTCTTCTTCTTCTTCTAGGGGCGACCACTTCTTAAAAGTGGTTCAACTGAGTGACTCATTTACTCACTCACTCACTCACTCACCCTCTTCCTCCCATCCATTTTCTTTTACCAACATTGAATCATTTATTATTATTATTATCATTTTTTTTTCTTCTTGGGGTGACCACTTCTTAAAAGGGGTTCAACCAATATTTAAGAGGTTCAACCGAGAGGAGGTTCAACCGAGAGGGGGTTCAACCAAGGGGTTCACCCTCAAAATTTCAATATAACCATATGAATACGAAAATCCAGATAAAACATAATTAATATTTTTGAGACCTTTACATATGGATATTATATTATTTCACTTGAATCATTAAGAGCCGGAGCTTTTGAAGAGTTTTCCTTCATGTTCTTGTTTTTCTTCTGATTCCGTCTTTTCTTTTTTGTCACATAGGTCCAATATAAAATCTGTGACCCATGGTTTTGATTTACGTCGGCTTTTTTCCAAGACCTCTTTAGCTGTTTCTGTCATCACAGAATTAAAGTTGCTTGTGATGACCTTAAGGTCTTCGTCAAGCTGGAGTAGCGGTGCAAACTTCCTGCCAACTGTCTCCTGGAATACTTCAGAAATTCTTGGATCTTTCAGTTTCTCCAGGTTGAATTTCAGCCGAGTGTTTTTGGGCTTGTTGACTTTCCTCAAGCGTAGTTCAGCATGACAAGATCGTGGTCACTTCCTACTTCTGCTCCTGGGAATGTCCTGGTCTTGGGCTTGTTAATGCCAGTCCTGTGCCTTCTTTGTACCAGGATATAGTCGATCTGGTTGTGTTGACCATTGGGGGCATGCCATGTCCATCTGTGAGATGCCTTTGGCTCTGCAAGTGTCGTTGGCCAGCATCATGTTGTTATAACTGGCAAATTTCAGCAAGCGTAGTCCCCTCTCGTTAGTTGTGTCGTTGCAGGAGGGGCAAATTAATTCATCCCAGTCCTCCAGAGCATCTCTGCCCACCTAGAGATTCCAGTCACCCTGGATGATCAGGGTGTATTTTTTATCAGTCTTATTGATGACATCTTGCATTTGACTGTAAAAGTCTTCGACGTATTCATCATCATAGTCCGTTGTTGGGGCGTATGCCTGTATCACTGTAATATTGATGGGCTTTCCTCACAGGCGGATGGTAATAAGCCTGTTTGACACTGATTGGCAACCCATTACGGTGTTTTTAATAGATTTGTTGACTAGAAATCCCACTCCGTGTATATGTTGGTTCTCGTCTCTGCTGTAGTAGAAAGCATGTCCTTCTTCCGTCTGAATCTCTCCAGTGTTCTTCCAACTGGCTTCACAGAGTCTGAGGAGATGCCAGTTGTATCTGTTCATTTCATGTATGAGTTCCTTCAGCTTCCCTGTTTGGTTCAATGTTCATACATTCCATGTAGCAATGGTGGTGTTATTTCTTCCTCTCAATGTCGTTTCACCAGTCCCATACTTTTCGCGTCCGCCCTGGTGTGAGACGGATGTCACGGTCATTGGTAACCCAGGATGCGACCGAGCCGGTATAAGGTTATTTCTTGGGAAACTAATTATTTGGCGTGTCTTGGGCGTTTGAACCTAGCAGAGCCCATCCCTCTCCAAGTTAGAACACAGCCGATTTCCTTCAACCAAGTGGCTCGCCTTTGCCTTGAACACGAGGCCGTTGGTTCGTCTAAGAACTCTTCCTCCCTGGCCGGTGACCTGCATCAAGAAGGTCTTTCGCCCAGTGGTGCCATGTTCACATCACCCCCTCATGTGAGTTTAGCCCGCCAGCTGAAATGGTTTACCGGGGCATGCCCTTGCCGACACCTGACAACCCTTCTCCCGGTCCTTTCTCACTACCTGACCACACCCTACCTGAACCGTTACCTCTACCCAACCACTACATGGGAAATGCAACATGTGATGATACCAGTGTGATAGATTACGCCATTTGTTCTCCATCTATTTTCTTGTATACTATATAAACGATTTCTATGTACAGTAGATGTGTTTGACCCTCTACTTTCAGATAAACATAACTCACTTGTTATCTTAATTGCTGTTAAACGAGGCGACATTATAATACACGACAGAATGCTACCATTTATCCTGACTTTTTTAATAGTCCAACTAAAATGGTAAAATGTAGATCGAACCAAGACCGTAAAGAAGAATACAAACAAGCATTTGATTTGCGAAAACTTGCTAATCTGCAAACCAGCAGGTATTGATTGTATTTTAAACGAATTCATTAATCTCTGTCTTATTGTTTCCGATTATAGTATCACTCTTCCTTATATTAAATTGTGCAATTATTATCACAGACTGGACTATTGGTATAATTAAACCTATGTAATTAAAAGAATAAAGGTAACATACACAATCCCGATAATTATAGAGGAATCACTTTGCTTAGTTGTTTAGACAAAATTTTGACATCGTTATTAAATTCGAAAATGTATGACTATTTAGCTAACAACAAATTACTAAGGAAAGAACAAGCAGGCTTTAGGAAACATTATCATACCATGGATCACATATTTGCATTGCATAATTTATCTCGTTACTACAATACTCACAAAAAGGAAATCTATTGTGCTTTTATTTATTATAAATTTAAATATTACTGGAATTTATACGAAAATACAAAATCATGTGTTAGAGTAAGAAATACAGACTCCTCATATTTTCCATGTAACGTTGGTGTAAGGCAGGGTGAGAATTTATCTCCATTATTTGTTCTCAATTTTCCTCAACGACTTTGAAGACTACATCAGTGAAATGTTTTCTGGTCTGCCCTTTAAGTCAGACAGGGTGATGGAGTTTGGAGTGGTAGAAACTTACTGTAACTTATATTGTTTGTTGTATATATGCTGATGATACGATTGATATAGCAGACAATGATGTTCAATTACAACATGCATTGGATGCTGTCTTCGAATATTGTAATATGAGCACTACAGGTGAATAGGCCTACGTCTAAATCCAAGGTAAATATCTATTCTAAGGGAAAGGGAAAATATACAAGATATTTAAGTTTTGGGTAAATATAATTAATGTTGTTGATGATTATTTCTACTTGGGTACTGTTGTTACTATCAATTATAACAGTTTCTTTCATTAAACCAAAATAACAAACAAATCGTCCAGGCTAAAAGGGCTACTTACAGCTTGTTGAATAAGATTAACAAATTTGATTTACCTGTTGATATCTCCCAAGATTTATATGATAAACTATTATGTTGTATGGATGTGAAATGAGGGGTTTTGAAAATACTCAACTTTCTTAAAGGGATACTGAAACTAAATATGTCTACTCCAACATGTATCCTGTATAGTGAAACAGGTTTAACAAATCCTTCAGAATATAATAGAAAATAGAATAATAAACTTTTGATATTTAATTGCTAGAGGCGACTACTCTAAGATGTCAAATGTCTTATACAGATTTGTTAAAACAATGCACGACTTGTATATATACATATTACCATGGTTGGACAAGATTGTAAAACTATTAGTTCAAAATGGAATGTCTTTTGTGTATAATGATGTAAACTGGGTAAATAGTAGTTGGTTGACAAATACATTTAGACTACAGAATTCCAACATCTATAAATAAAATTATCTGAAGAAACTCATTGTAATTTAGCATGTATTAATTACAGGATGATGACGGTGGAAGTACGCAAGGATAATAGACTATAGTCTATTATCCTTGGAAATACGTTTGCAAAATTACTTTACTACTCTTCCCAAACATTATTCAATTATTATTATTTTGTAAGTTCAGATGTGGAAATCATAAGTTACCTATTGTTAGTGGTAGGTATAGGAATATAAGTGTGGATAATAGACTCTGTACTTTATTTGATACTAGCAGCGATACCCGACGTTGTCCGGGATCTATCTATCTATTTATCTATATCTATCTATCTATCTATCTATATTTATCTATTTATATCTCTCTATCTCTCTCTCTCTCTATCTATCTATCTATATCTATCTATCTATCTATCTATCTATCAATCTATCTATATCTATCTATCTATATTTATTTATCTATATCTATTTATCTATGTCTATCTATCTATGTCTATCTATCAATGTCTATCTATTAATGTCTATCTATCTATATCTATCTATCTATATCTATCTATGTCTATCTATCAATGTCTATCTATGTCTATCTATCAATGTCTATCTATGTCTATCTACCAATGTCTATCTATCTATCCATCAATGTCTATCTATCTATCTATCAATGTCTGTCTATCTATCTATCTATCATTTTCTATCTATCAATGTCTATCTATCAATGTCTATCTATCTATCTATCTCTATATCTGTCTGTCTGTCTGTCTGTCTATCTATTTATCTATCTATCTATCTATCTATCTTTATCTATCTATGTATCTATCTATCTATCAATGTCTATCTATCTATATGTCAATGTCTATCTATATATCAATGTCTATCTATTTATTTATCAATGTCTATCTATCTATCTAGCTATCTTTCTCTATATCTATATCTATCTGTCTGTCTGTCTGTCTGTCTATCTATCTATATATCTATATATCTATATATCTCTCTCTCTCTCTCACTCTATCTATCTGTATCTATCTATGCATCTATATCTATCTATCTATTTATCTATCTATCTTTATATATCTATTTATCTCTTTCTATCTCTATCTCTATTTCTATCTCTATCTATCTCTATATCTATATCCTATTCCCGCACGATCCCCGACCCCCCTGTGCATGAGAGAGAGAGAGAGAGAGAGAGAGAGAGAGAGAGAGAGAGAGAGAGAGAGAGAGCGTGCATTGGGAGGGTCCAGTGCTGGCAGCGTGGGTTCGACCCCCCCCCCCCCTCAACCCCCCCATTGATCATTGAAAAACTTCTTTTTTATAGGGCCAAGACACTCTCCAGGTATTAGCGATAAAACGTATGTAAAAATTATTACTCTTGGTGAAAGGATGCCGGCGTGCATAGCGGCTAAACAGACAGACGTACAGACAGACAGAGTGTTTTATATATTGAATAGGTGACATACAGTAGGAGACGAAATACATTAATATTCAAAATTTAATGTCCTGTTAACAGGGAGTGTAGAAAGAAACATATGAAGAGGTATTGCTTTACTAATGTTAATGTCATAAAGATTGGAGAACTATTTGATTGTTAAAATATTGTTAAAATGTTATTAAGTTTGGCAAAATTTATAAAAGAAAGTACACTGTAGTGTCTTTGTTACGCGTGGAAATGTAATTATTTATGGTGTACTCTTATACTCGGCTCCGGGTCGCTAGAGTTAAATAAACCTTTCAAACTAAACACACACAAACCATTACGAGGTTTTATAGGCTGTCGTCTAGAAACTACCTGCTCGGACCTCACCTCAGGTGGGCTCAGGGTTCATGTAGATATCTACATGAACACTGGGTGGGCTTAGAGTTTATGGTCAATGAGTGTACAGTTGTGGTCATATGAAACGAACACACCTGAGACGGAGCACCTCATTCAACATAAGGTAGGATGAGACTTTTTTTTTTTTTTTTGGTGTAATGAGACGTTGTGTGTGTGTGTGTGTGAGTAGCATAGGGTAGGATGAGACGTTGTGTGTGTGTGTGTGTGTGTGTGTGTGTGTGTGTGTGTGTGTGTGTAGCATAGGGTTGGATGAGACGTTGTGTGTGTGTGTGTGTGTGTAGCATAGGGTACGATGAGACGGTGTGTGTGTGTGTGTGTGTAGCATAGGGTAGAATGAGACGTGTTCGTACCTATTTGTATCTTTACAGGATTGAGTCAAGCTCGTATTGTCCCGTATTTTAAATCACAATATTTTTCTTTAAAGTTATGTATGTTTTTGAGACATACCACTCTTCCGGTAATTTATTCCATTTCGTCTATTACTCTATTTGGAAAACTATATTTCTGTACATCTTTGTCTCCTCTTCTTGAAATTAATTTCTTACTGTGTCCTCTCATTGTAGTTATTCCTTGTTGACATAAGTTTTCTATATCTATCTTTTCTTTTTCTGTGACACATTTGTAAACCATAATCATATCTACTCTTTTTCGTCTTTCTTCTAGTTTAGGTAAGTTTAGTTTCTTTAGTCTTTCTTCATAGCTTAGTTCTCTTAGACTTGGAATCCATTTTGTTGCTGCTTTTTGTACTTTTTCTAATTATATAGTGTGTGTGTGTGTGCAGCATTTGGTATAATGAGACGTTATGTGTCTGTATGTGTGTATGTGTGTGTAGCATAGGGCATAATGAGACGTATGTGTGTCTGTATTTATGTGTGTAGAGGCGATGACGTGTCCTATTCAATGCTTGTTAAGGGTTCTGTCACTGTTATATGCTTGTTTCATATGTTGGCAGCTCTACATTAGATCCGTGTGTGTGTGTATTGTTTTTATTGTGGTGGTCCTTACACACTCTTCTATACACTCGTGCCACGGGTGGGAACACCAGGCTCTCGTTCACCTCGTTTGGTTGAGTTGTTCCTGAAAGCAAAGGGAACTAATGAATAAATAAATAAATGGGAAGAAGAGGTACAGTATTATACTAAAATGGAAGAAGGAAAAGTACACGAGTAACAGAACATAAGTCTTACAGAACACTAGCCTAACAGAACACTTACAAAACACCTAACAGAACACTTACAAAACACTTAACAGAACACAAGCCTAACAGAACACCTAACAGAACACTAACAGAACACTAGCCTAACAGAACACTTACAAAACACCTAACAGAACACAAGCCTTACAGAACACTAGCCTAACAGAACACAAGTCTTACAGAACACTAGCCTAACAGAACACTAGCCTAACAGAAAACCTAACAGAACACTAGCCTAACAGAACACTAGCCTAGCAGAACACTAGCCTAACAGAATACTAGCTTAACAGAAAACCTAACAGAACACTAACCTAACAGAACACTAGCCTAACAGAACACAAGTCTTACAGAATACTAGCCTAACAGAACACTAGCCTAACAGAACACTAACCTAACAGAACACCAAACAGAACACAAGCCTAATAGAACACTTACAAACCACTTAACAGAACACAAGCCTTACAGAACACTAGTCTAACACAACACTAGCTTAACAGAATACCTAACAGAACACTTACCAAACACCTAACAGAACACTAACCCAACAGAACACTTGCCTAACAGAACACTAGCCGAATAGAACACTAGCCTAACAGAACACTAACCTAACAGAACACTAACCTAACAGAACACTAACCTAACAGAACACTTACAAAACACTAACAGAACACTAACCTAACAGAACATTTGCCTAACAGAACACTAGCCTAACAGAACTCTCGTGGCGAGAGGTTGTGTCTCACTGAACTCCGTGTTAACATTTGGCCACACAACAACTCCTCTTTACCTGTTATGGATAACTTGCCCCCCACGGATAGTTGCTGTACAATATGCAGCAAACAATGTCTCTTGGAATGCTTAAAGTGCCACAAGTATAAAAGATTTATCCACGCAGACTGTTCAAACCTCCATGCTTATTCCATAGTTAATTTCTTTACTACAAGGTGCCAGTACACTTGTGAAAATTGTACTAGGAAACAGCTGGGTGATGGCTGTGACCGGTTGTTTGCACAGATGTACAGCATAGTAGAGAAGGAAAGGGAGGCTAAGAAACAACTACAACCAGACCAGGAAGGTGCGGTAAGTGTCATTGTTAATATAAGTGGCAGTCTTTCTATTGCAACAAATGCAACAGATGCAACAAGTTAAGCAACAAATATTGCAGACACTGAAAATAATACCATTGCGGTGGGGCCCCACACACCCGCTACAAGGATACCAGCAACAACAGGTAGCACAGTCGGTAACAATCCCAACAGTCTTTGTAAAGTAATCACTCCGAACATCGCTGGCCTCATACCTTACAAATTCAGAGGCAAAATAAAATTACTCACAAAACTAGCACAAACTGAGAATGCAATTATAATATCTTTAACAGAAAGCCACTTGACAGCAGAGGTTAAGGAAGCTGAAGCAAACATACCAAACTTTGTACCATAGAACAGATAGGATTGCTGGTATGCAGCTAGCACCAAGGTTCTCCATTCTGAATCAAACCTGTACACAGAATCCCTAGTTCTATACATTGGAGACCTCAATTTGGTATATATCAATATATACAGGCCACCAAACTGCCCAACTAACAAATTCATTGATCAAATGACGAATATTAGAGAATTGATAAACTCACTACCAACACCCATGTCCTCCATCGTGCTCACCGGTGACCTAAACTATCCACTCATAGACTGGGAGTTGGAGAGGGTGTACGGAGCAGGGGACATGCGGACCCAGGCAGAAGCGGTCCTGAATCTCGCTGAAGACTTCTGTCTACATCAATCTATCAACACTCCCACAAAAAGCAACAACATATTGGACATTGTCATGGTAAACAACGATGACCTTTTACATGATATTTCCGTGAACAAAACCAACCTCTCAGACCACAACATCATTATCCAGACGACCGGTTTATCTAAAAATATGAAAACTAGGATTGTCAGTACAGCAAAACAGTTACCAAATTTTAACCAGCTGAACTTTCACAGTGAGTCAGTCTGCTGGGAAAATTTGAGGAGAGACCTCAGTGAAGTGGACTGGGATCTTCTCATGAAAGATCGTGTCCCCGAGGCCCAATATGACCTAATAATGAAAAAATGTTTGGAAATATCAGAAACGCATGTACCAATGAGACCATCTAATAAGATCTCTCACAAGGGAAACATACCAAGAGACAGGAAAACTCTGATGCGAAAAAGAACGAAATTGAGAAACAAACTCAAAGAAACAAAAAACAGAGAGGTTCTGACACAGACCGAAAACAAAATAAAAACTATAGAAGAACAACTTAAAAGGTCAGTTGAATTAGAGGATGACCATAAAAATAAACAAGCCGTGGCATACATCAAAACCAATCCAAAGTACTTTTACAAGTATGCCGCTAACAAGTCAGTAGTGAAATCAACTGTAGGCCCACTGACCGACTCAGATGGCCGAACCAAAGGAGATCGTTGAAAAACTACTATACTAGTATAAAAGTGTCTTCAGTGATCCGATGAAAGACAAGATAATCAACTCACCCAAGGATTTATTTCATCAAGATACTGATTGTGCATCAAAACTCATGGACATAATTTCAAATCAAGGCAACATAGAAGGAGCAATCAAAGAGATAGCTGCTAACTCGGCAGCTGGTCCAGACCACTTCCCTGCCATGCTGTGCTAAAGAACTAAGCATTCCCCGACTCTCTCTATATAAAAATACCCTGAAAACTGGTACAATACCAAAAAAACTGAAAATTCTCGCATCACATCGATCCATAAAGAAGGGTCGAAGTCTTAGAGAGAATAATAGTCAAGAACATAGCTGAATACCTCGAACATAACAACAAGATGAATCCAGACCAACATTGGTTTCGCGCTGGGCGCTCGTGCCTTTCCTAGCTTCTTGCCCACAATGAAAAAATACTGGAAATGCTGGAATATAGCAAAGATGTCGACGTGGTCTACCTCGACTTCGCAAAAGTTTTTGACAAGGTGGACCACGGCGTTCTATTGCACAAGACCAGACAGATGGGTATCATTGGAAATCTCGGGATGTGGCTTCACTCCTTTCTTACTAACAGGGAGCAATGTGTAGCGGCTGTGGGTGCAATATCTCAGTCGTCAACAGACAACAGCGGGGTCCCGCAAGGGTCCTAGGAGAGCAGGGGAGAAACAGTCACTAGAAGCGGTAAAACGATCGTTCACCAGCATAATATCTAGCGTCAGAGATCTCGACTACTGGACAAGATTACATGAACTAAACCTCTATTCCCTAAAAAGATATAGAGAAACGTACGCAATAATATACATATATAAAATATTGACTGGAATATGTGTCAATAACCTTAACATACAGTTCAACATACACCAGCGACGAAGACGACTCTGTCATATTGGAAAGACACACCCCAGAGCAAAAACAAGACTAAAGACACTCAAAGAAAATGCTTTCGCCACAAGAGGACCACTGCTATACAACACACTACCCAGACACCAGCGTGACATAACCAAGATGCCACATTACCATCTCCGCGCTGCCAGCAACAGCATTATAGACCAGCTGGCACAGAGACGAGCAGACGGAGTATACTAACGGCGGCGCATCAGCGTGGCCACCAGTAGCCAAAACACCAGTAGCCAAACAGAATTCCAGCCTAACAGAACACCAGTCAAACAGAAAATCAGTGGCCAAACAGAACACCAGCATGTTTAACAGAACACCAGCACGACTAACAGAACACCAGCCTATCAGAATACAGGACTAACAGAACACTAACCTAACAAAACACCAACCTAACAGAACACAAGTCTGACAGAATACTGCACAACACACACATACACTTAAGCACATACACACACAAGTACACTTCTGCATATACACAAACAACACACACGTACACTACTCCATATACACACACAACACATGTACATACACTACTCCACATACACACACACGTACACTACTCCACATACACACACAACACACACGTACAGTCGTGGACGTAAGTTTCAATACACATAAGGATAAATCAAACATATTACTGACTAATATTTTCATGTTCTCACGTGATATTATTGTTCTGAATAGTAAGGAAGGTGCTGCTTGTAGTAAATTATAAGATAACTGTGTGTGTGTGTATGTGTGTGAAAAGTGAGTCAGCCTTGTTGATACAAGTTTTCTATATCTATTTTTTTTTTCTGTGACACATTTGTAAACCAAAATAATATCTCCTCTCTTTCGTATTTTTCCAGTTTAGGTAAATTTAGTTTCTCTAGTCTTTCTTCATAGATTAGTTTTCTTAGACTTAATTGGTAGCCATCTTGTTGCTGCTCTTTGTCCTTGTTCTAATTTGGTTATATATATATATATTTTAAATGTGGGTTCCATATCACTGCAGCATATTCTAAGGATGTCATTATTTCCTTGACCATTAATTCTTCTATACAAGTGAAGGTCACTCAAATTTGTTAACAATATAATTCTTAAATGTTTTTCACTTTCATTTGTATCATCATCTGGTGTAATTTTTTTATTTACCCCCAAGTCTGTTTCATTCTCTCACTTCTTCCAAACTTAATAACATGACACTTATCAGCATTAAACTCCATCTGCCATTTACTAATTGAGTCAACCATTTTGTCCAAGTCTTCTTGTATTTTTTTTACAGAAGTCTTTATTTTTAATTGTTCTTTGAATCATCAGCAAACATATTCATATAAATGCCATCTGTAGCATTTTCTTCTACATCATTTATATAAATTAAGAATATTATTGGTGCCAATACTGAGCCCTGAGGAAGTCCACTTGTGACCTTCAGCCACGGAGAATAGTTCCCACTTAATTAGTACTGTTTTCATTTTCTTCCTACTAGAAAATCTTCCATCCCTTTTAGTAGTTTTCCTTTCACTCCTCCTTTATGTTGTAGTTTCCATATAAGCCATTGGTGTGGAACTTTGTCAAAAGTTTTTTTAAAAGTCTAGGTGAATACTAACCACCCACCCATCCCTTTCTTGGAATTTTTCTGATATTTTCATATAGCAACTCAGTCAGTTTGTCACACCTGATTTTTCCTTCTTAAACACAAATTGACTCTGTTATCATCTCACTTTTCTCCAAGTGCTCAATCCAATTTTTTCTTATTGATCGTTTCCAGAATTTTACACACAACACTTATTAGTGATACAGGTAACAGTCCTGTAGTTATGTGGGTCTTGTCTGTTTCCTTTCTTAAATGAGGTGTTCTGTTTTGTTAACCTTTTAATAATTTTATGAGTTAAAATTATTACTCCACCTCCATTTTTTCCTACTCAATCTTTCCTCCACATGTTGTATTCACAAAGGTTAATTAAATACATTATTTGTTATTCTTAAATTTAACTTTGTTTCTGTGACGCAAATTATCTGTTTTCTTCTGGTATGACATCTTTAATTTCAGTTATCTTAGATATCATACCATCTACTTTTGAGTATGTAATTTTTATTTCCTTCTGTATATTTTTCCTAGTTGACATCTCTTTTTGTTCTCAACATTTTTTTTCTCTGCATTCCCACTACTCTGTAGAAAAAATGTAATTTTCTTTCCTCTGCTTCAGTTCTTTCACTGAATCTTTTTTTATTATATATTTTTTTTCTTTGAGTATTTTTGTCTTCCTTGGTGTTAGGTATCTAACTATCTTTAAATTGTTCCAATCTTCAGAGTCCTTCAGTTTCCTGGCATTTCTCAGTTTCTACCGACATTGATCCTGGGTAGAGATCCAGGGTTAAAATTATGAGAAAGAAAAGATAAAGAATATTTCAGAAGGCAAGAAAGGAAGGGGACGTGAGAGAGAGAAGACAGGGGAGAGGAGGTTGCCAGTTACTTGAAAGATATAGGTATTAAGTTTATTTTACGGCGAGAAAAGGTGATAAAGAGGGGGACTACCAGCATGAGGGGTGAAAAGAATACAGTTAAAGCTGAAGACAGAAAATTAATTGTCTCGGCTCCGTTATTTGTAAGCATAATATCCAAAGGATAATAATTATAATCAGTATCTCTCTACGGGGGTGAACAACAGACAGTGTCTTTGTTTAATAGATCGATCAAATGCAATATCATGAAGCACATATTCTAAATGTTTTTAAAAAAATTTCAACTACTCACCCTTATCTGTCCTATACACGACCGATGCTCTCTCCATATGGCGAGGAAAGTTCAAAAATGGTTTACTGCTCATGATTATTTGCAGGTGATAGATTTGTCTATTTAAGACTGCGATATGAACCCTATAGAAAATGTATGAGGTTCTATCGTTAACACGTGGGAGACAGAACGACAGAGAACCACAGCAGATTTGCTACGTCACACCAGAACACAGTGGGAGATTTTTCGGGGAAAACCATATATATTATACAGTGAGGAGGCATGGTGCCTCAATGCCCGAGCAACTGCAGGCTGTCATTGAGAAGGAGGGTGGTTGAACACAATACTAGCAACAAATTGATGAGTAATGAAATGAAATATGTAATCTACAGTATTTCAAGCCTTAATATCTTCATAGAAGTGTATATAAATAGTGTATATACAGTATATCATCGTGGCTAAGGGTCTAAAGCAATACATATATCGGTGCTTATAATAATAATAAGAAAACAAAACAAACATTACACATGCTTAATGCAAACGTGAGGTCGAAGTAAAAATTTCAGGTTATATTAAGTTAACTGAGTTATTATAATTGTATGACACCAACGTGTTCATCATTTACAGTGTGGTGCTTACAGACCCAGTTGAATTATGGGTTTGAATGCTTCGTGACGAGGACTTGTGGAGCTTTCACCTAAACTGACAAAGTCATGTAAACAATAACCAATAAATGTCTGATTTCAATGTTTCCCTATTTTAATTAGTAATAACAATAGTTGTGACACAATATCTTCTAAATATTGTGATTGGTTCACTAACACTGGGCATCTGAATGGCTGGCCTAGATGTTGACCTCAGATAAATAAATATAGGTAATAAATATATTCGTCATATATAACGGATTGTATTTGCATACCAGATATCACTATTATTTCTATTCTGGTCGTGTTTGCGCATTAACAGATTATGCAGCAACACACAGAATGATGGTGGTGGTGGTAAGATAGAGAGTAAAGGAATGGTGGGATGGAGGGAGAGGAAACAGTGAATTGAATAAGGGAGGACGGGGTGAGGAAGAACAGATGGAGTATTAATTGGGTAATTAACATCTTACACTATAACTATTATCCTTTGGTAACCAGTTACACAATAAACGTTTCTTAGAAAATGTCATGAATGATACAGGATAAAAATAAAGGATTTACTTGAAATGTATCTTAACACTGGGTAGGTAGTGCATCGCTTGATATATTAGTCATCAAAAACTGGTGTCGTGTTAATTATATTAGGTAAAATCTGGATTCATTTCAAATAATAAAGAATATCCCATGGAATGCAGCATCAGAGTTGGATTTAGATTACAGAAGAAAACATTTAGCTACTTGATCCAATAATTCTCTCCATCTCGATCACTGGTGAAGCTTTACCCCCCTCTCCCCAACCCAACCCCTCCTCTCCTACCACCTTCAAGTGAGTGGTTCACATCCATGATCACAAGTGGTTCGGGATTCAAATTTCTGGATGGCTCAACATTGGTAACGCTACCCCCTCCACCTGTCAGTGATACCATATCCGTTGAGGCCTACACCAAGGCAAGGGTGGAAGAAGTGTGGACCATTGATCTGTCCGGAGCTGTACGTGTGTATGTAACTAATGAGTCAATAGCTGCTTGTCGTAAATTAAAAGATACCTGTACAGTACGTGTGTGTATGTAAATAATGAGTCAGTAGCTGCTTGTCGTAAATTAAGAGATATATGTGTGTGTGTGTGTGTGTGTGTGTGTGTAGTAAATTAGAAGATGGTACAGTCGCGAACCAAAGTTACGGACCCCCTTGGCTGACAGGAAGGCGAAGACAATGTTAAAGATATGCTGAACGATCGGACAAACTGGTGTATCGAATTGGTAACGAAACAGTGTAAGGTTCATTTTCACAAATCATAAACCGGAAGTCTTGGAAAATGAACCTCACACTGTCTAGTTACCAACCCCCATACCCCAGTTGTCCAATCGTTCAGCATATCCTTAACACTGCCTTCGCCTTCCTGTCAGCCAAGGGGGGTCCGTAACTTTGGTTCGCGACTGTACATAATTAATTAACTTAAATTTAAATTTAAAATGTTAGTTTGTTGTATGCAAGAACATGTGTGGTGTTGACGATGGTGTGGTGGCGGTACCATGACTATTGTTTGTCTCTGGAGTTATCATGAGTACCGGCATCACACCATCGTATGCACCATTATTCATCTTGCATACGGTCCATCCACTCTTCTTACCGATAAAAGCAGACACAACACCACTGATGACCATGGTAAGTACTGTGCCCAGGATGCCAGCGTAACAATAGGAGATGTCATAGAACGTATCACTCTCCCCAGACCACCATGACAACCTGAGACCAAGTTAATAATGTACCGTTGTTGACACATGAAACACAGACACTTCAAATCAATCGGGGGCCCCTTATTATTATTATACAATAGGAATCATCGCCTCTACACACACAAACACACACAGCATGTCATCCTACCATTTGACACACACACACAACGTCTCATCCTACCGTATGCTCAATGAGGAGCCCCATTTCAGGTGTGTCTGTTAGTTATTTGGTTATTAAGTTAGTTAGTTAGTTAGTAGGTTGGTTGGTTGGTTACTTGACTGATTGGTTGATTGGTTGGTTAGTTAGTCAGACATTTAGTTAGTTAGTTAGTTAGTTAGCCAAAATAGAGTGCATGTATAATTATTTACAAATAATTATATAAGTATGCATGATAATCTATTACTAACTACTCACTATAGAATAATAGTATGCATGATCATCCATTACTATATAGAAACACAGTAAGCATGATAATCTACTACTACTTACGTTTTTAGGGTGTGTGTCGCACTGTTGTTCGGGAATAACTCGGAAGAGAGAGAGAGAGAGAGCGTGCGCGTGGTACCCATACTACAGTGGTTCGAATCCCCCCCCAACCCCCCATTGATCATTGAAAAAAAAAAATTGTAAGCGGAGCGCACTATGCGGCCGTGCATAGCAGCTAAACAGACACACAGACAGAGTGTTTTATATATTATATATATATATATATGACAAAGCTTGTGACCGTATTGTATTTTCGAACAAAGTTTCGAGACCAGAGAGAGAGAGAGACAGTAGGGTGGGGGAGAGAAAGGAGGGGATGGGTGGAGCCTGTGAAGTGACGTGGTATATCCAATGCGTCACACTATGATCGTTCGTATCCCAGTGTTAAATTTCATAAAAATGACGCATTTTTCAGGGACAAGTGCCTTAATTAATCACTTTTGGTAATCCATTATAGTGCCAAAAATTAGCGGCATGTGTGAAATAACCCGTGACCAAACATCATACTAATCCAACATCTAGTTACAGAGTTATTCCCGAACAACACACACTCTAAAAACGTAAGTAGTAGTAGATTATCATGCTTACTGTGTTTCTATATAGTAATGTATGATCATGCATACTATTATTCTATATTGAGTAGTTAGTAATAGATTATCATGCATACTTATATAATTATTTGTAAATAATTATACATGCACTCTATGTTGACTATTGAGAGAGGGTGAGGACTAACTAACTAACTAAATGTCTGACTAAATAACCAACCAACCAAGAGTTATTCCCGAACAACAGTGCGACACAGACCCTGAAAACGTTAGTAGTGAATAAAATATATTGAATAAAAGGTATGTATAATAATCAATTACTCACTTTAAATACAGATAAAAAGTATGTATCATAATTTACTACTATACAGAAAAAAGTATGTATGGTGATCTGATAATCTATTATTCACTTAATTAATATATTACCCACGTAATTATTATAGTACTCAATGAATTAATGTATTTATCTATTACTTAATCATTTAATCTATTATTAACTTAATTAATATATTACTTACTTCTTGTTCTCAGTCGTGGGTGATGTCAGGTTGTACTCAGTGGTGTTGGCAGTAGAGGTGGTGTTGGTAATGAGGAAGGTGTTGTTGTCAGTGGTAGTGTTGTAGCATCCTGAGGTAATGTTGTCAATGGTAGAGATAATGATGTCACTGGTGTTGATAGTGGTGATGGCAAAGATAATGTTGTCAGTGTTGGTAATGTTGTCAATGGTAGTGCTGTCGTAGCATCCTGAAGTGGTGATGGCAGAGATGAGGTTGTCAGTGTTGGTAATGTTGTCAATAGTAGTGTTGTCGTAGCATCCTGAGGTGGACAGTGGCATCATGGTTGGCAGTCCACCACCTCGTACAAATTTACCAACACTGAGCCATGTACTGAACACCAGGGAACACAACAACCCAACTGACGCCCCCTGGTGGATGTGCAGGGAGGAGGAGGAGTAAGAAATATTAAATATGTAGCCATCAGAGGAAATATGGGAAGGAGGGAGGGAAGAAAGGGAGGAAAGGTGGGAGAGTAGAAGGAATGGGACGGTGGAAAGGTGGGAGGAAAGAAGGGGAGAAAGGGAGGGAGGGAGCGAAGGAGGGGAAAAGGGAGGGAGGATGGGACGCAGGGATGGAACTCTCATATGTGAAGGGAGGGGGAGATATGTAGGTTTGGTATTCATGAGTCATCAATACATAATTTTACAAAGTGACTGTACGTCCGTCCGTCAATCCGTTCGTAACTACGTAACTAAGTCCATTGAGATATCAACACGAATTATTTTGTGGATAATACATATACTTAGGGGGTTGTAATAAACTACTTTTGAAAGAGATCTGACGAATTTTAGCTGTATATTCATTGCTTATAAGGATGACAATTGGTTTGGCATTGAGTGGGAAGGAGTAGGCTTTGGGGACGTCAGCAAAAAGTGTAATGGACACCTTCACTTCATGACACCCAGACAGCTACTGACACTCAAAGTACAACCTAAAGCATCACTTAATAGGAAATAAAGTTATACTACGACACACAAACAACGATAATTATATGAAAAATCAGTTAACAGACAAACATAACAAAACTAAGCAACGCATGAGTACTTCCACGTTACGGAATTATGAACAGTCATCTCCACTACCTCGGTTATCAATCAGCGTTGTCAATGTGTGTACTCTATAAGATGTGAAATGACAGTTTCCACTTTCATACCCGAAACACTTGCCAGTGTGAATTGAGGGGGGGGGGGGGATCTGGAATGTAGGGTGTAAGATGGGAGTGGTGAGGTGATGTAGGGAAGCAGAGTAGAGGTAGGTAAGTACACACTGAGACACACATTCTCCCAACTTTGTGTCTGTCTATCATGATTATGATGCATGAGTGAAGCTGGCTTAGTGAATGTCACGGTGATGCAGGGCAATAAAGGTGTGTGTGTGTGTGTGTGTGTCCTACCACACTCGCGACGTATAATAATTCATGTTGCTATCTTTGCTTAATCTACCAGTTACCACAAAGTAATGTGAACACTGGAAGTTGTGAAAGTTCACTATGAAATGATCAATCTATAGGCTATTTTATTACCCTTAGTGGGAGCTAGAAGGAAACTAATATGACAATAATAATTATTGTCGATAGGCAACTGTTACTATCCGTAATATTAAAAAATAAATCGGAAAAAGTATTATTATTAGGTTAACAAACATTGTCATCGTCACAGACTAATCAGCATATTACAATGACAAAGAGTTAGGACCGAGCCTATAGTAAATTATGGTCAAATGTGGTTACATGTCATGTTCTAGCAATATGTTACATGCTTTGACTTACACTCGAGATATTATACATTACGCAAAGTAAGTATAAGTAACTTTATAATGAAGAACATGAAATAATAAGAACTTTACGATGTGAGGTTCTGGAGTGGCGGCATCTACGTCGTAGGACCCCTCCCCCCCCCGGTCTACCAATGAAGGAAGCTATGGGGGTCAAACCACCACAAAATCCCCCCACCCCCACCAAGGGGGCGCGAGTTACTGAGAAATTGAATGGCTTCGGTCACCAGGGCAATCGGGGCTGCTGGGTCAGACAGCTTGAGGAACTTCAACAACAACAACTCTACGATGTGTTGCTTTTCACTGACCGATACTGAACATTCATAATAATGGACAACAGCGAAGAGTTGAAGAACTTAAAGCTAGTGGCTGGGACCAAAGGGGCGCCAAAACCCTTATAGTGTTGCCCACATCATTAATGCAGGCAATACCCCCCTACGGGACTGAGAAGCAAGAGATAGAGAGAGAAAGAGATAATTTGCTAGAGTGATAGTGTGTGTGTGTGTGTGTGTGTGTGTATACTGAATAGCAAGAGGGAGAAAAATAAAAACGAGGTGCCAGAGTGATAGTGTGTATGTGTGTGTGTGTACTGAGAAGCAAGAGAGAGAGAGAAAGTAACAAGGAGCTAGAGCAGGTTGGTTGTTGTCCATAATGATTTAATTGTTGGATATTAGGCGCCGCAACAACGAGGTCCTATAGCGCCAGAAAAAAGGTGATAGAGAGGTGTGACAGTAAGCAGGAAGGAAATGAAAAGAAAAGAACGGAAAGATGGGAACCATTTAGTCTGGTCTCTCACTAGCAACCTTCCTAGCATGGGAAACCCTCTCTCCCCGAAATCCAGGCAGAGCAGGGGCCGGAGCCCCCTCTAGTCTAGCTCGCCATGTCTCAAAGACACACAAGCCAAGCCCCCAATCACGTCATGGCAGTTCCCGTTGGTTGTTGTCCATAATGAGAGATGAAGTAAACTAGGTTTGATGTCCAAGTGTGTTGTCAGGTGTGTCTACAAAAATGAGTATATGTAAATACATTTTGTATTACTTGGGTGATAACACATTACTAATATGATAATAAATATATCAAAATGGCTGTAATGTTGCATTAACACATTTGACTCCTTTTCTCTGCACCACCACCGCCCTTCCTCCCACCAAGCCGTCTGTCTCCCCCCCCTCCCCCTTTATTCGACCCGAATACGGAAGAGGAAGCTTTGCTGCTTCGAAATGTTGTTTTTTATATGCACACAAGCGAAGCACTGTTGTCACGATATCCAAGCCAAGTGAGGGCGTGGTCCAGGTAGAAATCTTGTAAAGTGTACGTACTACATTATACATGTACAGTCTCCTCCACTCCCGCTTTCCCCAGTTCAGCGTTGCCAACGTATACACCCGGCATCGTGTGAGCTACCAGTTCTGAAACACCTGTCATCAACCCTTACTCTTACTGGTAGGTGTTTCGGATTCGAGAGTCGGAATTGGTAGCTCACACAATGCAGGTGTATACGTTGGCAGCGCTGAACTGGTGAAAGTGGGAGTGGAGGAGACTGTATGTTCATACAATAAATAGAATAGAGGTGGTATTATTAAACTTCTTCAGGGAAAACTTCTCTTCTTCACTGAATTATTTTCTATAATGTTACATTTGATGTGAGTTATAAATCAGTTAGTGGTATGATTAACTGGAGTCAAACTCTGCCCTGTGATTGGTCGATACATTCGGAAAGCACAGCTATGATTGGCTGACCAACTTCGTGACGTCACAAAACCTCTCTGAGATAATACTCTTCCATACTGCGGCATAAGTTAATGTTGTGAATAGAGGTGTATATGTAGGAGTAGCAAAGCGTAATATACACCCGGCACAAATACATAGGCTACACAGACGTAATATACACCATCTTTGTGGATACGTCCCAAAGTGTGAACCCAATACTAATATACAGAAGGTGAGAAACAATCCTCCCACCAATTATTAACACAACAACAGTGCTCTAATATTTAATTTTCAGAGTAAGGGTGGTTGCAATACTTTTTTTTGTCGACTGTCATTAGAGTGTCATGATTCCTTCAAAGTAAATCAGGAAACAGCTCAAACAGGACCGGAGAAGCAAAAATAATGATGGCCTGTAATAATATTGCTTGGGATAGTTTGGAGGAATCAGTTGCTTCAGACTTGCTAACACACAAGTACAGTACAGTCGGCCTCAGTAATTCGTACACAGAGCATTGGTTAAAATGGACCTATAAGGGGATAATACACTTTTAGTACATTGGAACCGTTAGATTCCTCCAAAGTATGCTAGGAAATAGGGATAGATGATCGAAATTAATGGTAGTCTGTTGCTTAGAATAATATGGAGGAATCAATTACTCCTGATTTACCAACATTGTACTGTCTCCTTAATTAATCTACACATACTGTAGGCATTGTTCTGCTGACTGATTCTGGTATGAGCCAAATATCATTACTAGGAAAGTTTGGTGTTAAAGAATTGTACACTAAATGTTGTAGTTGTTACAATACAAGCCCTTGATGTTTCAGTGTTGTATACCAATTCCTGAGGCAGACTGTACAGACAATCCCCATAAAGAAAAAAAAAATCTTAACTACTACTACTACTACTCACGTAAACTTATACATCAACTTAACTACTGCTACTACTACTACTACTACTAGTCTACTACTACTCACGTCCATGAACTTATACATCAACTTAACTATTACTACTCACTTGAACTACTACTACTACTACTACTACTACTACTACTACTACTATTACTAGTACTACTACTATCCACATTTAGTTAAACACCAACCAACTTAACTGCTACTACTACTACTACCCACGTAAACTTATTCACCAACTTAACTACTTCTATACTACCCTTAGACACGAACTTTACTACTACTACTACTATTACTCCTACTACTTATACTACGTGACCTGACCTTACCTTACAATTGACCCAGGGTAGGAAGATGCCCGTGAGAAAGAGTCCAGACATGGGACCCATAATGGAACTGGTCAATATATTCAGTACCACAAACACGTTACCCAAATTCCTCATCAATATTGCCAGGCCCACGGCAAACCCACCCACCAGAAAAGCTGAAATTAAAATAGGCAGACAATTACTATTATAGTTAAATAATAATAATAATAATAATAATAATAATAATAATAATAATAATAATAATAATAATATTAATAATAATAATAATAGTAATAGTAATAGTAACAACAACAACAACAACAATAACAATAACAATAATAATAATAATAATAATAATAATAATAATAATAATAATAATAATAATAATAATAATAATAGGAAATAGGAAAGCTGATTTTGAAATAATAATAATGATAGGAAGTAGGAAAGCTGAAATAAAAAGGAAGATATGATTTGTACCGTAATAATAGTAATACTATTGATATTAGTAATAATAGTTATAGTATACATTAATGGGGAATATATACAAATATAATGTTGGTGGTGGTGGATCTATGACAATTGATTTCTGTAATTTATTCCAAGTAAAAGGCCACCATTATTATTATTAATCTGGTTCTGTTTCCTGCCATACTTTGGAAGAATAAAGGCGCTCCAATGTACAGCCACAATAAAATATCCACCGACACTTTCCTTCCATCATAGTAAATATCTTGGTAATATAGAACAACATATGAATGATTTTGCAGCACCTTATATTAATCATTGAAGGGGTTGAATTGACATAAGGCACTGTATGATTATATTTTGATATGATACTGATTTATTTGCACGATCAAAGGAATGTGCTTGTGGTTATTTAATTGTGGCTGTACCAAAAATATATTACCCCCACAAATAGTAATAATAACAATATTAATATTAATATTAATATTAATAATACTTTAAGGAAGTGGAGATTCTTTAGTTGGTGAATTGGACAGAGGACATTTTCGTCATAAAAAACACCCCTCTAATTACTTAATTACACATACTTCACTTTATGGTCTAGTTTCTCCAAAGTTTGCCAATAAACAGACGACCTTAACCCTTCCGCGACGGGGTAACTATGGATAGCCCCTCTGTCAGTCCAGGGCTAGCCTTACTATCCCTACTGCCTGTCCGGGCGATTTTGGCCGTTTTGCCAAAATCGCTCTATTCCACTTACTCTGTACGTCTAAACTACGGTACAGAACAATTTAAATTAAAGCACCATCAACTCTTCCTCTTTCCAATAAAACCAACCCCAGCTCTCTACAACTCTCCGTTGCCGAGAAATTAAGGGAGGAATGAAGGGTAATGGGAAATTTCTGGAACTAATCCGCTAGATGTCACTGCTGTGCAGTCAATTCATGCGACATGAGCTAAAATATTGTTTTTTAAAATCCCATCAGCATACAAATGCATAGAACCTTGATCATTAAGATACTTTTGGAATCCTGCATCGACTTTTTAATAACCTGTATGGATAATTTTGAGATAAGTTGGTTAAATTAGATATTTTTGTTTCGTGATTGTCGACCTTCTGCTATCGATATTTAAAGTAAGGCATATGCCAAGGCTAAAATCTATTTCTTTGGACAATACAAATAAATATGAAGAAGACTGTATTACATATTATGACGTAACATACCCAGTAACATGGTAATATATAGATATAGTTATTTTTGTGGAGATATTAGTATCTCCTTCACCCAGTGAACGACAAGGCAAAATTAGCCGAGCGAGAGTCGAACCAAAACATACATCAGCTGAGAGCCTGTCTGGCGTCTGCCTGAGAGTCCTCACTCCTCCTTCAGCTGTTGCAACGTCCAGGCACCATAGTCCATTGTTCTTATAAAAGAATCAAACCAACCACGTAACAATAACCAAAGCGAGCGCCAGTCGGATAAACACGTTTGTTTTGTTTTGATTCCCTCCACGATTCGACTAATTCGCCAGCACATTCGAGTTGCCTATTCTTAATTGAAATATGTATTTCAATAAACCAGGAAGTTGATCTATGTAATTCGGAGTTTTAACTATCACCTTCATGTTCTTTTTATGTTTATTGTATTTTCATTTACTTTGTTTCCAATCAATGGTGTACCTGTTTGGTAATCCCGAGATGGCCAAAATAATCTGAATGCCAATTTCACCAGAAAATCAACTTAACACCTTTGATCACGAATAGTACTATTTTACCTGTGTTTTACTACTTAGAAACAATTGTGTAGAAATATGTATCATTTAAGCTCGATGCATTTTTGTTTGTGTATAGAATGACTGAAGGAATATTTCATTTTGCTTGTGTGCGCGATGAACCATCGATTGTGATGCCACCTGGTGGCAACCACGAGTTTAGAAAATTCCCCATTTCTCGGGCGGAGCGTGGTTGCGTTCGTGTACGTGTAGTGGCTCTGACATCAACTGAACGCGGCCCGCATGGGCTGGTTCACTGGTGGATGGTAGCATGACCCAATACAGAATCGGACACGCACGAGAAGTCTGATCCACATCCATCCGTGTTCACAGTCAGTAACACACTGACTGACGATGATGATTTGTAGGGCTGGTGGTGAAGTATAGCCAAGTAAAAAAAACTCGCCAAATTTGGCACGCAAATGTCGACATTGGCAATAGCGGGACATCCCCCCGACCGGTCACCCCTTGGGAGAGGCTTATCCCCTTACCCGGGCGCTCCCAAGAGAGCGACTATCACTGCTACAGTGCTACCCTGGCTTTATGGGTTAATGTTACTTTAAGGCGAGATCCGTTTCCTGTCATAGTTTGGAGGAATCAGTAGCCCACCAATTTACTCTCAAAAGAAGAATCTACCATTTACCAGTACAGTACGTACAGTAATACCAGTAATACAGTAAATAATGTGTGATAATTCTTACCGCTTTATGACCTCTACAATTATGTTTCTCAACAATATTTTAATGTAAAAGTGCAAAAAAATATATACGTATAGTTTGTTTTTTAAAACTATAAAGCAAAGAGGTATAAATACTGTACAACACTGACACACCACCACCACTATGTGAAAACATTCTTGTTTCCTATATTCTTACTTGCTGTGAGAACAAGATAGTTAGTTAGTTATTTTTACATGTCCTGGTTGATAATTTAAAATATCTTGCTTGGTGTGTGTAATAAGGACAAATTACACAATAACTTATCCATTTCTTAATATCTACTGCAGCTATATATTGCAGCTAATGCATTCATACTTTTATAACATTCAAGCATAATATCTAAAAGGAATAATTTTTACCTGTGTATTATTTCTACAATAGACTATACTTAAAACTACAAAACAATGAACTTTAAGTATTGTAGAGCACGTTGTTGTTGAAGTTCCTGCAGCTGTCTGGCCGAGCAGCCCCGTGTACAGAACGTACTTTAGGCCTACAGTGCAGTATGGTGTTTTCATCACCAATACATGAGACCATCATTATATAACCTTACTATGAGAAACAGTTACACATATTTTAGAATACATTATTTCCTGGGTTTTTTCTTAGCTTGAGAAGTTCTAAAAATAAATCAGGAGTTACTTCAATTCGTTATATCTTGTTGTCTGTAATCCTTTATAAAGCCATATAAAGTCAGTAGGTAAGGAATATATATATGTAATACTTCAGCCTAACAAGATCAAATAGATATACAGACTACACTACACAACTTTAGAAAATAGAAATGACACCATATGACACCAGTAAATATCAATGTCATTACCACCAATATAAAAACTGTATAACTATAGAACGCATAAGGTAATATCATCTGACACCAGTTAATATCAATATCATTACTACCAATATAGATACTGTATAACTATAGAACGTATAAGGTATCATCATCTTACACCAGTTAATATCAATATCATTACCACCTAAATTAATACTATATAACTATCACAATAAGTCAGCTGTACAGTACATCGTTGCATGCTAAAGGATAAGGTGTCATCATCTAACACCAGATAGTATCAAATTAATCTATATTTATAAAACACTCTGTCTGTCTGTTTAGCCACTATGCATCGTTTGACCTAGAGTAAAAAGTAATACACATTTTGATTGGTGAAGCCTGGGAAAAGTCCTCGGCCTACTTTTGTAAAAAAACAAGAACATGAAGGAAAACCCTTCAAAAGCTCCGGCTCTCAACCCCTAAGAACCGCAATTCGTTATGACAGCCTTCACCCTCAACCGCAAATACAACCTGATTTTTAAAGTTACTCTAAGGTTAATTTTAGTCTTATAGGTTTGTAGAGCTTTATTTTACACACCAGAATATGCAAACAAAAGTCTTCTATCTCCACTGGTTAGAGTACAGCAGCACATCAAAGTAGGAAAATAATATGACAGTTACCCCCCCAAATAACATGCGAAGGTATACACATGTGTTATGCATTTATATAATGCGTAGATTCATGAGTATGTGTAACTCGATGTGTGCTTGCGTGTTTGTGTATGTAAAAGGAGTATATAAATGCACTGAAATAGACAAAATATAAAAATATAAAAATAATTAGAGGAAATTTATTGACAAAACAACATGTAGGATCTTCACCCGGACAATGTCGGGTATCGCTGTTAGTACTATATAACTATCACAATAAGTTAAATAAATCTTACTAAGTTATGCCAAAACTAGTTTTTCAGGATTTTTGGAAAGCGGAAAAATTACAGATCCTTATATAAATTAGAGTTGTTGGAACAGTTTATTGTTGAGCATCCAGTAATTCCCATTTCAGTCACAAAATCAACTTCAGCAAACTAAAACAATGAAAAGAACGCCCAACACTCCTGTGTAAGTAAAGACGCCAATTGACAATTGTTAGTGATTCCCTGTCGCCGGTAGGTGGCTCTGATTTACCGCGACAACCAAAACTCCCATAATAGTGTCCTATCCTTTTCCCAGTACTAAAATCCTTTGTGGATAACTCTCTCTCTCTCTCTCTCTCTTTCTCTCTCTCTCTCTTTATACTGACATAGTAGTTTGATGACTTGAGTTGCGTTGGTATCACTGAGGGCTGTGAAGTAAGGGTGTGGTCTAAGGAAGTCCTCCCACAACAGACATGCTATGGAGTTGCCAGCAGACGAGAGTGAACTGTATGATGGAGGGGAGATACAGATAGGTTACGATATATATATATATATATATATATATATATATATATATATATATATATATATATATATATATATATATATATATATATATATATATATATATATATATATATATATATATATATATATATACAGAGTGTCCGGAATATTTTGCCCGAAAATTTGGCAAATGCATACTTTATTAATTCTGAAAAGAATTGATGTGATCTTTTTTTTTTACTTTAGCGGTACTTGAGACATTTAATTAAAGGGGTATGGGAGTAGGGGACAGGCTTGGGGGGGTGCGGGTATATGGGGACAGGCTTGGGGTCGGTAGAAAGCCTGTCCCCCTATTCCTGCACCCCCCTAATCCCCCAAGCCTGTACCCCTACTCCTGCAACCCACCCCCCGTTCAAATGTCACACATTTAAGGGTGTGTGGGAATAGGGGGACAGGCTTGGGAAGTGCAGGAATAGGAGGACAAGCTTTCTACCCACCCCAAGCCTGTCCCCATATACCAGCACCCCCCCAAGCCTGTCCCCTACTCCCACACCCCCTTAATTAAATGTCTCAATTACCGCTAAACTACCGGGTACCGTCAAGGCGGTACCCGTTAGGGGGTAATTAAATAGTAGAGTTTAAAGGACTTAGGAGACATTTTATAGTTTAACGAGTAACTTTATTAAATTATTATCTTAGTGAGAGGTGTTTTCCTTGATATACAGTCAGGACCATTATAACAGTTACACTTTGCTTTTATTAAAACTTTTTAGTGAGACATGTCATGACCATGTCATGGTGTCATGCATATGTGTGTCATGTCCAGGCTATTCAACCATGACATCAGTCATGGGCTTGGTCCAGGCCTTGGGGTACCTGTAGTATGACTTAAAAAAGTTGGTGACATTTTCAAAAATATATTTGCTTCATAGACGCTTTGAAGCAAAAAAGTTTTAAAATCTCAACCCGATTTTTTAAGCCTTACTACAGGTCCCCCAACGTGTGGACCAGGAAATAACCCGATATCATGTCATGATAGCCAAGACATGGGGCCATCTTTTGACATGACAGGACATGTCATGGCACCGCTCATTACTGAGATATAAGTTGTGAGATAAAACACCAACTCTGCTTTCACACTTTCCTCTCTCCCTTATTTCCCTTTCCTTATCCTCTTGATTTTCTTCCAGAATATATCCTTATTTTCCTGGATATTTTCAGTTAACTTTCTCCCCACCTATCATCCGCCCTCACTTTAACATCCCGTACAGCTCTCCTTGTTCTATTTCTCTTCTCCTTGTAACACTCATACGATTCTTGATCTTTTCTCTGTAACCATACTTCACACGTTCGCCTTTTTTCCACTATAGTTGCCTTAACTTCCTCACACCACCATTCACTACCCTTCCTCAAACCATCCCCAACCCGTCTCCAACCACAAACCTTCTCCATACATCCTACTACTGCCCTTTTAAACATTTCCCATTCCACTTCTACTTCACCTATCTCCCTCTCCCAAACTCCATTCCAATTCCTAGCAATCTCCTCTTGATACTCCAACATCTTCTCTTTCATGCTAAGCTCTCTTTACTCCTCCCTTATTATTTTATTGGTACCACTCGTAAACCACTCTTAAATTATCCTCTACTAGGAAATGGTCAGAAATACCCTTTACACCTCAATACTCTAACATCCAACAAACACTGTAAAGCACTCTTGGACACTACCACATAGTCCATCAAAGCTCTATCTACCATTCTCCCATTAACCTGTCTTACCCACGTATATTTATAAAGTTCCCTTTTCTTAAGAAATTTAATTCCAACAACTTGTTTTCTTTACACATAACCCAATCATTCTCTCACCACTCTCATTTATCCGTGGCACCCCATACCTACCCACAACCCTCATTTATCCTCACTCTTGCGTTCAAATCTCCCAAAAGTACGATGTTGATACTCCAATTCATTCGAAAACTGTCCTCTCTCCACCTCATCCCTCTCACTTCCCGGCCCATACACACTCACAATTTTACAAACACCCATGTCTCCTGACCAAATTTTCTCTTGCCCACATCAACCTTGCCGACAACTCCTTCCACTCCACCACACTACCATTCACTTCTGCACTCAGAATCAAAGCCACTCCTTCCCTTGCTCTTCCCCTCTCCTCCCCTGACACTCAACCACTCACACAACCAAACTCACATTCACACTTTCCATTCAACTTTGTCTCACTTAATGCTAACACATCAAACTTCCTTTCAACAAACACTCTCTCAATCACCTACAACCGAAACTACATCCACACACATTCATTGTCCTAATGTTTATATTATTGTGATTTCGGGAAGTACAATCACTTCCCTCTCTCCTTTCCTTTTGTATGTACCCCAGGACGAATATTGCAAGGTAAGTCTTACAGAGAAGAGGATCCCCTAACCCCTCAGTCCGCAGCCATTGCACTGTGAACAGTGGGTGATGGGGTCGCCATATTCATACGTCTATAACAGAGGATGGGGTTACACAGACCCCCTCCTCTGAGACTGACTGTACCGTCACTGATGAGTGACACAGTCTTCCCTCACTGACGGTGGGTGCTGGGGTCGTCACATCCCTACGCATCATTAGTAGGAAACAAGATCAATAAGTAGGAGAGAGAGAAAGAGTGAGCTGTGGGAGGGAGAAGACGCTCAAATCTTCACTTACAGAGAGAGACTCACTCATCAATGAAGGATGGGTACAGTATAATATATTGAATAGAGGGACGAATATAATAAATTAAAAGTTGGAAGAGTATATTATTAATGAATGTAGGATGAGTATAATATATTGAATAGTGGAATGAAAGAAGAGTGAATGAAACATGTATGAATGAATTAATATTATTATATTTGTTATGATTATTGCTATTATTCTTGGTGTTGCTGTTATTATTGAATTAATAATAAAATACTAACTCTTACTATTATTAATATTCTCATAATTATTAGGATGATGATTATTTACCTTAGGACACCACCATACACAGCAGCAACAAAGAGTCCAGGTAGCCCCGGTAAGTGACCAAGTTTATCCATGACGAGGAAAGGAATGATTTGATCTGCCTTGGTAGTGAGTCCAGCTGCCAGAGGATCACACTCACTATATACAGCATAAGCCACTAGACCACAGAAGAAGAAGATAATAAACAAACTCCACACACCCAACAGGAACACCCAACATAGCCTGGGGAAACGGTAAAGTTGTTGTTGTTGTTGTTGTTATTGTTATTGTTATTGTTATTGTTATTATTATTATTATTACTATTACTATTACTATTTTTATTATTATTATTATTATTATTATTATTATTATTATTATTATTATTATTATCATTATCATTATCATTATCATTATCATCATTATTATTATTATTATCATTATCATTATCATTATCATTATCATTATTATCATTATCATTATCATTATCATTATCATTATCATTATTATTATTATTATTATTAAACACAACCTGTGTAAGGGGAGACGGTTTTATTAGGCTTGTATTCACAGTGGCGCGTATAAGATTAATTATTAATGAATGGGTCTCCCCCCATTTTCTATAATTATATAATTCGACATTTCATAGTAGAGACTTTTTTTCTTAAAATTATCCAAGCAAATCATCATTGAAATTAAGCTGAATCACTCTATATAGGATGAGACGTTCTGTGTGTGTGTGTTTGTGTGTAGAGGTGACGTCTCCAATTCTATACATGATAAGGAGTCGTGTCTCTTATAGACCTGCTGTTTAACTTATGTGTCCGGCAATGCTACATTCATACCTGACAGCGGTGGCCTGGGTGCTGACAGAGGCAAGGCGTTGAAAGGCAGCCTGACCCAACCCAACAATTGCCATCATGTTGTAGAATCCCAGAACGATGGTGGACCAAAAGGTGTGACGGACGAAAGGACTGGGATCCAAGCTGAGTATATTAGATTGAGGGGTAAACACGTAGGTCTACAAATGCAGACATACAGTACTAATGAAATTGGCAACTATTACAACAGTGTCTTCTCAATTAGCATATTATATGGTATGATGAAACGTTCTGTGTGTAGCATAGATTATAATTATGAGACTGTGTGTGTGTGTGTGTGTGTGTGTGTGTGTGTGTATTATTATTATTACTAGAATAGGGTTTTAATAATGAAAAAATAACTATACTTCTTAGAAAGGAAATTCTTTTGTTGGTGAATTGGAAGGTCTTTGATTCCTTCCTTATTAGATTCCCTGAGTACCATTGAAGGCGTCTGTTTTCTGGTATAGTTAGGAAGGTATCAGAAGCCTTCTAATTTGTCAACACGAAAATATCCCCTTACTTAAAAATAAGGAACCAATATTATTTCTAGTCTTAAGGGGGTAATACAATTTTGGTACATTGGAGTGCCATGATTTCTTCAAAGCAGGACATGATTAATTAGCAACAATAACGGTGGTTTGTTGGTTAGAATTGTTTGGAGGAAGTAGTTGCTCCAGAATTACCAAAACTGTACTATCTCCTTAATGACAAAAGGGACATATTTACTTTATCTCGGTACAAACCCAAACGACTCACTTGAAGAACTGTAGCCGCTGGCCGTGATCAGCTATGGCCCACACCTTGTCCACCCCACCCAAGTCATAACAACACAACACCGTCACCACCACTGTACCAGCCAACATGATGAGTGTTTGTAGTACATCAGTGTATACTACTGCTTTCACACCACCCTGCAATATGTATGAATATATGTACAGTCTCCTTCACTCCCGCTTTTACCAGTTCAGCGTTGTTAACGTATACACCCGGCAGCATATTCCGAAACTGTTGTTAAATTCGGCACCATCTAAATTATCATCCAATCAGGCGCCTTTCTCTCGTCATGACATCACCTCCGATTGACCAATCACACTCTTCCAAAGGTGTGACGTCATAGCGTCGTTCACTCCAACGTGAACACACCAATATTAATACTAATAATTATTATTATAATACGTTATTATTATTATACATAAATATCAGCCAAAGAAGTGCACTCTCGATCATAATGTCTGATCCATGGAGGTCTGATCCATTTTTTTTTTAGTAATTACCGCCATGACATATCTGGCATCTATGCATGAGCCACAGACCCAGAGTTGCCAATTGATCAATTTTGGAGCTAGATTCGGCACTTTATAGAACAATATAGCTCTTACAATTTGGTTTTAGTCCCATTTGACAGCTGCTTTTCTGTGTTTTTGTTGCACATTTCTTGGGTTTTTTAATTATTTCAGAGTCGTGGCATAATAAAGAGTAATAAATAAATAACAATCAGCGCCTTAAGAAAATTCCAGTTGGCAACTCTGCACAGACCGCAGTACTCGGTGCAGTTGGTGATTTGATGCAAATTGCTAGGAGATTGAATAATCCCACAAAGATAAAGGACTTCGAAATATGACAATAATTCAACGACAAGCAAAATTCCTTCCTGTGTTTACAGCAATTTTATGAAAGAATTCGTAAGTGTTATAAATAACTCCCACATATTCCCCGAAATAAAGGTA